>CM056379.1:17987376-18009876 GCA_029718625.1 Synaphobranchus kaupii
TTACCCTGGCTTAATTAGCCAATTAGCTGTATATGCCAAATGATCATTTAGACCAGAGTAAAAGATTTCATATAAGTAAACACATCTAGGTCTTTAGCTGAGCTTATCAACAAGTGTAACTGAAATGTAGAATTAAATACAGGACTGGGTATCAAATGAATATTAAATAAATATTAGCAGTATTTGGCATGGAATCCATGAACAGATATGGCCTTACCCACCCGTCCCTGCTCTACACAAAGCTTTCCTGTCTGTTTATTTAACAGTTAAAGGTCAAAAGCAACCATACTTCTGCTAGCATATAGGAGGGAATATACGACTGAAAAAGAGAACAGAGGCAGAGGAGAGAAGAGAGAGAGAGGAGAGAAAGAGACGACAGAGAGAAGAGAGGAGTGAAGAAGATAAAAGTACTGAGCCCATATGAGAAGAGAGAGAGAAGAGGGAGGGAGAGAGGGAGGGAGGGAGAAGACGATGGGGCGAACGAGTGGTGCTGCAGGGAAGCTTTACTAGCTTAGCGTTAGCGACAGGGGGACACAGTGTTAGAGAGGTCTGAGTTCGAGTCCTACCTGCGTCTGCTGGGGGATGTTCAGAAAGTTGTTGTCCCGTGATCCGATGCTGACAAACCTGTTGGGAGCTGTGGAGCCTGGCGAGGAGTATGCTACACACACACACACACACACACACACACACACACACACACACACACACACACACACACACACACACACACGCACACACATACACACCCACACACACACACACACACACACACACACACACACAGGTACACACACACACACACACACACACACACACACCCGCACGCACGCACACACACACACACACACACAAATCCATACGTACACACACACACAAACACACAGACACAGAGCTGTCAGTCAAAACTACCCGGCACATCACCAGTGCAACTCAAAGCAAACATGCTACATTGTTGCCACACTGGGATTTGTGTCACTATCAGTATCATATTTATTTGAAAATGACTACAGCTGCATTATTGCTATTATCGTAACAGGCTGTTTCTCACATCACCCTTATCAGCTGACTGTTATCAATGATCAACGATTGATCTCCAGCAGGTGATGGGCAGGGATAGCATGTCTAATGCAGACCTAGGGTTACGTGTACACCCCAGACTGAAAATGAACGGGGGGGGGGGGGGGTCATATTCGCCCATGAGCCCCTCCTGCCTGCCAGAGGGTTTGACTGTAAACCATTTACTGCTCTATCAGGTTCAGCTGTGTATGTGCGGTTTTGCACCATGGGGGCGGCACAGTATGTACCAGGATGAAGATGTGGGAAAAATACGCTCTGTGGGAGGTATAGGAGCATATTTACTCCGGACTACATGTCCCAGGGAGAGCCAGGAGTTGCAAGAAGCGCAAACTTAGGGCAGTTGTGTTCACTGGACTCCGATAGAAGATTAATCCATTGAGAGACTGTTTCCGTTATATATACCTAGACTGAATGACGGGTGAGTTGGGGGTGGGGTTGAGGGAAATGGGAAATGGTGTGTGTGAGAGCATGTGTATATATATGTGTGTGTGTTTAGCCACGTGTGTGTATGTGTGTGTGTGTGTACAAATATACTGTTTTTATGTTCGTCAGTGGGAGGGAAGGGCAGTGACAGTAAAAAAAAAAAAATGGAAACACATTCCACTGACTAATATTAATAAAATAATTAAAAATGAATTTTAAAAAACATTCGCTTGGTGAGGAGGGGGTAAAATAAAAAGCAAGCAACAGATAACAACAAAGAATAAAATTCCAAAAAAAGATTTAAAGAATAGCGACAAAAGACAGAAAAGGACACCAGTGCTCCATCCAGTGCTCCTCTCACGGTGGGTGAGAGAAACAGGTGCCTTTCCCATCGCCCGACTCACCCCATCAGTGGAAACGCCCATTTACTGAACGCACAGGCAAGCACACCCCAGCGTTTGGCTATGCTGATCGCATCTGATCTCAGCTCATTAAATGTCTGCCCTAGATTCCATTAATCAACATGTTTAGAGATGTGATCGCGTTTCCGATGAATATTTTTCCTTTTTTTTTTTTTGTTGTTGTCAGATTTGTGTGGAAGTGGCAGGGGGATTGTGGATAAGTGGGGCATGAGGTTTTGGAGTCCACGCCAACTGCCCTAAATTTGTTCCTTTCAAAACCACAAATTAAGAATAAGAAAAACAGCTAAAGAAAATAAAAAAAGAAAAGCAAAAGGAGGTGGGGGATTTGACTGTACTGCCTCTGACACAGACTCATTCCCACTTTGGACTCATTTCCCTGCTAGGTTTCAATTTCAAACAGAGAGTGGCAGCAGCAGGACGCTGTTTCCTGTTTATAATCAGTTTGTTTTTTTCCTATGATTGGGAACAAATGAAAGAAGCAAATCAGAATGAAACTACGCCCCCTCGTGTGCCCAGAGATGGGGATGAAGAGGGGAACAGGCCCGCTTCCGGACTGCTGTGATGGGCGCGGGAGTCTTTTTTTGCGGAATGGCTGTCTATGGGAATGGATCTGGATCTCAGCAGGGTGCTGTGGAATATGGGGGGAGGTGGTGGGGGGGGGGGGCAGGTAAACCTGTCCCTGTATAACTAACAACCCTGAGAGAATGTTGGGGTCTCAGAGAGCCAGGGTTTGGTCTGATTGACAGAAGGTGGGGTGGGGTTTGGGGGAGGAGACTGAATGGCTGGATAGCTAACGGGGTTTTCCAGTTTGGTTCAGTTTCTTTTTTGTTTTTGTTTTATTTCTATGAATTTTATTTTGTTTTGGTCTGTGGCGTCACTTACACGGAGATGCGGGCGAGGTGAGTCCGCCGTCAGGGGGTGTGCTGCATGGTTTAGAGTCGGGCATGGGGAGGGGCACTGGGCGAGCCACTGGGGGAGGTGGAGGCAGCAAGAAGGAGCCCGGCATTTTGCTCTGGCCGCTCCCGTTTGGCTGCGGACAACACAAACAGGGTCAGGGCGACAGTGACAACTCGCGCTCGGCAAGAGGAATGCAGGCAGGGCGGCTCCGAAAAAGCACACTCGAAAAAAGCCGACTCTCAAAAAAAATCTAACTCAACCCAAAAAACCGCACGGAAAACAATGGCGTACTCTAAACAGAGATGTGTAAAAATAAAGGAAAAGAAAAATACCAGTGAACTGAGTAAACGAGGGGGTAAACAGGAAGTAAACGAGGGGTAAGGGGCAGAGAATGGAGAAGCTGGTTAGTGTGTTTTGCAGGGATAAGGGTGCGAGGATGAGCACACTGTTGGTGCACAAAAAAAGGCGGGAAAAAGAAAGAAAGCACGTAACCGAAACGAAACATAATTGCAAAAAACATGGACAGTAAACATAAAGTTGAACTGTGTCATTGATTGTGCGAGTTGGCGCTAATGATTACGTAAGAAGTGAGTGGACGGCAGCCGAAACGTTAACTAAACCAGCAAAAAAACAAAAAAAAACAGGCCAAAGTTCTGATCTGAGAGAACGGCCTGAACAACAGGAAGAAGAAGAATCCAACCGACTGAAAACTCTCCATCTGTGTGACGTGACTGTCACACTTTTTTACCGGTGAAAATCCACACGGTTTTTCTGGTTTCTTCCATATAGCTCTGGCGAATGCTGACATCTAGGGCTCTGTGGATATTTGATATTAAGAATGAGGTTTTTTAGGGATTCTCACAGAGAGAATTGGGAAGGGGGCAGGGGGGTGGCCGTGATAGGACTGGTCTCTGTTCCATGTTCTAACAGGTTAGTTGTTTGGTAGTTTGGAATTATTATCTCCATTGTGAACACAGACACTTTGGAAGAGAATACATACAGCAGAAGCACAAAATGTAGTAGCCCTATGTAGATGTGTCTTTGCCAGTGCACTGCAGGACTATCTATGAGAATGTCACATCTTATGTACCCTACACCTCAATGCTTCTCACATCCACCTTCTCTTGCAGAATTCTCTCTTCAATAATATTCACATTCTAACAGTCCTGCCATAGTACTGGATCCTACAGAAAGTCAGTGGAGTCTACTGAAGCCTTATTCGCAAAATGAAGGCCGTGCTTTCGGGCCAAGTGAGTAAATAAGCTATGGTCTGCTAAAACATTAATCTAAAACCAAGTTTCCAAAACCCAACAGAAGTACATTGGGGCACTGGGTCATTGATTCTCTATATATCTGTGCAGTTGACAAAACCTTTATCCACTGTTTTCCTTCTTTATCAACTGCACGCCTGATACAGCCTGTGGCTGCTTCATTACTATGTGCAAATCATGTAATAAAAGCTTTAGTTATCCTAAGATTGCTTCGCCGTCTATATCAGAGGCAATATCAAAGCATTTTTGTTTGTCCACATCTGTGTGTTCCACATTGGCATGTGAGTAGTTTTGTAAGTATGTGTGCGTGTGTTGGAGTTTGTGCACATTGTGCATTGTATGCATGTATGTGTGTGTGTGTGTGTGTGTGTGTGTGTCTGTGTGCATATTTGACCTGTGCTTGTGCTTTAGTGTTTGTGTGCTTCAGTGTGTTTGTGTGCTTCAGTGTGTGTGTGTGTGTGTGTGTGCGAAAACAAAACTCTCCCCTTGCCCTTACCTGTGCGCTGGGCTGTCCCGAGCCATCGGAGCAGACAAACTGCACAAACTCCTTTAGGGGGGTCTTGTCCGGGATGGTGGTGGTAGCGGATGGTGGGGTGGGTGAAGTAGGGGGCTGGACTGCTGAATGATGGAGGGGGAGGGGAAGTGCAGGGCCGATGCTGAGGCACGGGGGCTCCCTGGGGGGAGACATACGCAGTTAGTGGAGTCTACCCTAAAACAAGCTGCCAGTACGACCACAGTGCTGACGCAAACCCTGCGATGTGATGACATCCACTGTAAGCCATAAGCACATACTACATGAGACGACACGACAAACACGTCACTTCGATAAGACAGGACCCGTGACTTGCAGGATGAAAAGGCAGATGACTGACAACTTTCGCAAACATTTTCCAATTTGGATGGAAATGGAAGTCACATTTCTCAAGGGCGTATAAGGCACAAAGAGCCCGCTGTATACAAATGAGGAGAGTTATTGAGGGCTGTTAGCAACATCTGCTCTGATTTGTGCACATAATTCACCCGTCTGTATTTGTCTCCCTATATCAGGCAACCTCTGCATGGACACACATATTATCTCACTGTCTCACGCGCAGACGCACGCGTGCACACAACGCCTGCATGCACATATACGCATGTGCACTTACACAAAATGAGTGCAATCACACAGCCTAAGAGGTACTGCATATTGCATTGTGCGCCTGGCGGCATTCAGTCTTTGTGTGTTACGGCTATGATGTTTTCTCCGGAACATGTGACCGCTGCATCACGGCAAAGGAAATAAACACCACAACAAAGAAGAAAAAAAAAAGACGCACAGACATCAGTGACAGCTAGCTGAAATTAGAAGTACAGGATCTTTGTCTGCGTGCTGTACGGTTGGCGGCATTCTCGGGCGCCTCAGCAATTTGGCACTCAAACGAGCAAGCTGAGCTGTGAGGGTTTTCTGCGATGAGTAAAATCTGTGTGTGTGTCTGCCTGTACGCATGTGTGCGTGCGTGTGTGTACTGTATGTACGCAGGTCTCTTCTGTGAGGGAAAACTCTGTAATAACGTCTCGCAGAGAAAATAGGGGTCTAATCCAGACCCCTTTGTGCCAACTGTGAAGTAAATGCTCGTGGATTCTGGGATTGATTGACACATTGGATAAATACTTCCTTTTTGCATATATCCGGTACGTAGTGGGATTGTGAAGCTCAGTCTGTGCGTCAGTGACTCTCTCTCTGCTTTGTGTTGTCGGGGTGAGTCCTGTCCCTCCCCTCCAGGTGTGTTAGCCCCCCCCCCCCCAGTCAGCCCCAGCTGTGCCCACCAGCCTGCCAGCCCCACTGACACGAGGGCCGCTCACCCCCAGGCTAGCAGCATTTCAGGACCCCAAACCTTTAGCAATTTCTGTCCCTCTCTCTCTCTCCTTCCCTAATTCCCCCCTCTCTCCCTCTCTCTCTCTGTCTCTCTCTCTCCTTCCCTGATTTCCCCCCCCCCCCCCCCCCCCCCCCCTCTCCTTAATCTCATTAGGAACTGGGCCAGGCCCAAGCTCACCAGGGTGCCAGGCAGTTCCCTCCCCCTTTTGCACACACACACACACACACACACACACACACACACACACACACACACACACACACACACACACACACACACACACACACACACACACACACACACAAACAAACACACTCACTTATACTCTCTACGCACACATACGGTACATGGAAGTACACATACGCACGTCCATAAACAAATGCACTCACTTATTCTCTCTCTACATGCATACACAGAACACATAAAAAATATAAACCATTTTTACACTATTTACTGCAAGTAATAAAATTCAGAGAACTGCTCTGGGGGTAGTTTGGCACAGGACTGATCTATTCCAGCAATTTCCATACCAAAACAGTGTCCGCTGGCATAAGGCATGTTGTCTTGTTAAATGAGTAATAACATGCCGTTGGGAATATGATGCAAACTCACAAGTTCACAATCATGAGTTGAAAGTAATAAATTGAAGGTGTTTACTTTTAACATAAAACCATAAAACCCACCCACCCCAAAGTACACAATGGACAAGTACACAATACAGAACTATAGCCAAGCTTGGGAATGGACGGACTTATTAAAACAAAACAACGGTAACTTGGTATGGACCAACTCTACATCAATTCTACAAACCCTGGGAAAGATGATCACTGACTAATTCTGTAGGCCTACATTATTACGTTTAATCTTCTGACCAGAACTTTAGTGCCCATGGATCATACTAGCATGTTAGCTAAGTCAAGATATGCACCAAATGCTTAAAATGAGCTAGTATGACTGAAGATTTAGGCCAGGGGTCAAAGATACAGTCTGTCTTTTCTCTGAGAATAATATCTTCCAGTTTGAATTCTATTCAAGGTATAATTTCAGGAAAAACAGAAATTCTGCAAGTCACAGAGCGGAAGCTAGAAACCGAAGCAGGTTTACTTGATTGGTTTATGACAGATGAGATGCATATTCCTGAGAAAACCAGGATTCTGTGGGAGCTTTTGTACGAGAGTCTTAAGGTGTGACGCTCCATTCTGGCTCTCAGTCCAAGATGGGGGAATCAATCAAAAAGAGTGAATGCTTGTTTGGAAAAAAGTGAGCTGTCTAACTCTACAGTCATCACAAAATGATAAAATAGTCAAGACAGCATAGCCTGTTATGTGATGGTCTGTCACATCAGTGACAGCGTCTATAAAAGGAGCAGTATGCATGCTGACGCACGTTGTGTGCAGTGGCTTAGCCATACCAGTTTTGCAGACAACAAGGCTCTAGTACTGTATATGTGCTATACAAACACATTGGGGATCTATAGCTTTGAATGACATTTACTTCACCGAGAGCAACTTTTCACACCTATTTAATTTGATCATATGATTTTTTGCAGGCCCAGGGGATGCAGAAGCTACGGGGACACACACCACATGCCCATGTGACTCACTCCTCAGACAAGAGGACCAGAAACAGTTAATCCTGTACGTGTGACTGTCAAACGGGTCCAACAAGAATGTGCTCAGTGATAGAGGGCAGATAATGTGGGGGGAAAGAGAAGTAAAGAGGAGGAAGACAATGAGAGACAGAGAGAGAGAGAGAGAGAGAGAGAGAGAGAGAGACACACACACGATGAACAGGATCAGCTGGAGAATGAGTGAGGCCATTTGCCACACTAACTGCACCCCGAACACCAGTGCTGTGTGCAGTGCTGAACAGGACCTCAGCCAAATGCGTG
The DNA here is from genome assembly GCA_029718625.1 of Synaphobranchus kaupii. NCBI lineage: Eukaryota > Metazoa > Chordata > Actinopteri > Anguilliformes > Synaphobranchidae > Synaphobranchus > Synaphobranchus kaupii. The sequence continues at coordinate 17,995,214 of CM056379.1, forward strand.
TAGCACCACGGGCAAAACTCCGTCTGTACACCCCCGTGCACTCTGCATATTATTAATTATCTAAACATAGGAGACCAGGCTTAGCGAGCGCTGTCTGATTGTCTAACAAACGTACTCTTTTAGCCTAGCACAGATCCTGTGCGAGTCCTAGCCGATCGTAAACAAGCTGGGTTCTGTGGGTGCAATCCCAACAATATACACTTGACCTGATCCAGCTGATTTGTGCTAGAAATCTAGCCCTAGCTAGCCCGGCAGGGGAACCCTGAGTGAGCTGTAAAAGCAGAGCAGCTGAGAGCTGTTCTGTTGGATTCTGGCCACGCCCTGTTCCCTTTCACACAACAGCAGTGCCAGTGGGAGCACTGGGAGGACAGGAGGAGGAGGAGGAGGAGGAGCAGGAGCAGGATCTCACGACGCTGGGGAGCTAGCGCACAAACTAGGCCGACTAATTTTGAGGAAACAAAGGAGTGGGTCAAAACACGGGGTGATGGGATCGGGTGTGGTTCTACCTCTAGCCTTTTTTCCCTCTCATTTTGTAATGCGAAAGGTGTGAGGGGGGAGGGGGCTTTAATCCGATTTCAGACACACCCAGGAGCCCTGTGCTTTTTGTTTTTCGTCCCCTCTGCACCCCCCACCCACACCTCTCCCCTCCGCGTCGGGTCTCACCTGGTCTCACGCCCGCCAGCACTGGCAGCGGGTGGTGGGTGAACGCCATGCGGGGCGACCTCGTCTGAGCCGACAGGGCGCTGAAATCGAACTTTCCCGGCTTCTTAAGAGAACCAGGCGAGGACAGTCCTGGCAAAAATGGATCAACAAATGGCAGAACAAAGATGTGTGTTTAATTCACAAGCTCTGGATTCGGCTGATTGAAAAAAAAAGCACTTATTAGATCTTTTTTTGATGGAAGTTCATTGATCTGATCATGATTTTCTGATTTAAAAAAATCAAATGGATTGCTTCATTGATTGGCACGTCTATAACTTTCCCTGTCTCCCGTATTAAGTCTTGATCTGGGTTTTCTCAACTCCAGTCCGACGGATGATATTGGAATGTAATCCAATCAGCATCTCATCATGTTTGTTTTTACAATCTTTGGTTTTACCACAGTCCATTTGGCTCTTTTGCACCAAATCTCCAGGATTATTTGACTGCTGGATAAAGATGGAAGGGTTCGCATTGGACGGTTTTCGAATGTGAGAACAGCCAATGGGGCGGCAATGGAGTTGAGAAACCTTGTCATGGTCCACCTCCTCCATGTTCAGTATCTTCTTTCTTTCTTTCTTTCATTCTTTCTGTCTTTAATTCTCCTTCTCCTTGCCATCCCCCTCCCACACAACCTCCCTCTCATAAACACAAGAAGGACACAGCTGAAGGATTCTTGGGTTATGTTTGCTCATATGATTGTCTGTTGCGTGCAGTCCTCCCTACAGGTCCCACACAAAGTTTTGCTGGACACTGCAGACTAATGGCAAACACAAATGGATCAGGCTGCATGTGGTCATCAGGGAAGTTAAGCATCTCCATCACGGGCCTTATCGACGGTACTGAACATGTCGTAAACTGACAGTCATCAACAAAAGTGCTCAAAAAGAGCTCCGTTTGTCTTTCTTGAGATCCCATGATTATATTAATGCACGGCTCCATCTCTAATCCTGTCTCCTTTCTCATTTTTTATTTTCATAGAATTGCAGTAACATAGGCCCAACTACCAAATTCAACAGAAGGAGAGAGAGAGAGAGAGAGATAGAGAGAGAGAGAGAGAGAGAGAGAGAGAAAAAGAAAAAACTGAAACTAAAAAAAGTTTCTCAAATTAAGCCAATGACTTCAGTTGCTTCAACTGATGGGGTCTTCATGTTCAACACAATTGTTGTACAGTCGAACCCTACACTGCACCATGAGCAGAGTCATTCTTCTCCAACACAAACAACAGTGAGCCACTCATCACATTAAGCAATGCAAAAAGGACATTAACATTCCCGCACTTCATAAAGAAGCTAATTAAAGACATCCTCTTAACAGATGGCTCTATTAAACGTGACCTTTTTCCTATCTGTCGATCTCTCAGTCTCTCCCTCAAGATGAAATACAAGTTCAAATCAGCTTTACTGACATGAAGGATGCAGTGTTGTATTGCCAGAGTGTTGTATCTATCTATCTATCTATCTATCTATCTATCTATCTATCTATCTATCTATCTATCTATCTATCTATCTATCTATCTATCTATCTATCTATCTATCTATCTATCTATCTATCTATCTATCTATCTATCTGTCAATCTACCCATCCATCTATCCATATATCTTTCTATCTATCTGTTGATGAGTCTATCTATATAAGACACAAAGGCATATCTGTGTAAAAAAGTGGAGATTTACACCATCCCTGTCCCAATCTGGGCCGCGCTGCCTACAGTCTGGTTATGATGGCGCTCCATTCAGAAATAGCAGATACAGTATGGACACACCAGCTGTTCCGCCGGGGCGCCAAGCAGACGGTCTACCGCCAACGAGCGGGGAAGAGAGAGAGAAGAGCGGGAATCATGTGGGAGAGGTGAGAAGAAGCGAGGGAGTGTGAGAGCGGAGGAATAATCTGCTCATTTCTAACACCATATCAAAAAAGTGTCTTCCCCGTTCTATAAATGCTGAGTGAGGTTACCTTCTCTCATAGTACGCGTCTGCGATATTCTTCAGAGGCTCACACCTTTCAAGATTAAGGGACAAGGTTTCATCATTCTTTTGAAAAAGCAGTGAGATGAGAGGAAATGGAATTTGAAGAAATGGGCGCAGAACAAAACACCCCCCACACAGACACACAGGCCGACACAGGAAGGCTTGAATAGTTTAAAATAAATGCTCAACATGTAACGTTTGCCTAATGTGAAATCCTTGAGGAGAACAGTTGTTAATTTCTAATTATGTGTTCCCGGTTCAATGTTTTGGAGACAGTAGGCTGAGTGTTGCAGTGGCGGCATTAAATCCCATTTGTCTGCGGAAAAGAGGCTGTATGGTTGCGGCTGGGCATGTGTGAGGATTCATCAATATAGAAAATGTGTGGGTGTGTGTAAACGTACTGTTTAAAAGAGTTAAATCTTCAGCAAGTGGGAGTGGATATGAGAAATGTTATTTCATTTAAATGAACATTTTAAAACAGCACCTGAGGCTTAATAAGCATGTGTATAATGCACTGTAAAAAAAAATAAAAACGAAAACTAATAATAAAAAAAAAAAACGATTATAGCACTTTGGAAAATCTTAAAAGGCATTTCGCCCCACTCATCCTCTTAGCACTATCTGTTGCCACAAATGCTAAGACAGAGTCACAAATGAGAGTGCAGTGGAGGGAAAGAAAGTGTAGAAGAAGAAGAAGAGGGCTGTGGTGAGCAGATTGAACTAAAAAAAGCCCCACTGATTCCAGCACCATAGAGACGACCAACAACACCAGCAGTGATTCCAGCACCATAGAGACGACCAACAACACCAGCAGTGGAAGCAGCCAAGCCCAGCTCTTCCTCTCAAATCACACCGTCCCCACATCTCCCATTGGTCAGGGAATGAAGAGCACTCGTAGAGTACACAAGTACGGTCACACGCACACGTACGCACGCACAAGCACACACACACACACTTAAACAAAAACACATACGCATGCAGATAAACACACAAATTACGCACATTAGGGAAGCCCATGGAGGAAGACAAACAAATTGCTTGCCTACAGTGGTTGTGTGCGTGTGCGTGTGTGTGTGCGCATACACTTTCTTCCTGGTGCTGTATCTGATATACTTTGGAGCTCAGGGAGAGGGAAAAATTACCAATATAGGAAAAGAAAGGAGGTAAAAAGGAGGACATGCAAGGGGAGACAGGAGGTAACCTGAGGATGTGTGTGTGTGCGTGTGTGTGTCTGCTGTTCAGAGAAAAGGGAGGGAAGGAGGACGCTGGGAAAGTTAGACCCTCACTACCACTCACTACTTGAGTTATATGGACATATTTTATAAAAGGGCGGACTCGGAAATAAACACATTTGAAAGTATAAAACGAGTGCGGAGAATAAATCTGACAGACAGATGTATTATACATTAAAATAACATACTGTACATGGGCCTCAATGATCAGGAGCGCTCTGAGTGCACCCATATGCTGAGGTAGGCCTTTATGTGTTAAAGCTGACAGCGCTCACTCAGGGCGTTCAGTCTGTGTGTGTGTGTGTGTGTGTGTGTGTGTGTGTGTGTGTGTGTGTGTGTGTGGATGCGTGTGTCTTTGCAGTGAGAACGTGCTTTCTCTATGCGTTTCCCAGTATACCACCTGGCCGACTAGCAGCCAAGCAAATACTCCCATGAACCTCCCTTCTGGCTACGCTAATAAGCAGGCCGTCACATGAGCTTCTGGCTGCCAGAAGAGTACATCCCTCTATGCACTCACACACGCATGAATTCACAGAAAAGTAAAGACAAAAACACACATACACATGCGCACACGCGCGCACACGCACACACAGTTGTCAGTAGCCAGCTGCAGCAAATCTTTAATTTAAACTTTTTTTTGGCTCTTGCTTTGGTTCCGGACTCATACACACATCTTAATTATTTGTTTACTTTTGCACTTTTAAGTAAATATTTTCTGCAGCTGGCTGCAAAAGCTACAGATGAGTAAAATCTCTGGGGGTACGGCATACTCGCAGAGACAAAACCGGTACTGAACACTTCACACCCTCAAGCTCCAAACACCAGCAGCCCCACACCCAAATCCCATGTTTCTTAATCATTTTCAAATCATTTGGAAGAAAAATGTGGCTCTTTGATTGTGACCCCCCCCCCCCCCACCCTCCCAGCAGAACAGATGTCTTCAGTAACCCAGCAGCTCCTAGTTCTGCAGACACACGGAGGCACCATCTGGGACTGAAGCTGAGATCTCCTCACCAGGCGTGCGAGTGTGTGTGAGCTCAGCGTATGTAAGTACGTGTGTGTTTGCGAGTATGCGTGCGCGCGTGCGTGTGTGCGTGTGTGTGTGTGTGTGTTTTGCAGCCGGGATGGGAGACGGTATGGACAGACGGTGCACCTGAGTTATTATTTTTTTTGCCTTGTTTGTTTACGCGCGCGCTGCTACGTCGGCCATCTTGTTTTCTGGGAGGAATCCTCCGCGGAGTTTCGGCTCCGACTGGTGGGAACCCTCACATCGCAGTTGCGTTCCTATTCCTCTGCCATTTCACATACTAAATAAAGTGGGTCACACTTTCCTCCTCCTACTCCCCGTGGGATCCAAGGCCTTCCGTTTACGAGAACAGAGCCCACGTTTTTCAGACGCTAGTCAAGCGCTTCCTCAACACTTTTTTTTTTTTTTTCCTTTTCATAAATTGAATTGAAACGGAATGAATTTCACTCCACGTTTTGCCACGTTACACTTGCGCTTCCTTGGTAATTGCGAGACACGTGAGAGAACACTAAATAGCATAAATAGTTATCCTTATGAAAAATATTTTTAAGGACTGTAATGCATCAAAGTAACTGTCTAAATAACTTTGGGGGGGGAGGCCCAGAAGGTCTGGACTTTTCCTACATTTTCTTTCAATTAGTGAGTGAATAAGAGCTGAGGACAATAGCCAGAGATTAACACTTATTATCTAAATTACTATTTCAAATTAGGGTACGCAGCAGCACCTGATACACTTGCAGGGGGTACCGTCTACTCTCCAGGGATATGTTATGTCTGTCTATGTGCTGAAGTTACATACGCTAATGTAAATGTATAATACCTACATGCAAACATGCGCACAAATATAATATGTACACTATGCTTTGAAGCTGACTCATTGTCTGGCAAGAGCTTACACAGCTTCTGGGACATACTGTAGATGCCCATGTCCAAATGAAGTGCAATAGAAGGACATTTCTCATACTTGGCAATAATGTGGTTAGGCGCCCTGTGATGTGACAACACTAATATAGAACGAGAAGAAAGTTCATACCATAAACCATAGACATCTTTACAAACGGCCTTTTCCAAACGGTGTTAAAACGGTGAACGTGGCAGTGTTATGGACTGTGTTATAATTCAAAACAGTGCTACTGAGACATCGTACAGTGCTCTATACGTAAAACTGAACAGTGGAACATAGGTGAGCTACTGGGTTAACAAAACAAATCAGATCAGACCATAACCAACAGCAGAAAGCAATCCATGGTAACAAGCACCATTCATCACAACACCACAAAAAGCAAGTGGAAGATAATTTGATGGAGCAAATCTAGCTTGGAGGTATATGAAGATGTAGATATAAAAATTCAAGCCAGCTATGATTGAGATATGAGTTTAATGTTTTCTAACCATGGTAAGGAAACTGCACGCCATCGTTTTCATGTTTAATCTTCCTCTCCTGCACATTCGCCAAATGGTGCTGCACTGAAAGTGGAGAAGGGCATCGTTAACAACGGGGGAGAGAGAAGACAGGGGAGGGATATCTGAGGAAGGGGTGAGGGTAACATCAGTCAGTGGCATTATGGGTACTTTTCAAAAGGACCAAATGAGGAACACACATCTATCTACAGATATACCAAGAGATAATTGTTACGTGAAAGATGTCATTCATATTCAATGAACTGATGCGTGATGTTCACAGGTGATTCCTCAATGCTCTTGCCTGTCGATCACATGATCACATTCCCTGAAACTGCAAGGTGTCATTGGATGAAGGCTTGCACTGTACATACAGTACTTTGTGGAAGCTGAACATTCAGGGGCTGTGGTATTACCCAGGCATCAGTTTCCATGACAGTTTTTCCACTCAAGGGAAACAGGTGTAGGTCAGAAGAGTCTACTGGAGCAGGTGGTGGGACATTTTGCCATGATCCTTACAGACAGGACAGGATATGCACTGCCCCTTTTTTAACTAGTAAAAATAAAAGTCCATCCAATTTGAAGCAAATGTGTCCTTATAAATTAAACTAGCTAGCTTGCTAAATGTATGTAAACCAAACTATTCTGGAAAACTCCTGCTATTTATTGTTTTTGTTCAAATATTACTAATCACAAAACGTCCTTACTTTCAGTTTGCTCAAATGATCAGCTTATCTTCAAATATATAAATAAATAAATTACAGCCGCTCAATCTGAATAGCCAAAGCCTATATTATCTACCTAGCTTGCTAACTAGTATAAATGATACAGATGTAATGAGTATACTAAATACTGTCTATCTATGCACTATACAGAATTCAGGAGAACAGGTGCATCTTAGTGTGTTACGAGGAGACAAATACAATCTATTTTACATGAGGAAAGCCGTGCGATGAGGAAACATGGATTTATTAATTAAATTCATTGTTGGAGGGTGCCGTGGTGGTGCAGCGGGCTAAGGTGCAGACTCTCTGTCTGTGCGGTTGCGCCCCGAGGATCGGGGGTTCGATCCCCGGTCCTGCCAGATCCGAGTATGGCCAGTGCCTTGAGGGAGTGGAAATTGGCGGCTGCTCCTGGGGTGGGGGGGAGGGACTCGGAGGGAATCGTCTCACATAAGACAGCCCTTGGCGAGCTGGAATCATGGTTAGGAGCTCGAGGAGTCACGCCCTAAAGAGGAGGGGGCGCCCTCTTTCCTGCTACCGGACAAATGGATTATAGCGGCGATTCTCTAGTGGTTGCTACACGGGGGGAATTGAATTGCACCCTTATGGAAGTAATATACTGCAGTATATTTTAAATATATTGTGAAGATAATTTTGATATATTTACAATATACTGCAGCATATTATTTTTCCATATGTGCATAGGGTCCAATTGGCTATCAAATTGGGAGAAAAAGGGAAAAATCAGGAATAAAAAAATAAAATAAATAAATAATAAATATATATATGTATATATATATATTCATTGTTGGTCAATTTTGAACCACCGTCGATTCTGGCCTGATATTTCTTTGTGTTGAAAGCACTGCCATGGAAACTGGTGATTGGGAAACATGATGACAATGACGGAGTACATCATTTCTGTTTTGAATATTAACTGTGATCACCACCTACCTGACAGAGAATCTGAATATTGGATGATTTATTTTCATAGACACACAGATGATTTGGTTAGTGGTTGAATGGTTAGCCGACTATAAAACTATATAAACTCCATCATATAAAATTGAATCTACATAAACCGAATGCAACACACTGATAGTTAAACTGCATGTTCCATTAAATAAATAAAATCAATGACTGTACTGTCTTATAACCAATAAAATATAGTGGGACAGACATTCCAGAATATGAGAAACACTAAGCCCTTTCCCTGGCAAACAGGGCAGCATTGTGTAATCAAACCATCTCTGTATAATCCAGCACAGCCAGCCTTTAAAGAAACTCAGCTGTCTTTCCAGCTGTTGGTGCAATTAACTTTGGGTACTGATATTGATTTTTAAAGGAAGATAGCATTTTATCTTCCTTTATTATTTTTGTTCCAAAATTAATCCAAATATAATGCCCACATAATCCACGTCACAGAAACATCCTAATGCATTATAATACGTCTTATGGTGCATTGGCCTCTTCCAAATAACCATGAGAAAGTTTGATTCCAAGCATTAAAGTGAGTCATGCAATTCGAATGATTTATAGGATCTGTCATTTGGTAACTCTGGTGACACACCCTTAACCCACGTCTCCATGGTGCTTAACCAGCCACCAATCAACATCTAAACCTTTTATGGGTTAACTTGACCAAAGAAGAATTCTGAGACCAGAATTAACATAACATATAGGCATCTGTAATTAAATAATCTTAGTTAAAAGTTAAAATCAGATGATATATCAGAAAAATTAGGTTGTAACAAGCTACATGTATATAGACACACACACACACACACATCAGGAGAGCAGCAGCTCCTCACCAATTAATCCAATTGGATTAGTGCTGTAGGCCAGCAGTCAATTTGGGAAAATGACAAACTTGACAGGCTACCCTGTGCAGTCTTATCCTGCACAAGTCTGGCAATCAGAGAACGAGTGAAGAGATCAGTGCTAATCGTGAACAAATATATCTGTGTGTGCTTGCCCTACACTGGCTAACACTCAGATTTCAAGGAAAAAGAGGTTACGATACAGGGGGAATGCAGACACTCAGCCCCAAATAATACAAGCTCTACACTCAAAGCATATCTGTATATACGTATATATATATCTTTATGATTCACAATTCATCTCATATACCTTCAAGTACTACAACTTCAACACTAACATCTACATACTTTATAGAAACAAATAAATTGAGTATACATTCACTGTGTTGTGAACATGCGATTGTTCTGTAAATGACAGGCGTGCGCTAACATGTAGCTGTGGTGGAGAGGCACTGTTGACATCCCTGGGTGGTGATGGAGCTGGGGTGGGGGGGATGTTGGGTAGTACAGTCTAGTCCATAAGAGGTTGCCAGAGTCTCTTACCTGCGTCCACATCGTTTGGCCAGCCGCTGGACTGAGAGCTGCTGGCCGCAGGCGAGCGGCCTGTGTAGAAGACATCGTCCACCGGGCTCTCCATTTCGCTGTCATCAATAGACTTGCGCTTATTGGAGCTGAGGAGGAGACAGGCGCCAGGTTACCTTCCTCCAAAACCGTACGCGTGAGCAGTCACCGCTCACACACCCCGCACCAAATCGACAGCAATTTAGCGTCACAAAAGTCCACACCAAAAAACAATGTGCTCTGGAACGCCCATGGAGTAAATGGGTGGCACATTCAAAAAACTTTTATGCAATAACAGGCAATGGAAATTAAGTCAAAACTGAACCTGATTATGCAACAGTCCAAGATAGAATCAGAAATCGCGAGCAAAAGAAATAGTCAAGAGAAGCACGGCACTGATGTTAAAGAAGAGCCTATAAGACCCTACCTACTCCTAATCCTTTCGATTAAAGGAGTGTCTGGGTTCTCTTGACTATTGTTAGTTCATGGCTTCTCATACTTACAGGACACTCCAAAGAACAACTTTGTCTTTTCGGAAGCAATATTTTCCCTTTTTGTCCTTTATATCATGCATATGCATGTGTATGCAACCTTACAGAAATGGAATATATTGGAAAACAAACAAACAAACGAACAAAAAAAAGAAAACGCATCCCCACAAATATCTGACAAGTTCAAGTTAGACAGAGCTCACTGACAGAGCTATGGCTAATTAGCAAACCCAGGTCTAAAGTAGTGTGGTTACTGCTGTATGAGTAGCACAGTTAGCACTGCATTGCATTCCATGTGCAGAAGAGTAGGGGGCAGCAGAGGTATCCACAGACACAGCTAGAATATGAGAGGGAGGCAGTCTGACAGGAGCCCGCCAGACTCTAAAATATGTTTCTCATTCATCCCCCAGTTTCCATCATCCTGTCATCCTCACATCAAATCCCCCAGCACTGTTTGGACGTGAGCGCTATAAATGTGCGCTGGAAGTCATTATAAACCTCGCAGTCGTATTTGGGACGACAAGAGCAGCAGCTGATAGCTGAGGTGCGTTTATGGGGATGTCTGCCGACCATGTGTGGACCGTATGTGAGTCAGCGCATGTGTGTCAGTCAGTATTATGCGATATACAGTATGTGCTTGTGTGGCTATGCATTAATGTGCGTATGCATGGTATGTGAATTTGTTATCGAGTGCGTTTGCATGTGACTGCAACCTTACAGAAATGGAATATATTGCAAATATCTGTATATTCAATTTCTGTAGGTGTGTGTGTGTGTGTGTGAGTGAGTGAGTGTGTGTGTATGTATTTGCGTGTGTTAGGGTAAAGTGGCCAGGTTATAAATATAAGTACAACTACCTCCGTGGAAGACTTGCATATAGCTCCACCTCAGACCTGCAGCGCGAGAGAAGGACGAGCAGGGAAAGAAGGATGAAGAGAAAGAGAGGAGGGAAGGAGAGAAAGAAAGGTACCATGACACATTCACACACGAGCTAGTGTGAAACACACACACGCACGCATATGAGTGTTAGTAGAGCAAGATGCTAAGTAAATTACTTCCCTTAATAAAGCTCTTTAACAATCAAAGTGAACCATTGGGATCATCATCTTCATCACTGTCCTCACCATCATCATAATCATCATCATCATCATCGTCAGCCCACAGTTGGATTACCTCTTTCTTCAATAGTTGGCTTAGTCAGGATGGCTAACAACACGTGAGATTGATACTGTAACTAGGAGCAGCTATATTATCATACAATCCACCCTATCACCCAATTGGGCAATTATATACTGGGCAATTTCCCATTGAGTGAACAGTGTCACAATGCTGCTGTTGGTAGTAATGTAGCAATGAAGTGTCCAGATAAGAGGAACATTTGTGTAGCATACCTGGTGGAAGGGGGGGAAGTGATAGAACGTCGCCCCAGGGCCACCTGGTTGATGTTGTAGTAACCAGGACTCTCCAGGTCAGCCAGGGAAAAATTGGGCCCAGACGCTGTAGCAACAGGAGCTGTAGAGAGAGAGAGAGAGAGGGGAGAGAGAGAGAGAGAGAGAGGGAGAGATAGAGAGAGAGAGAGAGAGAGAGAGAGAGAGAGAGAGAGAGGCATGTCATATACTGTGCAACAAGAACAAAGACGTTCTTAAGTTCTTTCCCTGTAACGTCTGCTGTAACGGTTATTTGACTTTAACGATATTAACAGCCAAAACGGGCATTTCTGAGATCTTCAAATTCCTTCCCCTGTCTGAATGAAAATAATGTGTCTGTAACAGGAGATAAGTGTCCACACCCTGAATGAACAATGACCTGCCTGCAGTCCACAGTGAGGGACTGAGAGAAAGAGAGAAATAGATATAAAGAGAGTGAGAGAGAGAGGAAGAACATGGTGCTTCTGTATGAAAGGGAGGGTGTTCTTGTTTTCTTTTTCTAAAATGCTTCACAAAGTCAGAAAAAAGTGAGTGAGTCAGTGAGCTAGTGAGTCAGTGAGTGAGTCAGTGAGCTAGTGAATCAGTGAGTGATTCATTGAGCTAGTGAGCGAGTGACAGAGGGCGGCAAGTGAGAGCAAAGGAATACACTTTGGAGTAGGCGATATAGAGACTGAGCTCAGAGAGTTGACGTGATGAGAAGAAGAATCAGGAGACGGTGCCAGCGGTACTCACTCTGTGTCACGCGAACAAGCTCGGTGACGTTCCACACTCCCGAAGTCACAAAGCAGTCCTGGAAACTCAAGTGCCCTGCAGTGGAGGGAGTGATGTGAGTGTGAGTGTGTGTATGGGAAGACAAACAAACAGACAACTCCATCGCACACACACACACACATTGCCTTATGTTCTTAAACTCACAGGTAGTAAAGAGTCAGCCATATGTTCTGCTATATGAATGTGGTGGAGAGCGGCAGATCTAGGGTCATCCCACAGTCACGCTCAGTTGTGTGTGTGAGGCGGACTGAGCAGTGTGGGGTGACAGGCAGGCTTGGTGGAGCAGCGTCTTTTAGTACTCCTTGGGTTACTGGGTCATTATACACCCATACCCAGTCCCGGTTTAGTTAGCTCAGTGCTGTACCCCATGGCGGTTACCCCCATCCAAAATGTCAGTGTGATTTATTGCCTCAGGACTCACACCGAGTCTACTTACAGGACGATCTCCGCTCTCCTCAGAATTACAATACGCTTTTAATCTAAAACATACTAAATCCGACAGCCCACAGGGTCAATGAAATATTTGAGGGAGTTTAAATGTTAACATGTTGCAAGTCACGTTGTGTGCATGCACCATCTGCGTAAGTGTAGAGTTGTTGTATGGGTTCATATAATTTAATGTTTGAGCATGTGTGCTTTTTATAGTGCGTGCTCCTGCATTTCACATATTAATGCATATGTATCTAATGTTAGAGCGAACATATGTGTGTAAGTAAAAGAGTGTGTTTGTATGTGACAGATGATGTGTGTGTGTGTGTGTGTGGGGGGGGGGTGGTGATATTTCTGGGTTTGTATATGAAAGAGTATGTACATATGTCTGTGACTACATTTCTGCTGTAGTACTGTACTCACCGTTGGGCGGTGGCTTGATGTCGGCATCTCCTTGCTGGCTGGAGCTGTCTGATTGTCCAGATTCTGAGGGACAGAAAGAGAGAGAGATGAGCCGTCAGACAGGAGCGCCAGGCAATCTGAACACTGCATTTACAGTATAATGCACAAGTCATTTTGACTGGAGGACAATGACTCGTAATGCCCATTCTCTCGTGACTTTGGTCCAGTTTGGGGAGTGGGGCCTGTATGCTTTTTTGTGTGAGGAATGTTTTTTTTTAAGGAGTTGAGAACCGCTCGTCTAGCCTGCTGTCTATTCGGAGGACCCCTCTAAGTCACACAGTTTGAGCGATGAAATTCTCGCCGGGAGAGAATTTAGCCAGCTGCAAACTCAGAGTCTGGAGTTGTGTTTCCTTTTGTGTGGGGTAGCTGCGGTCACAAACAAACAGCAGCCGCCCCACGCTGTGCTCCGTTTCAGAAGCTGCCACTGGTACGGTGAAGGGGGGGGGTCAACTTTTCACATAATCCCAGTCTTACATTCCGCCCTTTTGCTTCTCAAGGATGATTTTTGAAAACACAGGAATGCAGTGTGACCATTTTTTTTGATGCATCTACAATTGCTTGTTATTTTAATGACACACAGAGCTTGGTCAACAGAGCTTGATTTCTCCTTTACATTTTCATTGCTATTCTATTCCATTCAGTAGCCTACACTCATTTTTAGCTACGCTGTGCTATGTGACCATTCAACATTGAAACTGTACCACATCCCTCACTGTAATGCCACTTAATACCTACTCATTTGTGAGGACTTAGGCAGTATAAACTGTATATACCTCTTACCCTCAACGCCCCATACATAATTAACCACCACTCTAATTACCACGGGGATTTGGAGACGTGCGCTGGAGGTTATGGAAACTTTGTGCCATGTGTGTAATGGACACCGCAGGACCGCAGTTCACAGGCCCTAGTTGGAACAAGGCACTGTGCCTCTTAACAGCAGCAATGGGAAACTGTAGGCCCCTAGAGCCAAGGGGTTTATGGGAGTTTAGCACTGTAATTTTAGCACTAAACAACAGCAAAACGATTAAAAAAAATGACGCGCCTTGATTGGAATGCATCGTTAAAATGTGATGGACTCAACAGTGCTGTCCGCCCTGGGTCCCACCCTACCCTGCAAGGCCTAAGTTCTTAACCTCTGATATATAGTTTTGCAGATATTGTTCTACTGAGAACTCAAAATGCATAATGGGACATGCAGGCCTATTATTTACGGCTGAATCTACGATGTCCCTTATTGTGTAAATAAGCAGCGATTAAACACACCCAGGATATTCGAATACCTGAGATGCTCTGGAGTGCTGTGGTTGGTGATGTATTAGTGTGGGGGCATAGAACACCTTATTCTCACTGCAGAATGCCCTGCCACTCCTGACCACAGCACTGCTCACAAACACTTTCTCAGGGTGTGAACATTTCAACACCCTCCCAGGCCTTTACCAGTCGCTAATTGAATCTTACAAAAAACAAAACAAAACAAAAAAACAAAAAAAAATCCTGCGTGTGGGGACTTGTAGGCTTTCAAAGTGGGGAGTTTCCCAATCCCCAGTCTCCATAGACAAAGCAAACTGGCACGCTGTGAGAAACAGAACTGAACAGCACCAGCACCAGCCCCTGTGAACCAAACCCGACGTGCTGCTGCTGGGGAGGA
>CM056379.1:18017376-18044876 GCA_029718625.1 Synaphobranchus kaupii
AGTGCACCTTGGGAGTCTTAATTCAGGATGACTGCTTTCAAAATTGCATGGAAAAGTGAAAAATGTGAGAGGGGCTTACGCTGAGATGGAGAGTGAAGAGAAAGAGAGAGAGAGAGAGCGCGAGAGAGAGAGAGAGAGAGAGAGAGAGAGAGCAATAACAGTGCAGAGATTATGCCACTTGGTGTTGACAGTCCTGCGTGAAATCACTGTTTGCTGTTGTGTTCTGGTGCCAAGAATGTGGATAGTGAACAGCATGTGAGAGGTTGCCTTCCACAGGAATCAGAGCCACCCCAAACACACAATACTTTACACCAGAACAGGGGAAGACAGGACGGGGTCAGACATTTACCAGGAGGTTTTTAACGTTAGTAAGGTGACACCTCAGACCCGACGCTGCATGCTGCCTGGTTTCTACTTTCAAAGGCAGAAATAAAAATAGACAGAGAGATTAAAAAGAGGTTGAAGAGGGAAGGCATGGAATACAGATTGTAAAGCGAGAGAGAGAGAGAGAGAGAAAGAGAGAGAGAGAGAGAGAGAGAGAGAGAGAGAGAGAGAGAGAGAGAGATAGAGAGAGAGACTCCATGTATACTGTACCTGGCTTTCCCACTTCCTTCTCTATAAACAAACTGGGCCATTGTGCTGCGTGTTGTGAGCGCTTCCTGCCTGCAGCGGGGTGGTTTGAGGTAACAGGGAGGAGGAGGACACACCTATTCCTCTCTCTCTCTCCATTTCTCTCACTCTCTTCCTCACTCTCTCTGGCCTCCAGACACGCTCTGACACCTCTGCACAAACAGGAGAAAGCCACGCCCCTAACCCCCTCCCTCACCCAACCCGGCACAGGGCCCGTTTACCCTGCCAGGGGCCACGCAGGTGAGAGAGATCCCTCCTGCTTCACACAGCCACAGAGCAAGAGCTGCTGGCATGACTGTCTCACAACGGCCCCCTTTTACAGCTTTCACAAACTTTCCCTCGTGAAATGAGAGACATGTTTAAAGGTGAGGCGTGTTTATTAAAGGTGAGGTGCATTTAAAGATGAGGTGCATTTTAAGGTGAGGTGTGCTTAAAGGTGAGGTGCATTTAAAGATGAGGTGCATTTAAAGGTGAGGTGTGCTTAAAGGTGAGGTGCATTTAAAGATGAGGTGCATTTAAAGGTGAGGCACATCTAAAGGTGAGGCGTGTTTAAAGGTGAGGTGCATTTAAAGATGAGGCGTGTTCAAAGGTGAGGTGCATTTAAAGGTGAGGCGTGTTTAAAGGTGAGGTGCATTTAAAGGTGAGGCGTGTTTAAAGGTGAGGTGCATTTAAAGATGAGGCGTGTTCAAAGGTGAGGTGCATTTAAAGGTGAGGCGTGTTTAAAGGTGAGGTGCATTTAAAGGTGAGGCGTGTTTAAAGGTGAGGTGCATTTAAAGGTGAGGTGCGTTTAAAGGTGAGGTGCATTTAAAGGTGAGGTGCGTTTAAAGGTGAGGTGTGTTTAAAGGTGAAGCTTGTTTAAAGGTGAGGTGTGTTTAAAGGTGAGGCATGTTTAAAGGTGAAGCTTGTTTAAAGGTGAGGTGTGTTTAAAGGTGAGGTGCATTTAAAGGTGAGGCGTGTTTAAAGGTGAGGTGCATTTAAAGGTGAGGTGTGTTTAAAGGTGAAGCATGTTTAAAGGTGAGGTGTGTTTAAACGTGAGGCATATTTAAAGGTGAGGTGAATTTTAAGGTGAGCTTTGTTTAAAGGTGAAGCGTGTTTAAAGGTGAGGTGTGCTTAAAAGTGAGGCGTGTTTAAAGGTGAGGTGCATTTAAAGGTGAAGTGTGTTTAAAGGTGAAGCGTGTTTAAAGGTGAGGTGTGCTTAAAGGTGAGGTGCATTTAAAGGTGAAGCGTGTTTAAAGGTGAGGTGTGCTTAAAGGTGAGGCGTGTTTAAAGGTGAGGTGCATTTAAAGGTGAAGTGTGTTTAAAGGTGAGGTGCATTTAAAGGTGAGGCTTGTATGAAGGTGAAGTGTATTTAAAGGTGAGGCGTGTTTAAAGGTGAGGTGTGTTTAATAAGTGTGAGGTACATTTAAAGGTGAAGTGTGTTTAAAGGTGAGGCGTGTTTAAAGGTGAAGTGTATTTAAAGGTGAGGCATGTTTAAAGCTGAGGCGTGTTTAATAAGTGTGAGGTGCATTTAAAGGTGAGGTGTGTTTAAAGGTGAGGCGTGTTTAAAGGTGAAGTGTATTTAAAGGTGAGACATGTTTAAAGGTGAAGTGTATTTAAAGGTGAGGCATGTTTAAAGGTGAAGCGTGTTTAAAGGTGAGGTGTGTTTAAAGGTGAAGCATATTTAAAGGTGAAGCGTGTTTAAAGGTGAGGTGTGTTTAAAGGTGAAGCATATTTAAAGGTGAAGCGTGTTTAAAGGTGAGGTGCATTTAAAGGTGAAGTGTGTTTAAAGGTGAGGCTTGTATGAAGGTGAAGTGTGTTTAAAGGTGAAGCATGTTTAAAGCTGAGGCGTGTTTAAAGGTGAAGTGTATTTAAAGGTGAGGCGTGTTTAAAGGTGAGGTGTGTTTAATAAGTGTGAGGTACATTTAAAGGTGAAGTGTGTTTAAAGGTGAGGCGTGTTTAAAGGTGAAGCATGTTTAAAGCTGAGGCGTGTTTAAAGGTGAAGTGTATTTAAAGGTGAGGCATGTTTAAAGGTGAAGCATGTTTAAAGGTGAGGTGTGTTTAATAAGTGTGAGGTGCATTTAAAGGTGAGGTGTGCTTAAAAGTGAGGTGTGTTTAAAGGTGAGGTGCATTTAAAGGTGAAGTGTGTTTAAAGATGAATTGTGCTTAAAGGTGAGGTGCATTTAAAGGTGACGCGTGTTAAAAGGTGAGGTGTGCTTAAAGGTGAGGCGTGTTTAAAGGTGAGGTGCATTTAAAGGTGAAGTGTGTTTAAAGGTGAGGTGCATTTAAAGGTGAGGCTTGTATGAAGGTGAAGCATGTTTAAAGCTGAGGCGTGTTTAAAGGTGAAGTGTGTTTATAGGTGAGGCATGTTTAAAGCTGAGGCGTGTTTAAAGGTGAAGTGTATTTAAAGGTGAGGCATGTTTAAAGGTGAAGCGTGTTTAAAGGTGAGGTGTGTTTAATAAGGGTGAGGCGTGTTTAAAGGTGAAGTGTATTTAAAGGTGAGGCATGTTTAAAGGTGAAGTGTGTTTATAGGTGAGGCATGTTTAAAGGTGAGGTGTGTTTAATAAGGGTGAGGTGTATTTAAAGGTGAGGCATGTTTAAAGGTGAAGCGTGTTTAAAGGTGAGGTGTGTTTAATAAGGGTGAGGCGTGTTTAAAGGTGAAGCGCATTTAAAGGTGAAGTGTGTTTAAAGGTGTCCATCTGTCTGACTGGGAAGAACTCTATAAAGACTCAATGGAAATTTTACTCTTCTACTAAACAGTATAGATTACAAACTGTTTATTCCTCACGTATTCTCTTCTTGCTGTGGAGAGGCGGACGTGGGCAAGTCACAGACGTCATTGACGATTGCACATTTTGTACCATTATTGCACACTGCACACAATCAAACAATCAAAAATGATAATGCACGGCGTGTAATCTCTTGAGTATTGTGTTGTTATCGCAGCATAGGGAAGGCACTCGGGCGGGTGCCAGTGTATTTTGAGCTTTGCGTACAGGGCAGAGCGAGCCGCTGACAGAGTGCATGATGAGATCCAGAACGGGTGACTGGACCTGCGGTTTACAGTGAGCTGGTGTGTGGGATCAAGCTGTGTTCAAGTGGGTGTACCGGTCACGTGACATAGCTCTGCCACTCTGTGCCAGGAGGGAGAGAGAGAGAGAGAGAGAGAGAGATAGAGAGAGAGAGAGGAGAAAGAGAGGGTTGGGGGAGTTGTGGGAATGCCAGGCGCTGCCAAGAAAGACGAGAGCAGAGAAGAGAATAAAGGAGGAAAGACGAAAGAAAGAAATAAAGACTTGTAGACTTGTTGGCAAGGAATAGTGGGAGGAGAGCAGGACAGCACCCTACATACAGTACATACATACATATATATTTATACACAGAAAAGAGGAGCTCATTAAACGCTGGTATGATCAAAAGGATTATGGCATCAAAGCACAGAACTAACAGACTGGCAGAAATGACATCGAAAGGGAGCTGAAGGTCTCCTGCCAATGCTGGTGAACTTTGACCCCATGCATACAATCAGCAAACACTGACAGGCAGGGAGAGCACAGGAAAGGCAAGGGGGCGTGGCTTGCTATCTGCCAATCACAGAAAGGACTACCGGGTTGCGTCACAATAAAAATGGACGCAGCCAATGAGAGATGCATGATCAGTACAGACAGCAGTCTGCACACACAAAGAGAGTGACTGGTCCCTGAGAGCTGTGTGTGTGTGTGTGTGTGCGTGTGAAAGAGTGTGAGTAGATTACACAGCAGTCAGACTGTGAACTCGTGCCCCTGTGTCAGCAGAGTTACCAGTGTCTTATCAGGCCTGGACCCAAACACACAGACAGACAGACAGGCAGACGGACAGACAGACAGAGAGAGGGCCAGAGGCTGATCCTGAGGGTGGAATGCTGCCAGGGCCTAGGCAGTGGCACAAACAGGCACACACCTTGCCAACTGCCCCAGGGGACAAAGATCACAGGGACGTCTATGGAGAAGGGCAAGGAACCAACAACGCCAGCAGGAACCCAGTGTCTGCCCACGGTTCAAGCAGCGGACACAAAGCCCTGCCCTGTCTCCCTTCCTTTAGTAGATACATACAGACAGGCGGATACTGGTATCATACTCACACACATATATGAGGAACCATAATCATGAAATCTCAGTGTTTCACCACGTCTCATAGATAGTATAGACGTTAACATGGATCACAATGCCTTATAGTTACAGTTTATTATTCTGAGAGAAAAATGTCAGTAACCCAGCCCCCAACACAGGCCTTGAGGAATATAATCACAGCACAGTGGTGGACATCTTTTATCATCCTTTATTTTCTTAACCACGCAGCCTTACTCAAGTTATATTACACAGCCTTACTCAGGGTATATAGCACAGCCTTACTCAGGGTATATTACACAGCCTTACTCAGGGGTATATTACACAGCCTTACTCAGGTTATATTACACAGCCTTAATCGGGCCATATTAGACAGCCTTACTCTGGGTATATTACACAGCCTTACTCAGGCCATATTACACAGCCTTACTCGGGGTATATTATTACACAGCCTTACTCAGGGTATATTACACAGCCTTACTCAGGGTATGTTACACAGCCTTACTCAGGGTATATTACACAGCCTTACCTGGGGTATATTACACAGCCTTACTCGGGGTATATTACACAGCCTTACTCTGGGTATGTTACACAGCCTTACTCCGGGCTATATTACACAGCCTTACTCTGGGTATATTACACAGCCTTACTCCGGGCTATATTACACAGCCTTACTCTGGGTATATTACACAGCCTTACCCGGGGTATATTACACAGCCTTACTCAGGGTATATTACACAGCCTTACTCTGGGTATATTACACAGCCTTACCCGGGGTATATTACACAGCCTTACTCAGGTTATATTACACAGCCTTAATCGGGGTATATTACACAGCCTTACTCCGGGGTATATTACACAGTCTTACTCAGGGGTATATTACACAGCCTTACTCAGGGTATATAGCACAGCCTTACTCAGGGTATATTACACAGCCTTACTCTGGGGTATATTACACAGCCTTACTCAGGGGTATATTACACAGCCTTACTCAGGCCATATTAGACAGCCTTACTCGGGGTATATTACACAGCCTTACTCAGGCCATATTACACAGCCTTACTCGGGGTATATTATTACACAGCCTTACTCAGGATATATAGTACAGCCTTACTCGGGGTATATTACACAGCCTTACTCAGGGTATATTACACAGCCTTACTCCGGGGTATATTACACAGCCTTACTCAGGGTATGTTACACAGCCTTACTCAGGGTATATTACACAGCCTTACCTGGGGTATATTACACAGCCTTACTCGGGGTATATTACACAGCCTTACTCTGGGTATATTACACAGCCTTACCCGGGGTATATTACACAGCCTTACTCAGGGTATATTACACAGCCTTACTCTGGGTATATTACACAGCCTTACCCGGGGTATATTACACAGCCTTACTCAGGGTATATTACACAGCCTTACTCAGGCCATATTACACAGTTCAGTGTGCCTGTTATGCCTTTATACAGCTAGATATGTTTACTGAAAACACAACAGAAGAACTGCTGAGACTTGAACCTACAACCTCTAGATCATGAGCCAAGCTGCTCCTTAACTGCTTTGCCACACAAGAGGGCACAGACTTCCTCTCTCTCGCTCTCACTCTCTCTCTCTTTCTCGCTCTCTCTGTGTGTGTGTGTGTGTGTGTGCGTGTGCGCACATTCCTGGTCACACACACAGAACTGCACTGATTACTGCAGTCATCCCATGATTAGAAACATGCAAAATGTTTATAAAACTCAAATGTATTTATAGTATGCACATAGACTGTATGCATCTAATGGGTAAATATAATTGCACTATAGTACAGGACAGACACACACGTGAAGGCATGCACACACACACATGCACACACACACACGCACGCATGCACACACAAGCACACGCATGCACGCACACACACAAGCACATTGCGGTAGACAAGCTCTTATGCGGTATACACAGATACCCTACACTGGGCTGTATTGTATAAATAAACTGTGGAGATGAAGGAGTCGTCTACTGTACATCTGTGGGGAATATGTGAAGTACTGTGGATCTGGTGCGCTGGTCACAGAGATGGAGTGAGGTCAGGAGAGGGGAACAGAGGGAGGAAGAAGATAATAACAATTGTGTCATCTGGTGGGAGTGAGCATAACAGACAAAAACAATCCACGGCTCTATCAATGTGCTCATTCAGAGTGGACATGTGCACGTGTGTTTACGTGTGCCTGTGTGTCAAAGTGTGTCACGGTGTGTATGTGGGTGAGTGTGCGTGTGTGTGTGTGTGTGTGTGTGTGTGTGTGTGTGTGTGTGTGTGTGTGTGTGTGTGATTTCTAGCCCAAAGACATATGCACAAGGAATGAAACACTTTCATTCAGGTCATACACAGTAGGTCCATAACAGCAATTGATGTAATGACCATTATAATATAGATGGAATCAGAGCTTCATTCTGAAATCTGATTAATGTCAGGTCTAAATCTTGTCCAGTTCAATCTGCCTTCTAACTGAAATGAGTTCCTGTTTAGGAATTATTGGCAAGAACGGCAACAGTCAACCAATGTCCAGAGTCTGTCAGTCCTTAATGAGATTGGGCTGATACAAACAAATACCAAAACGCTTTGCAAGAGGATGTGAGAATTACCAAAAGCGCCTCAAAATATGCATATGCTACAATACTTTCTATATTTTGAGGTAGATAACAGCTTGAACGCAGTAAAGCGGATAATTAAACATCATTGGCATCCTACGTAATGCTCCGAATGTCTGGCACAAACTTAATAACATTCCAAAGATTCACTTCATTCAGTCCAAGTTTAAATGTTACAAATGCACAATTTTTTTAATAGTTCCATTCACAAGTCATCTTTCAATTTTCAAACGTGGGTTAAATTTTCAGAATTCCAAATACCCGTATCTGTGTTGAAATTAAATATGAAAGTGCGCGTGTGCATGAATGCTTAAACAAGAATGTGCACGCTCTATCTGTGTACTGTAAATATAAGAGGAGATGCTGATGTCTTTTTCCCCACTGTTCTCTGATTTGCAGAGCTGTTTTGCCGCAAAGCTCTTAGCTGCAATGATACTGTCTATCCTCATCCAGGGTCACGACCTGCGCTAACCCCAACCCCCCCCCCCCCCCCGCAGAGGCCAGACTGGACGTGTCCTTAGCAGACCTCGGCAGACTGGCCAGGCTTAAGCCGAACATAAACAAGTGCAGATGTAATCACGGACAGATAGACGCACAATGCACTATAGGTG
This sequence comes from Synaphobranchus kaupii, assembly GCA_029718625.1. NCBI lineage: Eukaryota > Metazoa > Chordata > Actinopteri > Anguilliformes > Synaphobranchidae > Synaphobranchus > Synaphobranchus kaupii. The sequence goes on from CM056379.1 coordinate 18,025,333, forward strand.
TAACACATAACGTTGCACAACTAATTTCTCTGCCGCACAATGAATACACCCATTATTACAGGAAGATTCATAAATGTCATGGAGCTTACAGCTGGATTCAGAAATGTCACACTGAATATCAATTTACAAGACTGCGGGCAGCATCCAAACCATCCCCGGTCTCTTATGAATACCACATAAACAGGACAGAAAGTGATGCCGTTTTATTCCATTTGCTGGTCAGTTAATCAGCTAGCCTGATGAGGTTACATAAAAAAACCACAAGCTCACAGATTCACAGAGCTGTATGAAACATTGCCTGTATGAAACAGGCACACACACACACACACACACACACACACGCTCTCTTTTCTGGCACAGCGCAGGAGGAACAGCCTGTGGGCCCAGCAGCTGATGCAATAGTCTGAAAGAGCTTCACAAAGCCTGACCCGGGCGGTCCACACACTGGTTCCTGTTGGACACAACTCGGGAATACAACCCTGAGACAACATCTCCCAGCAATTCCCCAGTCGCAAAATAAACCCTCTACAATTCAGCCACCATCATCTGTGCAGAGCCAGCTTCTACAAACATCTTGGCTTTTTTTATGAATAGAAACCCATGCAAAATGGTGATGTGCACCAGCACTGATATCTGATAGCAACAAAGGCTTCATCTGAGAGGGCAAAAATGTAAACAACAGACCGCTGAGGTCAAGTGATTTGAGGAAATCGAGTTTTTTCCCTGATGCTCAAACTCAGCGATGCGAGCGGAGTTAAAAAAAAGAGCGGGAACTCAGTAAAAGACCCGCTCAGTCATACTCACTAAGATGGACAGATAAAAGGACCAATGGGGAAGCAGATAAATGCCTGGCCGGACCACCAGCTGTCAGGCCTGCAGTGCTGGACCCGACCTCAGAGGTCTGTCTTTCTGTCTGTCCAAAGGTGACCCGCGCTCGGTGTCCGTGGCGTTTGAGCGCGTGCTTGCGTGTGTCTGCACGTGTATGCATCTGCGTGTGCGCGTTTCTGTTTGTGTGGGTCATATAGTGCTATCTGTGTCAAAGCTGACTTTATCTATTGTGAGGATAAGGTGAACAAACAACTGTCTAGACTGCCTTTTGGCCAAGCCAGTAATACAAGCTGAGCCAAAAACGCTGCGCGCGCACACACACACACACACACGCACAAGGCCTTTCTGCTCAAGCAGGTGTGCTCTGCCCTCTCTTCCTCCCAGCTGGTGCCCATGAACAGGGTCATGGTGCTGAGCCGAGGGGCGCAGGAAAACACCAGGCCTCTGCCAGAAACCAGAGGCCTGTGAAAAAAACACTCACATTTTACTGTGACTTCCCACAGAATAGTGAAAAAGTACCACATACTGACCACGAGTTTGTTGATCTTTAGTGCGTAGTGCATCTTTGCCTGCATGTGTATGTGCGTGCGCTCACATGAAGAACCAGTATGCACGAGTGCGTGTGCATGCGTGGGTAAGCTGTGATTGGCTGTGCGTTCTTGCATGAGGAAGGGACAGCGTTAGTGTGGCATGAGGTCATCAGTAAGGCTTATCACTGCCCTTTACCACCTAGCCGCTCTTACAGAAAGCTGGTAATTAAGAGATTTATTTAATCTCTCTGCCCCTCTATATATTTGGTTATTAACCCCAGGAGTGTTTTAAGTCCCCTCTCCTCCATATGCCCTTTTGGAATTAACCTTAATTTACCGTAAAGCCAATAAGACTATTTTGGCCAAAATGCTAAACGCAAATACGATACACTGATTAGTAAAAGGAAGTTTTGTTAAAATGTAGAGCTCCTTCTACAAGCCTACTTCTCTCCACACTGCAGGAAAGCAGCGTAGAACTGTCTTTTTCCCTTTGACTGAGTCATTGGTTTGATAGAGTCGAGCACCGATGCTTAGAAGCGATCACACGGCACCCCTGGGACTGGAGCCCCTTAGGGGCCTGTCATGTGGATGGGTGTTGAGTGACAAAAGGGTGGAGGGGCGGGGGGGTTTCTTGGATTTTTTGGGGGTGTGTTGGGTTCTGATCCTTCTCTCTAATCCAGCTATTGATGTCATGATGCGATCTTTATTATGTGAAGGCTCAGGCATTCGGCGCAGGGGAGAGGATTGTAGTATGATCCCACAAAGTCAGTAAATGAATATCCGCCGATCCCCAGGGCGGTGGGGTGGGGTGAGGTGAGGGTCAGGTCGTGACCTCTTAGCTGTAAGGCCCCTCTCAGTCACTCCCCGGCACACCTGACAAAACTGTCCTGAGGACGAACGAGGCTCGCTCTCCTGCAGCCTGGCGCTACGTGTCCCGTATCTGCTGCACTGAGAACGTTAAGCACACTCCGGCACAATGGTGGAGCAGCTCTTGAGCATGGCAGCGGTGTTAGATTAGAGTGCATTTCTGCGCACAGATATCTCCTCAGCTCGCTAATGTGGCTCAACATGAAAATGCCTGACAGCACCAGGGATCCTGGAAATAACAGAAACTGAGGGTTTCTGTTTTTCAGATTTTTTGGGTTTCCTCTGAAAACCCGAAAAGGCCAAAATAAGAAACAGAGAGAGAAGAAAGGAGAGACTGAGAGGAACGTTCACGGCATTTCTTCCCTCGCTGCACTGATGGGTTACTAAGTCACCAGGAAATGCTTAATGCTGCTATAGTTTCACCTACAGAAGTACAGAGGCTGCATATATCAGAGCCACTCTGATTCACTTTCATTGAATTAGTAAACGTTTCCACACCAACACTTTAGCCTCCATTGTTATGGGCACTATGTGAAGGTTTTGCTAGATGCTCGATATAAGTGGCATATAATCACAGGAAGCCTCAGACAGTGGGTGGGGGGGTTGGGGGGGTATCACAAGGGCTGTGGTTTGTGGAAATCGAAGACTCCCTCAACTAACCAATGATCATGCCCTCCCCTCCCCCCAACACACACACACACACACACACACACACACACACACACACACACACGCTCCCACCACAAAGAAAACCTGAGAAAACCAACCCCAGAATTTTGGGTGAAAGAGAGTACACATGTCCATTTGGGAGGAGATAGAGAGAGGGTGGGACACCAAATGTTTTTCTTAAAAAAAAAAAAGAGAAAAAAAATAAAAACAGAGAAGCATGAAGGATCTTCTGGTGGAACTCCAAGAGCCAGCATCTGTTTGGCAGAGTCTCAGAAAAGTCTAGTGTTTCACCGAGTGCCTCAGGGACTGCTATTCCAGGCAGAAGTTTATGAAAAACAGCTTTATGTGGAAAAAGGGAGGGAGAGTGGGAGAGAGGGATAGAGAGAGAGAAAGAGAGAGGAGAGGAAAAAGAGGAGTCCAAGAGGATCTCTATGGTGTGCTCATTCAATCTCTAAGCCCCCTGTCTGATCTCCATTGTCTACACCTGTCCCATGAATCCCAGAGCCCTTACATGTGGGCAGGCCCCGGGTGTCTCCAGAGCTACCGAGCCCAATATAGCGGACTGCAGTGTGTCCGTACCACGGTTCCAGGGGCCACAGGGGCCACAGAGCAGAGCTGCAGAGCGCTCGCGTGCCACACAGTGCCCCGCCACGCCAGACCAAAAAAACATGAAATGCCTTTTGCCCCCGATCGGAACACCCAAGGGGACTCCGTTTCCCATGATGCTCTCCTGCGCTCTGCGGCTCAGTGCCTTTTGCTCCAGTCAGACTCGGCGTCTCTTTTTTTTTTCCCCGCGGCGGGTGTTTTGGGCGTAAGCTGCGAATGCACAGATGCGGCCTGTGCGCACAGGCAGGCTGCATTTGCATGGCTCGGGTTCACGGGGTTCGGTGGAGTCTGGCGCGCCCTCCCGCGAGTGGCACAGGGCGCGCGACGCGCGCGGAGCAAGGCTGCGCGGCCGTATCAATTCAAGATGTTCCCGCCGAAAAGAGCTCAGAGATTGCGAGGAAAGTTTTCTCAGGGCCGCGTGGACTAAACAAACCGTTCACGGGTGTTGCCTTTGGAAAAAATATTATACAAAGAGAGGGGGAAAAGTAAAGCGAAGCACGGCTGATTTTTCTTTTGGTGGAAGGGCCAGCTCCAGGTTTAATCGAAACCAGAGGCGCTTTTCTCTGGAAAATCCGTGACGAAAAGCCAAGTTTACATGAGCTAATGGTGAGGAGGGGGAGAGGGGAGGAGATGGGGCAGGGGACAAACAAACACCAAAAAATCAGTCTGCGCTCCTCCAGGGCTGCACCGTGCGCTGGCGGGGGAGGGAGAGGGGGTTGGGGCAGCGTGCGCATATCAAAAATGGAAAGTCTACATTTCAGTTTGGTGTGGAGATATGGTTCACATTTAACGATTAAATACTTGCTCCCTGTCCTCTCTTTCTCTCTCTCTCTCTTTCACTTGCTCTCTCTATTTCAAACAGCTGCATATAAGTAGCGACAATACCCTGCAGACGAGCTTGACAACCAGGATCAATAAAAAGGAGGAAGAAGAAAAGTTCAGTGGCGGGAAGAGTGACAGAGCAGGAGAGGGAGGCAGCATTAGCACGACACGTCGGCGCTAACTGAAATAGCTCGAGCTCAGGTCGTTCGGCTCGGCCAAAATGACCGCCACTCCGAACTGCGACTCGCGCCCTTACATCACCGGGGCGAGAGGCGGCAGAGAGGCAAAGCTCACCGGCATCTGCTGGAGCTCCGTTCCAGGCTATTGCACTTAGAAAGGAGAAGGAGGAGGCCCCTGATTTTCCCTCCTTCTGAGGTTCTCCTCCATTTCCTCGTGCGCGCCGCACACGCACACGCCTGCCACCTGACCTCCGGCGTGCCCTCGCAGATCGGACAGCCGCTAAAGACGCTTGCGGCCGAGCCAAGGCTTCCGTTGCATCACAGAGACCAGGCGGCCCCCTGTTGACTGAAGAGAGACCTGAAGACTTGAGGACAGGGGCTAATGCTTGTCGCTAATCGCGCGAGCTCTTGGGCTTATATGCGGTCTGTCCCTGGTCTTTTCCAGGCTTAATCCCACGCTTTACGTCTTAAGACTTCAGCGGCCCGTTTACCTCGGTTCACTCATGAAGAAATTGACCGTTGGACTTTGACTCACAACAGCTGATGTGTTTTCAGAGAGTGAATCCTGGGGGTTAAGAGCCCTACAATGATCCCCCCCCCCCCACACACACACACTACCCTGAACCCCCTCTGCTACACCCTCTCCTGCTCTCTCCCTTCTCTGTCTACCACCAGCTCTTACTTCATTTCATAGGCATCACTGCATTTGGTGAAGCTGCTGATTATTTCAAATGTGCGGCCTGAGAGGAAACAGGCACACACACACGCAAGCACACGTGTGCACACACACCCACACACACACACACACACACACCTACACACACACATTCACATAAGCTTATATTCTACAGCTGCATTGTGTAAACACATACACAGCTCAGATCCATGCGTGTTTGTTCAGGCATCTGAAAGTGTTTGTGTGTTTGGCGGGCATAAGAGATTATTATTCTTGAATTATAAGTCTTTCAAAAGCACTTCTGCTACACAAATCTATATATTTTTTACTGCTATAGGATGCAGATTTTTGTCAATTTTCAATTCAATGCAGACATTTAAGATAAATATGTACATACATGCACACATAGATGTGCATTTAGGTGATTCATGTCACAATAATAAGTGCATACTCAGCAAAGACACTTTTCCTCATTGATCTCTAAGATTTTGTTTTCTTCGCCGCTGCCTGTACATATTTAGCAATCCCAGGATTTATTTTTCCCGATAAAGCAGAGCTCTTTGGAAATCCTTTGAAGAACAACAGACGACGAAGTGTCAGCACGGCAGGTGCAGAAGAGAAGCACGTGCTTTGCCTGTGAGTGTCTGAGCAAACCGATTAGGATCCAGTGTAATATAATGTGATATTCCCCTCGGTATCATCACTAAAAATGATCTATCCCCATGTTCCTGGGCCTTTTGGGATTTCAAACATTTAAAAATATTTTAAACAGAACAGATTGCCTCGAGCTCCACGGCTCAAAAAGCAAAAAAAAAACAAAAAAACCTGCTGCTAAATCCCAGGGTTATGTAAGGTAAAGCTCTAAATCTGCCTGCGCCTGATGTTATATATTACTGTAATTGCAAATGAAAAACAAGAACGTTTTTGCAAAACCCACATCGAATATGCATGAGAGAGGCTCGGAGAAAGAGAGACAGGCATTAGACTGGTGGAGGGGAAAAGTGTGGGAAAAGGAGGGAAAATGATAAGAGTAAGCACAAAGAAAAAGAAGGGACAGAGAGAGAGAGAGAGAGAGAGAGAGAGAGAGAGAGAGAGAGAGAGAGAAAAAGAGGGCGTGAGAGAGAGAGTAAGACTTTTGCCTGTTGCAACAACAACTCGCTACACCGTTGCGTCTTTTTCACAGTTTGCTCTGTGTGATTCTTGGTGTTTGGAGATGACCTACTTTTCCACACAGGAAAAGCCTTGTATACACACACACATACACACATATGCCCAAAATGAAAAATAAAATGCATTGAAGTAAAGTGTTTTCTGTGTTGATCCTCTGTTGGTTCTGACAGCAGTAACGAAAATCATCTGCTAACCGCAACTGAACCACTACCGGACCTGCCACACTGACAAAGCCCCAACTGCACACCCCCAACATGCATTCAAGGCCCTACCGCACACCCTCAACAAGCATTCAAGCCACAACCGCACACCCCCAACAGGCATTCAAGCCACAACCTTACACCCCCAACACGCATTCAAGCCACAACCTTACACCCCCAACACGCATTCAAGCCACAACCTTACACCCCCAACACGCATTCAAGCCCCTACCGCACACCCCCAACACGCATTCAAGCCACAACCGCACACCCCCAACACGCATTCAAGCCCCAACCTTACACCCCCAACACGCATTCAAGCCCCAACCGTACATCCCCAACACGCATTCAAGGCCCAACCGCACACCCTCAACACACATTCAAGCCCCTACTGTACACCCCCAACACGCATTCAAGCCCCAACCTTACACCCCCAACACGCATTCAAGCCCCTACCGCACACCCCCAACACGCATTCAAGCCCCTACTGTACACCCCCAACACGCATTCAAACCAACTGTGAGGAGGGCCAATCAAAAAATTTGCCACTGTCGTACCTCAGAATGTAATAGCTCACAGTGTGCAAAGCCACCTTATTTTGTTTACGTCAAGTGGGAAGTTTTCAGAATGGGGGTGTTACCAATGGCAACATGACAGCCACATCGTAGAGGTTCAAAGGCAGTTATGAACTGTGACCTAAAGCTGGGGAGTCATGGGTGGGGAGTGCTTCTGTGCTGATGATTATGGGGTTTGTGTCTATCTCACAAACTCACACACACACACACACACACACACACACACACACACACACACACACACACACACACACACACACACTTTTTATTTTCTTTTGGGCAAGTGTTGCGAATGTCATGATGCAACTCACAGGCACTTTGCTTTCCTTAGGGCATAAAAGTCATGACTTAACCCCCGGCAAGGAGGCGTGGAAGGAGTCGCGGAGAACAGGGGTTTGCAGAAGGGAAGAACCGGTTGTCTAGAAGTGCCAGTTTTGAGTTATCACTTTTCACGTGGATGGGTTCCGATTGCACATTAACGCGTTTGTGGTTGAGCCCAGCTTAACGGTGGTTTTTATATCACGGCAAAGGAGGGATAAATTGTTATCCACTTAGCCAGAGGGCCGCGTACATCATGTTAATTAAACACTCTGTGGATGCTGGAGTTTGGACGGCAATCCGCTTAGCCCTTTCTGTTCCATAGCCCTTTCTGTTCTGTTAATAGGACACCATTACGACACACATCTTTGGGGTGTGAAGGGAGGGTCTGTAGCGAGACACCAGAAAGCGTAGCCTCTCCCTCAGTGGAAACTGCAGCACAGCCCTGACGCAGATGTCCAAGCAGGCCTATAAAATATTAGATTAGACACAGACATATTGACATACCGACATATATTAGATATCGAGGCGACGCAGTAAATATCGTCAGAAGAACTGCTGGAGTTTTACAGCCCATAAAGAAACTATCCGTCGCAACGTCAATTCCACGTTAAATCACATTTCATTATGGCAGGTGCGTGGGGCGGGGCAAGTGTAACTGGGTTGTTCTGCTATGAATTTGGAGACTGAGTGTAATGTGTAGCGTGGCCTTCCCTCCACCTGCCCTTGTGAACCGTACTGCTGTATTTAAGGTGTCCCACAATCCTCCTCTCTCACACAATACAGTGCAGTCTCTTGTTCTCTTTAGACAGAGCTCAAGCCAGCTTTGGCTGAAAGGGGCTTTTTCTACTTGATTTGCTGAGCAGCGGGCAATTAACAGCCAATGAAATCAACCCATAAAATGTAGAGCAGCGTATTAAAACAGTCAGGTGGTGAAGATGGGACTGGCCACAGGAAGTCGAGGGCTCTGAAAGGCCATACAATCTGGAGGCAACAGGATGTATTGCAGTACCAGCTGCGTCATACAGTTAACATAAATACATTACATTACATTACAGGCATTTAGCAGACGCTCTTATCCAGAGCGACTTACACAACTTTTTTTCATTTTTTCATTTATACAGCTGGATATATACTGAAGCGATTCAGGTTAAGTACCTTGCTCAAAGGTACAACGGCAGTGTCCTACCTGGGAATCGAACCGGCAACCTTTCGGTTACAAGGCCAGTTCCTTAACCATTATACTACACTGCCGCCCGCAAATACACTGTATTAAAATAAGTCATTAAAGTAAGTCACGCCCAGTGTACATGTAGCACCATTGGCGAGTGTGTTTGAGAGTGTTCACATGGTACAGGGGCCATTGCTGTCAGCTGTGCCTTTGACCTGTGGAGGCGATACATCTCTCCATAATAAGAGCACTTACACACTGTGCACAGATACACACACACACACACACACACACACACACAAACAAACACACACTTGTGATCTGGTCAGGTGCTGGGCAAATGTCACCAAAACCAAATTGTTGCTAAAAAGATTGGTGCCTTCCTCTCTGTCATTAATATTGGGTCTCACACCTGGTGTGGCACCTCCCAGGACCTCTACACGGACTTCTAGAATGATCTACATCTTGCCTCTCTCTTTTCTCCTCCCCCTGCTTCTCTGTGCACACACCACCATATGATCTCGCTTATCTGCCGGCTGTCGTCCGCAGGACAGTAAAATTGGGGATAGTGACGGACTAATGATTCCCCCTTCCTGTAATTATTTCTCTTTCCACCCCTCTGCGTCCTCTCTCACTTTGGGGTAACACGACAGGCCTGATGAAGAGAAACAGCGCACACAATCATGTGTGTGTGTGTGTGTACATTTTCAATTCCTCATTTACTGGTAAGACTTTGCAGATGTGGGCCGCTCGCCGCTCCGTGGACGCGAACGCTCCTGGGCCGCGGCGGCCGCGGCGGAGAAAGGAAAGGAGACGAAGAGACGCGGAGCCGTTCCCCGTCTCGAACAAACACAGGATGCGCTGCGGCCAGCGCCGTTCGCTCTGCGGCCCCCTGTGGCTGGAAACAGGAAGTGCCCTGTCCTCTCCGCAGTCCGCGGTGAGCTGGTTAAATAGATCCCAGCAGCCGCGAAAACGCCGCTAATCCCGGCCCCTCGCCGCAGCGCCACGCCGCAGTAAACTCTGAGCGCCGCCCAGCCAACACCCCCCCCCCCACCCCACGCCTCCCAAAATAAAGAGCAGAGCCATTTTCTTTGGAGACAAGCGGGGTATTTAGCTAACCCGCTTCAGGCGCTACAGAATAGACAAAGTAGTTTCCGGAGAGCGCCCCTCCTCTGTCCCTCTGACGATACAGAGTTCCAGGAGTGTCGTGGGCCCCCGCCCCCCGGAGCTCTGGCTCGGCCTGCCGCGCCCCCCGCTCTCGCCTCGTGCGAGAGGTGCCGCGCCCCTCGCGCACGCCTACACACCCCGCCAGCCCCTGAGCCTCCGCCAACCTGGCCTGCGCTTTCTCCGCTACGCCTCGGAGACAGAGAAAAAGCGGGAAGACTTGGCTTGGAGAGCCTCGCCGTAAACACCGTGATTCAAGCTGCCATGATGAAACACAAAGGCAACATCTCGCGCCGCCATCTGACCTCCACGTGTTCCCGCGCAGATCTCCGCTGCCGCCATCGCCAGGGCCGAGCGGCAATGATAACGACGGCGAATAAGGAGCCGTCACTCGCTCCCGCGAAATGGCGCCATGTCAGTGCGGGGAAATCGTTCCCCCCGCTCGGCGAGACCAGATGGACGTCCGAACCGGGGGTTTCACTGCAGGCATCGAGGCTTTTGACACGCCAAAATTGCAGTCAAATGTTTAACGGCACTTACGCACAAAAAAAGAAGCAAAATCGAGTAGCCTATGCTGCAAAGGGCTCAGTTCGGGAACGGCTTCTAATTGCAAGTGGAACACAGTTTTGACTTGCAGCGATGATGTAAGGAAAAAGGTATTTGGGCTGGGAGTTCAATGTGTGCCGCGCAGAGACACAACGCAGAGCTCTATTTTACCTCTCACTGTCAGCGGGACCACAGCCACACCGCCGGGACCCATCAAGACCGCTTTCTAGCTTAAGACATAAAATAAGTAATTTCTCTGATGTCCAGATCGGTGCTATTCTGACTGGAGTCAAGGCTAATGTTTCTCACAAATGGTGCTTTCCTTCCTGGTCCAAGAGCTTGTGTCAGTTCACAAGTCCCTCGGCCGGGAGAGCGAGCGCTATAGAATACTTACTGCAGGAATACTTATTGCAGGAAATTCCGCAATAATATTCGACCCCATGGACCCGTACGGCTGCACTATAAATAAATAAATAATAGAAATACATTCGACAACAACAACAACAAAGGAACGACCCCCTGATTTTAAATGACAGCTTCGCCTCCCCCTGTTGTTAGCAAGTTTGCCATTCTCCAGGGAAACTAAAACAATAAAAAATAACTATGTGATTCTTTCTCACTGCTGGAATCACCCCAAAATAATCCATCACATGAGCCGCGCTGGAACAGAGAGACCCTAACAGCAGATCGAGTACATTTGGAGGTGACGGCATCTTTGAGCACTGAAAGAAAATGACCTATCGGTGATTAGCGTGTGTACGCGGGACTGAGCCCCACCTGATGACATCACATAAGGGATGATCAGACCACGTGACTCGGGTCAGTCCGGGACGGGGATAAACCGTGGCTTCGCGGACGGGGACAGGACAGGCGTAGTCCTGCCCGCACGGTTAGACACTCGACCGCAGGGGTCCCGAGCTTCTCTTTTGTGATCTCTTTGCCTGGTGGTCACTAAGGCGCTGAGTAGCCAATCGCTGGGAGAAGTCTTCAGGGGCTGAGTGTGTATAAGACCTGTGGCTTTAGAGCTCGTACACCCCCAGATCCGGCCACTTACAGGCCTTATTACCCTCCTCTGCCTGCAGATCCAGGCCAGAAAAGATGGCTGATCCTCAGCTGGACCAGAGGAGCTGCCTGTGGCTTGGGCCAATGTGCTCTGCTAGGGTAAGAGCCTTACATGACCCTATAGTTACCCCCAGTCATACCACAACAACAGTCCCTCCTGTCTCTGGTGCTTGTCATAATAGTATATAACAGATCATAATGTTAAACAAGGCCGATCTTCAAATTTTCTTTCATGTCTCAGACTGATCCTGTTAAGTGCCGAATCTTTTCCAACTAAAATGAAAAAATAACAAACATTGTATGTAACGTTAGCCATTAAAGAGCTTTTTTATTAAGCGCTTTACTGTACAGCAGTAAAATACTGTTGTTTCCTGCTGTGTAAAATATGTGGACAGTAAAGAGATAAAGAGTTCAGGCTAATGGGTTTGATTAGGTGTACCCAGCAGCGGAACATACTGTATACTCAACACAGGTCATGCAACATACTGTATACTCAACACAGGTCATGCAACATACTGTATACTCAACACAGGTCATGCAACATACTGTATACTCAACACAGGTCATGGCAAGACTGCTTACATTTTCATAATTTGCAAGAAAAAAAAAAGTTCAACAGTCATTTACTTATCCCTCAGTTCACAACACTTGTTCTTCCATACTCATCAGCACGATTTAAAAACATATGAATTGTAATAATAATAATAATAATAATAAGATTATATTCGATTTTTTGTCCTCCAATTTATCTTATTAATAATAATAATACTAATAATAATAATAAGTACCACAAGTATCACAGCTAGTAAGTACTTACATTATTACCTTAACTACATCTTATGTGTCCCATTCTGCCAGTGCTGATTTGAAATAAAAGGAGAAAGTGTCTATTTCTGCACTGAGGGATGATGTGTTGGGGTTTTGGACGCCCCACTACTAAAACAAACACAGATCAGAGCCCTGGAGGGAGATGAGAAAAAAGAAGCCATCCAGAGAATTTCCCTGACCGAGGAGTGGATCGCTTACACGGCGAGGTCACGCAGAATACAGTCTATTTAAACCCTGCCTCCGGGGGAACGCAAGCCAGGCCCGGTCACTGCTCCAACCCGCCCCACAGCCCTGCTTCACAGGAGAACACAGGCCAAGCCCGGTCACTGCTCCAACCCACCCCACAGCCCTGCCTTACAGGAGAACACAGGCCGGGCCCGGTCACTGCTCCAACCCGCCCCACAGCCCTGCTTCACAGGAGAACACAGGCCGGGCCCGGTCACTGCTCCAACCTGCCCCACAGCCCTGCCTTACAGGAGAACACAAGCCGGGCCCGGTCACTGCTCCAACCCGCCCCACAGCCCTGCTTCACAGGAGAACACAGGCCAAGCCCGGTCACTGCTCCAACCCGCCCCACAGCCCTGCTTCACAGGAGAACACAGGCCGGGCCCGGTCACTGCTCCAACCCGCCCCACAGCCCTGCCTTACAGGAGAACACAAGCCGGGCCCGGTCACTGCTCCAACCCGCCCCACGCTTCTCAAATGAAGCCGTCCAGTGCTGGAGGCCGGAGGTCATGAGCCCAAGAGCCCTGTGATGGAGACACATATGCACCCCCCCCAAAACTCCAACAGGAATGGTGGGAAGGGTTGAGAAGCCTTGTGCTGGCCTTTATGAAGTAAGGCTAAGGTCAGATGTGCTGTTTGACTGTGACAGGCCTAGTCAGGCCTCGTAAGGGACTGTGGGCTCTTATGAGCCTTCAACCTCCCTGCACCTTCCCTCGCCTCCTTCCGTACAAGCGTTCCTCGTTTTATATAATTATATTCCCTATTCATTCACACCCCTGAACACAAGCACACTCTGTCCTGCCAGAATGTTCCACACTCGTTACATCATATGGGGGAAAATTGCGAAACGAGTTCAAATAAAATCCCAGTAGCCGCTCTCTCCCTCTCTCCCTCGGTGTCCGACGACTAAACGAGAACCAGAGCTCGAGTTTTCCTTGACCGTCTCAAACTGCTGACCGCAAATTGCTCACGGCCCGCCCCTCGCTGACACCCCTGTAGCCCCACCCAATGTTCCACCCACCCGATGCGTTCGGCACACCCTCTCACCATGCCTCTAGTCCCTGCCCTGCCTCTCCTCACCCCTGCCTATCATGTACTACTGCCGTTCAGGCCATTGGGGAAAGACTGCAGTTCCCAGAGCTCTGCACTTCACTGTTTGTGTGGAAGACTGTAAACTGTAATCTTAGCACAACATCACATTAATTACTGCTGAAAACCAGCAGGAGGACAACGAGGCGGTGGTTTACAAACTAGAAAGTTCTACTGACTTCCAAATGGCAAAGATTTTAGCTACAACACGCAAGTAGCTGTGCTTAGGACAACATGGTCCCAAACTGGGAAAAAAAAGAAAGTTCTCTTTCCCTCCCGCCCTCCCTCCCTCCCGCCAGCCTTAAAGATGGCGCAGGGGGAAGAGCTGGACGGCTGCAGCCAGCATAAACACATTCGTTCATAGCTCACACATTTCCTGTCCCCCTCGCATCCCAGCGCTCGGCCACACACACACACACACACACACACACACACATGCTCAGAGCACCGCCACAGCACAGTGTACAGGCTGAAAGAGAGAGTGAGAAGGACAGAAACAAAGGCAAGCCAAAGAGAGAGGGAGAAGGAGACAGGGAACGGTGGATATGGGGGAGATAGAGGTATGAGGGAGGCAGGGAGAGAGCTGAATAGAGAGAGAGAGAGAGAGAGAGATGGAGGGAGAGAGAGAGAGATGGAGGGAGAGAAAGAGCGGTGTTGTATGTGAGGCCGTGTGTGCTTGAGGATGTGTGAGCTTGTGCACGTGGGTGTGTGCATTTTAGTGCACGTGCGTGTATGCGTGTGAAGGGAAGAGGGAATAAACATAAAAATCAATTTAACAAAATAACACCTTTCAACTGCCACCACTGATTGAACAACTCACACATTTAGACAATTTAAAAAAAACCTTTATCCAAAATATATAAACTTCTATCAAAAATAGACAACACTCTTTCTCTACCAACTGCAGATTGGGAAAAAGACCTGGCTGTTACAGATCTGCAATAACACTATTTCTATGTCCAGTAACGCCAAACTAACTAATCCAATACAAGACACTACGTAGAGCACATGTCACCCAACACAAAATGTACACAATGACACCTGTTCCCACTGCAGTCTCAATACTGCAGACGACTACTTCCATGCCACCTGGTCTGGCCACCAATCGGAACATTCTGGATAAATATCACACACAAGTGATCTACCCTCCTGGGTCACAGAATTCCAGTCTCCCCATCCCTATGCCTCCTTGGGGACTTTGTTTCAGTTAAACTGCCACCAAAACTTCTGCAATCCCATTTGATCGCTTTAACCCTAATATTATGTTCACGTTTTATAACGCCTTTTATGTTTGGGGTCAACTTGACCCAATAAATTTAAACTGACACAAAACTATTGTAATACAAAACTTTTTGACACTTTCTGTGTCACCTTTTGTGCGTCTCCCAATTGACTAGCCTTGTAAATATTTAAAATCTGTGATGGAAGTATCTCATTTTAGAGCCGGAGGTAAGTGAAAGTTTGTGAAGTTTAAAACTTATATGGGAAAGTGCCACCAGAATTACCCCCCAAAAAATCTGAGATTAAAAACTAAAAAAGATTGTATATTTTCTTACATTTTATACTGCTACACAAATAACCCCACAAAACACCTTTGTATACAACGTTGGTACAAGACTTATGTTTATTGTGTGTTTATTTAATCCCAACAAATGAGGAAAAATAAGGTTAACTGCTTTTTAAGAGACGTCATTGAATCGGGTGAAATTGTCCCGGAACATAATACGAGGGTTAACCATTGCTAAGAAAACAATACTACTCAACTGGAAAAGCAGAAACAACCTCACCACATCCCAATGGCTACATCTGTAGACGGATTATATTTCAATGGAGAGGTTAATAGCATTATCCGAAAGTAAAATAAAATCATCGAATGACATCTGGGCCCCATTTTATTAACTCCATATCCCTTGCCTGTGAGCTAGAAAATGTCACCACGGAAGCGGGCCCTGAAGCTGAAATGCATGAGAACAGCATGTGGGAGAGAAGCTGAGAGTGGGCTGGAAGTTGGTTCACAGACACCATGACAGGAAACGGACCGAAAATCAACGGCTGACCGGCAGCTTTGCGGAACGCCCACAATCCACCGCCACGGCTCGTATACATACCGCACGCTCTCCGTAATCTCTGTTCCCGCCACCCACGAGCTCGCGATGCGCTCTTGCAACAACAGTCTCCGTCTGCCAATGTATCAGTCAGGACACAGTATCGGACCTGAAGTCGCTGTTGGCATAAGCTGCCCATTAACAGCAAACGATAGCGCCTACTTCCTGTTAACGGTGACTGCAGCTGTCAGGGGACTGGAGGTTATAATCACTGCGCGGTAGTCTCCTGAGCCCTGACACTCCACTCTCATGGCAGCTACAGACAGCCATGTTCGTTCATGCCAGGGCTGTGGCATTATCACCACGGATACTTATTCAAATCACTCGTCACAACAACCGCACACAGGGGAGCACAGAAGTGCTTGAGAATAGAACCCTGTCAGTTTTGCCAGTCAGCGACCTGGGTCCTTAGCTTGATGAAGGAAGTTGCTTCATGGGCTTAAGGAGGCCTGGATTTAGCCGTCGCTCGGTCCGCATGGCCAACACTCGCACGTGTGCGCTCAACCAGGCGCATTTATTTACAGCCACTCACCAGTTGCACAGTTAGTGTTAGCGATACTGCGCTACGAGAGTGGATACATTTTTTTTTTAAACTAGAAGACTAGAATCCTGAAACCTTTCTCTGAGCAAATATAAATAGGGACTTGACTGACTCAGACAGGGCTTGGAAAAGTATGAGGTAAAGTGTTCATACGTGCTACATACATTTGTCTGAAATGCAGTTTGCCGTTACCCCTATCAGCATTCATACAGCTTACCATTGGCACCTCCCACGTGTTAGATATCTTAAAGGACATGGAGCTGCGGAGATCATTTCAGAACTGTCACGGATTAAAATGAAACGGAGTGGCGAGAATACACATTCAGCCCGCCTGGATGTGCGCTAAAAGTGAATTAATGCAAGAGGGAGAGAATGAAACTGAGAGAGAGAAATAGAGAGAGTGAGAGATAGATTGAGAGAGATTTTTTTTTTTTTTAATTCTATTCATCTATCCAGGATGGCTTTTTTCCTGCGGTAAACCCTAAATCAACTGGAAACGGATTTAAGGCGCTAAAAAGAATCATGTAAATGATGTACAGAACAAGCGGATGAGAGGAGGAATGTTCTTCTCTAATGACACACGTTACACACCTGATCGTGTTATTACGAGCAGCATTTACACAAGAGGAGATTCATCCAGAGATAGCCACAAACGTAGAGAATGTGGCTAACCGTCCTGTTATCTTACAGGTACACATGAGCATACGTTCCATTAGGTCCAGTGTAAGGAAATTCATTTCATTTAATTTAGTGAGCTAGAAAACCACAGAAATGCCTTTTCCCGTTTTCATTGGCCCCTCACACCCAGCCACACAACGGCGTTGGGATTTTTTTTCATTAATTTATTTTTTGTAGTAGCAGGCCAAATCTTTTTTAAGGAAATGGTCTGTAAAACACGAGCAGTGCTGCCCAGCCGGGGAAGAGATGTTTATCTGGGGTAATTTCGCCGGGAACGTGGCGCTGGAATCCCAGCAGTGCTGTTGCGGCAGCGGCCAGCTGGAACTCCCGACTGTATACAAACCACAGGCGGTGCCGCGGGCCCCAGAGTTACAGCGTGGCGGGGCAGAGACGGGCCGGCAGGTCACGAGGGGGGCGGGTCCTCCATCTCAGTCCACCCCCCCGGCATTAATGACTCCCAATGAAGTCATTCTTTGGAGATAACAACTCCAAAACCCAACTTGTTTTTTCCTTCCTCCGAAAGACGTTAATTAGCTACTCTATGACAACGAGCATTCCAGGCCCTGGTGTGCACTATAGCTCCACAACGCAGGCCAGGGTAGTGATGCATTTGTTAGCGTTTAGTGTTTTCACACTTCACTTGGGAATGTAAACATTCCCCATGTAATAACAGCCCTGCGGCCTACACTGGCATATGCCACGCCCTCTTCCAAACAGTCTGGTGCCTTTGCTCGAGTCGGGCTCTGCGCTGTACCAGCCTGAAGGCCTGGCCACAGTGCCTTCCCACTGTGCCTCAGTAAAGGGAGAAAGGCCTGCCTGCCGCTTGCGGATCCGTCCATTGGACAGTCTGGGGAGAGCCACTTAGTTCCAACAGTTACGATGCGTGACCACCAGGTGGCCCCACATGCATAGGGACAGTCCCATTGGTGAATGACACACTGGCTTTAGTGCTGGGGTGGGCCATAGTTGGTGTAGGTGCAGTATTTAGATGCAGAACCCCAGCCAAAATGTAAACCCAAATGCAGCCATAACCCAAAGCCAGAGACTCTCTTGTTCGCTCATCTCCCAGGGTCCACACAGTAGTCTCCAGTGCTCATTCCACACTCTCTTGTTCGCTCATCTCCCAGGGTCCACACAGTAGTCCCCAGTGCTCATTCCACACTCTCTTGTTCGCTCATCTCCCAGGGTCCACACAGTAGTCCCCAGTGCTCATTCCACAGTCCTGATATCTTTACTGGTGAGGGGATTATTTGAAACGACGTAAACATAAACATTGGAGCCTTTATACGGGATTACGGCTAATTTCCGCCGATACTTCCTGAATACGGAACGAGGGGATCCCGCCTCCCCCCCACTCCCCGCGATGAAAAACGGCGTCAGGTTTGTCGTCTTGTCACTAACGAGACGAAGAGTCACACCTGTTCTTTTGTGGCGTCCCATGCTCGAAACGCTAGCGACGCGGCCGCCGCGCAGTCCCGCCATTCATTAAGGAGCACAAAGGAAGGATGAGCCGTCCCGGGGCCCGCGGCAGCGCTTCAAAAAGGGCTCCTTCCTGACGGGACAGGAAGGACGCCGAACGACACAGAAGTCGCTTGTTTCAGAGCGGCCCACTTCCGCACAGGACCCCATCCGCGCTCCTTTCAATGAACAAAAACCGCTCGACTCCGCCGTCCTTAACTCTTCCGAGCGTTTCCTATTTCGCAGGCCTGTATGTGAGGGGCATGTATGGCTTGTGTGTGAACAGTGTGTCTGTTTTCAGTGAATATATATAGTGTGCTCGTGTGGGAGAGGCAGCGTTGATCTCACTCTCTCTTTCTCATCTCTCTCTGTCTAAGTCTCTCTCTCTCCCCCCTCTTTCCCCCACTCCCTCTCTCTCTCTCCGGCTCTGTCTGGGTTGTCGGGTCTGTAATAGAGCTGCCATTGTTTGAGCAGGAGGAAGCAGGAACTGTACCCTGCTGACCCAACTGCCTGCCTGTAAGCGTGTTTGTGTGCGTGTGTGTGTGAGCGTGTGTGTGTAACCATACGAGTGTGCGAGTGAGTGAACATGGGTAAATGCGTGTACGTGTGCAGTGAGAGCCGTCTGTTTTCTGGTCCGGTCCACTTCTACCAACCCACCAATGGCGACATGCAGGAGCTGAGAATCCTGAATCTCCTTAAGAGGCACAGAACAGCTGACTGACTGACTGACTGACTGACTGGAACCGGTCCAACTCACACAGACCAGCCACACAGAGAGAAAGAGGAGAGAAATGGAGGGAGGAGGGGTGCTGAAGCGAGAGAGAGAGAGAGAGAGAGAGAGTGAGAGAGAGAGAGAGAGAGAGAGTGGGTGAGAGAGGAAAAGAGTATGGGAAAGACCATTAAGGGTCTGCTGGACATATTAGTGTGAGGAAGAAGAGGAACCTGCGGGGGAAGATGAAGGAGAGAGGGACTGTGGGATTCCAGAGTTTAGGGAAAGAGACTGAGAGGGGGGAACGGTGATCACAGTGGTGAGAGAGATGTATCTAAATCTATCATTCGCTAACAAATGGCTGCCTATTAGACAGCACTGCATCATGTTAAGTCTGCAGCAGAGAGGAATGAGTGACATTGAGGTATACAGACTTTCATTCAATTCATTAAGCTTCATTGGCACGACATTCTAAAGTCGTGACGCCAAAGCAGTTACATAAAATGTAACGAGTAGCTATAAAAAATA
>CM056379.1:18047376-18099876 GCA_029718625.1 Synaphobranchus kaupii
AGAAGAGGCCATGTTGGAGAGTCGAGCCAGAGCAGGAGTTACAGGGGGAGGAGAAGAGGCCATGTTGGAGAGTCAGAGCCAGAGCAGGAGTTACAGGGGGAGGAGAAGAGGCCATGTTGGAGAGTCAGAGCCAGAGCAGGAGTTACAGGGGAGGAGAAGAGGCCATGTTGGAGAGTCAGAGCCAGAGCAGGAGTTACAGGGGAGGAGAAGAGGCCATGTTGGAGAGTCAGAGCCAGAGCAGGGAGCTGGGAGCTCCTCTGATATAAGGGAGCAACAGGAGAACCGTGTCTCCTCTGACCTCTGATAACTTCTCCTCCAGCCCCGCCCCGCCCCGCCCCGCCCCGCCCCGCGCGCGCTCCTCTCTCAACTCGTGCCCGACACACATAACTCATACTCACGCCTGCTGGATCCACTGCTCCGGCACGGCGTGGTTACCATGCGTTTAATGTCTTAACGACATCGCCGATTCCGCCCAACCTCCCCTAATCGCTGCCGTCTGCACATGTGGCATGTGCATGTTCTCCGGTGCATTCTGCCGGATTTCAAATGTGCGCACACACCACACACACACACACCTTCCCTGATAGCTGTGAGGATAAAACAGATGGCTTTCTCTAAACTGTGTAAAATAGGTATGTAATAGATTGCTGTCCCGTGCAGGGTGGAGAGGGGTGTATATGTGTGTGTGTGTGTGTGTGTGTGTGTGTGTATGTGAGATCCCGTCCCTGCCTCACACCACCCTGGTTAATGGGATAGGCTACTTCTAAGCCCCCAACCTTGACTAGGATAAGCAGCTTTCTGAGGTTGAACTGAACTGATACTCACCATTAGTAGATTAGTCTGCAATTAAAGCTTCGCTGACTTACTGACTTACTGCCTCGCTGCCTTACTGTCCTCCTGCACAGGCCGGGGGGAGTGCCGCAATCCAATATGTTGTTTGTGCTCCGTTGGAAGTGGGAGGACACCAGACACACTGGCACACATAACTAGGACCTGAATTCTCCAGCTGTTTCTCCCCTCTTCACACACAGCCCCCCCCCCCCCCCCCCCACATGTGCACATATACACACATGCGCGCACACACACACACACACACACACACACACACACACACACACACACACACACACACACACACACACACACACACACAGGACAGATTGACAGGCTGTCACAGTGGTCACATTCAAATGAAGGTGAACCGTACCGTAACCGTGCCGTAACCGAGCCAGCTTGAGGGGCATTCAAAATGGTTGTGTATACCAGTGTTATATTCACTGGCACTGGGATAGCTACACCTGGATCAATTTCAGCCCCCTACGCGCCACCTGCTATTTTTGAGTTTTTGTCCATGCATGCTATATAAACTAGAATAAATTTAGCTGAGGCTAAAGTGATGCTACATATTAGAAGGGCCTAAATTCACTGGGGGTGCAGTTAGAGGGCATTTGGGGACAGTCTGAATACAGGAATTGTCAGGCCATGGCTGCCATTACTGTGAGCCAACACACACTGAGCTGACTTAATGTTGAGAGGAACCTTTCTATTGCTATGTGACTGGGTCCTATCTGTGGTTACGGGGAAGATGCTTTCAAGAAGAAGCACATTCGGGACCAAGAATAACTATTTATCAAAAATAAAGAATGTGTTGGCTGCTCCCTGATCCATGAGGGTAAAACCGAAGTTAATTCTAATCCATTTTGTGTATACTCTATATGGTATGACTACAGGCATGCTGTCCGTGCACAAACAAAACCTAATGAGACTCTTATCTTACTCTTGTGGATAATGCAGGAGGGTCCAGTAACCAGAAAAAAGCAATGTTCATATTAGGGAAAAAAACAGTCTGATGAGCTGTTGTGTTTGTTCTGTCCTAGTTGAGAACGACCAATGCTCCCTAAAAACTGTGAGCAAGATGAAGAATATTTGCTTTGTTGCTTCTATTGCAACCAAAGTAAACAAATGATACTAGAGGGCTGGACAAGCCTAGTGCTAATTAGCTTTCATACCGATACTTGTTTTCTCTTCGCTATGCAAACTGGGAAAGCATAGAGTCATGTGTGTGTTTGTGCATAGCGTGCGTGAACATTTGTGTGTGTGTATGTACTGTACGCACGTGTATGTGTGTGTGTGTGTGTGTGTATGTGGTGTGTGCCTGCGTTTGTGCAGGTGTTGTGTTTGTATGTGCATGTGTGTGCATGTGTGTTGTGTGTGTGTGTGTGTGTGTGTTGCGTGTGCATGCAGGTGTGTGTTTTGTGTGTGCATGCGTGGGTGTACCCCCCAGGTTGTAGCCTCTCTGCACAAATTGAAAGTGTTTCAGAACTTAAGCTGCACTCAATTAGAAAACCACATATTTACTAACAGACACGGAACTGAAGGCAAGTTCCCCTCCCTGAACCCTGAGTGGGCACTTGTGCACTTTTCACATGCGTGGATTTTACACAGACAAACGTAGCGCGACCACAAAGGATGTAGACACATGATATGCTTGTACTGCACATGCTCCATAGATACCCCCCCCACCCACCCACACACACACACACACACCCACACCACACACACACACACACACACACACACCACACACACACACACACACACACACACACAAAGATGTAATACAACCTAGAAACTCAAGAGAAATGATCTGAATCTATACATCAAACACATTCAAAACATTATGGACCGCTCCACTTTTCACAGTCCGAAAACTATTTATATTACTTGTAATTTCAATTACAAAAGCCCATAAAAAATAGCCCAGTCCAAGCATAAAAAGAGTGGAGTCGCAGTTCACCTGTCATGTGATGTGGGAGCTGACAGGCCTCGACAAAGGCAGTGACCTCATTTCCTCTGGGGATGAGATGGGCAGAGGGGGCTTGGCATTGGGAGGGAAGTGATCTGCTTCTCATCCCACCAGTTAAAAACGTCGAAAAGAGACCAATTAATGAACAAAGTGACCAGTTTTAACTAATCCGTGTCTCAAATTTTGAAGCAGATGTTGTAAGAGGGAGAGTGTCACTTTAAAGTTTAGACAGGGTCAAGGGTAACAGACCAGGATTAAGAGAGACAGAGGAGAGTGGTGCCGTTCTCTCAAATAAGACTGCTCTATTCTTCTGAAACGGGGCCTAAGTGACATCCAACCGAACAGGGGCCAGGTAATGTAAAAGGAACTTCAACACCATCCATGTCCCCAACACATATGGTCCACTTTAAGCCCTAACACCCCACTCTACCCCACAAAAAAACCTAAACAAATATACAGTATCTACATATGTCATTTAAAAAAAAAATTACAACAGAAGCTTAATTTCGTCCACCTTTGGTAAACCACAGATATTTTTAAAAGTGAGATAAAATGTGTGCTTGTGTGTCTTGAAGCAAAATGACAATATACAACGGAAATTGGTGATTTTTGTGTCAAAGAAATCTGGAGTTGATCTGTGGCTTTGACATCAAAAGCAGACCGAGAGGCACAGCTGTTCGAACAACTCCTGAAAAAACCACTTCAAAACACACCCAAGGAAAGAGACTGGGAGTGGAGCAAGTGCCACCTTCTGCTGTGGAGACCACAGCCACACACACACACACTGCCTCAACAGCGCCTCAATCCCAAATGCATGTGTGTGTATGCGTGCATGTGTTTTCATACATGTATGCGTCTGTATGTGCATGTGTGCATATTTCTGGGTGGTTTCATGTTTACGTACACGTACATGCATGTTTGTATCTCTGTGCTTTCTATGTTTTTGTGTGTGTGTGTGTGCATGTATGATTGTGTGTGTATATTTCTATGAGCATGTGTGTGAATGTATATGTGTGTGTATGTATGTATGTATGTATGTATGTGTGTGTGCGTGTATGTATGATTGTGTGTGCGTGTCTGTGTGTGTGTGTGTGTGTGTGTGTGTTGTGGTGTGCGTGCATGTATGATTGTGTGTGTGTGTGTGTGTGTGTGGTGTCTGTGCATGTATGTGTGTGTGTGTGTGTGTGCATGTGGAAGTGTGACACACATGGGCCTGAAGGGCAGTGTGCTGGGAGCACAGAGGCACAGAGCTGTCAGAGAGACCCAGGTGTCCGAGCTGATGCCAGCAGTCAATCTCACGCTCCTGATCAGAACACAGATGAGCCAGAGAGGGACAGAGCGATGGCCCTGCCTCAGCCCTCACCCACATCACAGGGCTCACATGCTCAGCTTAAAGAGGCCCCTGATGCAGGGTGGGTCAGCAGCATCACAGAGTAGCTGCACCATGGGCCCCTGATACAGGGAGAGTCAGCTGCACCGTGGGCCCCTGATACAGTGAGGGTCAGCTGCACCATGGGCCCCTGATACAGGGAGAGTAAGCTGCACCATGGGCCCCTGATACAGGGAGAGTCAGCTGCACCC
This sequence comes from Synaphobranchus kaupii, assembly GCA_029718625.1. Taxonomy (NCBI): domain Eukaryota; kingdom Metazoa; phylum Chordata; class Actinopteri; order Anguilliformes; family Synaphobranchidae; genus Synaphobranchus; species Synaphobranchus kaupii. The sequence continues at coordinate 18,051,764 of CM056379.1, forward strand.
TGGGCCCCTGATACAGTGAGGGTCAGCTGCACCATGGGCCCCTGATACAGGGAGAGTAAGCTGCACCATGGACCCTTATACAGGGAGAGTGAGCTGTACCATGGGCCCCTGATGCAGGGAGAATAAGCTGCACCATGGGCCCCTGATACAGGGAGAGTAAGCTGCACCATGGGCCCCTGATACAGGGAGGGTCAGCTGCACCATGGGCCCCTGATACAGGGAGGGTCAGCTGCACCATGGGCCCCTGATACAGGGAGAGTCAGCTTCACCATGGGCCCCTGATACAGGGAGAGTCAGCTTCACCATGGGCCCCTGATGCAGGGAGAGTAAGCTGCACCATGGGCCCCTGATACAGGGAGAGTGAGCTGTACCATGGGCGCCTGATGCAGGGAGAGTGAGCTGCACCAGGGACCCCAGGCTGCATCCATCAGCTCTTAATCTCCTGTAATGCTGCTCCCCCACAGAGCCTTGCTGTTGGTCCTCTGGGCCAAATTTCCTATTATTTCAGCCATTCGACCATCACTTAAACCTCCCTCCTTCAAGAGGAGACAGGATCCAGAGAGCAGGCAATCTCTGCCTGAACCTTTCATATTTATGTGGTGAGAGAACAAAAAAAGGATATCATTTGTCCTTTCCCTGTCTGAACAAATTAGCACGAGAGAGAGAGAGAGTGAGAGAGCTGAGTCCTCTTTCTCACCCCAGAGCTACTTTCCCTTCTTTTGTCCTCTTACATGCTCTCTTTAACCTCTGGCTGTTTTCCTTCTGTCTTGAAACAGGCATTCATAACACTTTCTGCAAAAAAAAAGAAACCCACCCTTGACCCTTGTGTTATTCAGATCTTTCACTTCTTTAACCCTTCCTCTTCAAATGCTCAAATACCCCGTATTTAAAGAAACATTCAATGTTTTATCTGAGAACCTGCACGGTTTCAGAGCTGGATGCTCCACAGGGACAGCTCTTCTCTCGATAACTGAGAGGCCCTCAAGTCCACCAGGAAAAAAGCTCCCAGCAGCACTCCACACAGTGAACCAACACCTCTTCCTATCCACCCAGCTGGGGATGGGAACACCAGGAATCTCCCTTAACTGTTTGACATCCTACCTCTCACATCGTTCTTCTCAAGTCAATTGAAAAGTCTTACTTCTTATATTCTCGCAAAAGGAGTTCCCCAGGGACCAGTGTTAGGCACTTTTCTGATCTCCATTTATATTATATTAACTTTTGGCTTTCACTTCTGCCCATGACTTTGTTCCTACTAATGCTGACCCCCCCCCCCCCCCCCCCCCCCCCCATAGGTTCTCCAGTGCATTTACTGCATAACTAGACCTGATGAACTTATCAACTAAAATCCTTCCCTTGCCAAGCCCTCTCAATAAGTTGAGATGGTTCTATACCAGTGTACTTCATAGCCATCTTACCGCTTCTTCAAAAAGAACAGTACTAGAGTGACAGAGTGCTCCAGGTTCTTCCTCAGCAGCACTGGAGGAAACCATCTGTTTCTCACTACCTATTCTCCCCAGCTGGTCGGGGCAGTCTTCATTAGCCAGCCTCCGTGCCTGTTTCTCTTTTTCCACACTATCCCCCCAGTGTATAGAAACACATAAGACTGCTACAATGAGAGCCTGACTGTCCTCTGATGTAGACTGATGACACACCTGCTCAGACTTCACATCGGTTCCCTTGAACTTGGGCATGCCCAATGCTTAAGAGCCAGAATCTGATAATCCCTAAAGTGAGCTCATGCATAATGTAACGTGGCCCTTTCAGCGCCACTGTATGAGAACAGGAGAATCAAATCAGATCAGATCACTGCCTGAACACTGTGGTGTAAGTTAATCTTGCTCTTGTAGGCCATAATGAGGCTCTAATTGCTCATCAGCGTGAAATATGTGCAGTATGTTGACGTTATGGATAAAAATCAGCCACTTTGTGCATGCTGAGTTAATTAGTTATATGACTGGGTTAAAGTGTGATTCTCACAGTTCTGTTCCAATGGTTTTGTTGTTCTTGTTGCTCCTGAGATATTTATTTCAAAGACCATTTTATGATAGCCTTCATTGAAGAGAGTCAGCCAAATACACAAATAGATGTGTACCCACATACATATCCTCATAAGACCCGGCAATTAATTTTTGTCCCCTGTAGGGGACATTAGTCTCTGGTCTTAATCTGAAGAACTATGTATTCTGATGTCCACTACAATGGACATTTAATAAAAATAAAGTAAATCATATTTCTGAAAATATTTTCACTGCAACATGTCTCTGTCATCCTAGATGCTTGTATTAAAAACATTTAATACTTAAACTTTTTTTACGCCTGGTCTCAGGAGGACATGTTGGCAAATGTAATCCCTTCTTTCCCCCTCTCTCCTCTTTCTTTTCAAAACATTCTTTCTGTCACTTCCCCTGTTCTGACCATCAAACTTTTGTCTGCTTTTCTTCCTCATTCATCGCTCTCTCGGGCGAAATGACTCTCCCGCTAGTTAAAGTAATGCTGATTGATAGTCTCTCTCTCTCTCTCTCTCTCTCTCTCTCTCTCTCTCTCTCTCTCTCTCTCTGCAGAACAGATACATCTACAGGAAAGTTACATCAGTTTGTACAATGAGTATCAATGAGGCCAGCAAAGAGAGAGAGAGAGAGAGTGCAAGTGTGAGAAGGAGTGAGAGAGAAACGTGATATTATACAGCAGGGAAATAAACTTTTCCTGGTGGTAGTGGTGGGGGGTGGGGGAATCCGATACAGCCGCAGTGTAATTCCTTCCATTACATGCTGCTATTCCTGTGCTTCTTAGAAACACTGGAAATGAATAAATAAACCAGCAAAAACCTCCCAACCTTTCCTAGAAAAAGAACACCCCCATAAAAAAAGAGATGAAAATCTGTTTCTCAGCGGGGTAGGCCGCTCGGCTGACCTAGGAAGGAGAGGAGGAGGAGGAGGAGGAGGAGAGTCTAGGCCTCTCTGCGATTCAACATCTGCACAAGTTCCAACACTGAGCTGATCCCTGGAACAGACTGGAAACCCACCAGCCAATCACAGGTTGAGCTCGTCTCTCCGCTGCTCCACAGCCCCTCCCCGCTGAGAAAGCTGATGTGCACTGAGCAAATAAGAGGCCAGAGCTCGTCACGAGAGTCGCACCTCTGTGCACAAGGCAGACCTTATGAGTCTGTAAAGGACGAAGGGGGTTGGGAACGAGTCATGCTACAACGGTGTTTCCATTACGGCAACCTGCGCAGGCTGCATACGTGTGCAGACATCCTGCATGTTGACTCCCCTGTGAATTTATGAAGAGTTTAGAATTCAGGTGTGCATAATTTAGCAAGTGGGTGCACTCAGAGTCAAATGAAGACCTTTTCTATTTGACTTTGTTATAATGCCGGGGCACATTGGCTCTGACTTGTCACATGGAAACACATACCCTGTTGGCAATTTTAGTTCTTCAAAAAGTTCCTATCCCCCACCTGCAAATGGTTTCTTTCCTCCAATACCAATTAGCAACACTAGGTAAACAGTTTAGGTCCATTTGACTGGCTGTCTCCGTGGCCTCAGCTTCTCAGCCACCCTGAAAGCGCGGACAGACAGCCCAAGTGGAGACGAGGGGAACACATGTTCTCCTCCTGGTCCTCTCTCCTCCCTCTCCCTCCCTCTCTCCTCCCTCCGCTGTTTTCTTACTTGTCACGGCTGACCCCGGGGGCAAAGGGAGGGAGGCCTCGGCGCGTGGCGACCGCTCCCTCGCACCTCCCCGTCTCTACAGGAGGTCAGGACCTCGCTCCCCCCTCCCCCCTCCCCATTCACAAACTCACATAGAGCAGGAGAGAGAGAGAGAGACCATCAATCAGCATTACTTTAGCTAGCGGGAGAGTCATTTCGCTCGGCCCGCGTGTCTGAGATCCCGCGCACACTAAATTACTCCGCCAATCCATTCAGCTCGGGAACCCATTCACGCACTTTAAGCATAAAAATTGACTAAAGGAGAAACAGATTTGAGCAAGTCGGCTAATCCCTTGTGCAGCTGTGCTGCGATACGATGCCCATTTCTGCGTACGCACTGACAGGTAGGGAATATTCTTACTGTCCAGTCCAACAAACCCCCTCCTGCCCTCCGTCCGAGAGCAATGAAAAGCACCGAAATAAAAAAAATGTAAAAACACTATTACAATTATGGGAAACCCATTCACTATCATTGGTTCAAGAGCGCTGGCATAATTATGGTAAGACTGATTATTGTTGCTTGTTGATAATTTCACTTATTCCCCCTCACCAAAGTCCTGATATGACTCTGACGGGCCCGTTTACAGCCCTATCCCCTCCTCATCCCCCCTTCTCTCCGTCTTTCTCCTACACCCCTGTTGCTCTCCCCTTACAAATCCAAACAAAAGGCACATCTGGTCTCTCTCTCTCTCAATCTCTCTTTTGGCCGGTGTGACAGCATCTGTGTATCTCTGTTTCCCCCGGCTCTCTTGGGGTCTGTATCCTCCCTGTAATGTTTCAGCAGCTCAACTTATGTTTTAACCACAGTGGAATTATGCTGAAAAACACTAAAAACAGGATTTTTTTTAAAAATTGAACTTCCATTTTAATTTCACCCTCTTATGTCATCTAGCTATCCCAAAGGGGGGAAATATTAATGGTACATTCATGGCAAATTATTTAAATATGCGGGTGGATTGGTTCCCATCAAAACTGGGCAAAGTTCTGAATGGAAGCCTTGTTCTAAAGGGCCATGGATCATGGAGCATGATTGACAGAAATAATATCCAATGGTTTGTGTTTGTCCCGGACCCTGCCAAGCCCTCTATGGTGAAAAGGTTGGATGAGGTAGGGGTCACCCCGTGAGAGGAGTGTGGGAGAGCTAAGGCTCTGTGGGAGAGCTAAGCCCAGGCCAGTGTAAAAAGTGCTGTCTCCAGGTTACATGAGGACTTTAAGGTGGAGCTGAGAATAGCAACACCTTACTGCATGACCAGCCTCCAAGATCCCCTCCGCACACCCACAGACCCACTTACACCGCTCACATATTCATACCCATATATACACATGCACATGCATTCACACGCACACACACACACACACACACACACACGCACTCTCTCTCTCACACACACACACACACACACACACACGCAGGCACGCACGTACACACACACGCACGTACACACACACACACACACACACACACACACACACACACACACACACACACACAAACACAGTATAAACCTTGCATATGTGCGGTGTAACTTTCCTTTGTGTAGGTTATGCCAACCAGAATTTCACTGAAGCCCATTCTAAGATATAGGGACATGGCGGTTTTACTGGGAGGACAATGTTTTTACAACAATTCCTCAGCACGCACACCAGCCTGTATCTACTCTCCTCTCCTCCTCTCTCCTCTGTTTTTAGGCCAGAAAATTCCTCCTTTTCAATACCTGTCCAAAACCCTGGTGTTTCATAGCTTATTTTCAGAACCCTAAATCGATTGCAAATGTGTGGACTGATTTTCCTTTTTTCTTTCTGGCATTAACACGGAGTACACGTGGAACGTTCTCTCAGCCATAAAAACCGCTTTTTTTCCCTGACATGATTTTTAAAAGGTGCTGTCTTTTATATTTTAGCAACGTATTTTTGTTCTGTTGTTTTGTTATATATATATCCATTTCATGCAGCCTTGAAGCCTCACGATTCCAAATGATCTTTTACACACACACACACACACACACACACACACACACACACACACACACACACACACACACACACACACACACACACACACACACACACACACACACACACACACACACACACACACACACACACACACAGCAACAGACCTGGTTTCATTTTTCACTAAATCCAACATTATACAAAGAAACCTGGTTAGCCTCAAGTATATTTACCCATAATTCAAAATGTTTCCCCCCTCCCCCCAACCAATTAAAGCAACCTCCACCCGAGCTTTGCTCTGCTGTTAACAACAGATTGCCTGGAGTGTTTGAAATGCTAGAGTGTCTCCTCAAACGGGGAAGATCAAGTTTGATCAAAATAAATAACATCAGGGTTACTGAAAGACTGCAGTTTATCCTTCAGCCCAATAAGCAGTAAGCAGCACGTATCCCGACTCCCCATCCTAAAGACACAAGGGAGGGAAAAATGCACCTTTAAAGTGAACTTGCATTCTGTCATTGTCCTGCATGAACCTTGTATCTCCAAAAAAAATTGAATTCTCACACAAAGCAAAAAAAATTATTCTATTTTCCATTTACTACTGCACATTATGGGTTTATCATTTGGGTTTTTGAACCAACTTTACTAGTACTTGAGTTGTTTGAGAATTGACAGAACTATTTGAAAACTTTCAATATGAGTTAAAAAACCAAAATGACAAAAAAATATGGAGGTACCAGTTTTTTGCGTGAGGCCGACAATTTGAATGTGCTGTTGAATCACACAAGGTTAGTGTTGTTTTCCGCCATTTTGAACCCCTCAGCTGAGCTCAGTAGTCAGCCGTCTGGATGGGCGCAGGGGCGTCTCCTTTTCGCTGAGGCCTGGGGAGTAGCTCTGAGTCTGGTCTCCCTGCAGGAGAGCTTGGGCCCTCGGTGTGCGTAAAGCAGCCCTTGAAAGCCATTGGGGGCCGCGGTGGTGAGGACGGCTTGTTTGTGTTGGCGGTGGTTCAGCATTCCACATGTCTTTGTGATATTCAGCGCTGTGACCTCAGGAAACCCACAGCACTGTGGAACAGAGCACAGCCCAGCAGCCTTCCTCTGCCTCAGTCTGTGTCCTTCCTCTGTATCAGGCCTCTAACTCGGCCTCTTCCTCACTCACCGTCAAACACACACCTCACAGTCTAAACCAACTTACACACAACCAAGCATCTACACCACCTTAAACACACCTCACTATCTAATCCAATGCACACACACCCAAACATGTACACCACTTTATACACACCTCACAGTCTAAACCAACTGACACACACTCAAATATCGAAACCACCTTATACACACCTGACAGTCTAAACCAACTTACACACAACCAAGCATCTACACCACCTTATACACACCTCACCATCTAAACCAACTCATCCACAACCAAACATCTAAACCACCTCATACACAACTCTCCATCTAAAACAACTCACACACCCAAACATCTAAACCACCTCATACACAACTCTCCATCTAAAACAACTCACACACCCAAACATCTAAACCACCTCATACACAACTCTCCATCTAAACCAACTCACACACCCAAATATCTAAACCACCTCATACACAACTCTCCATTTAAACCAACTCACACACCCAAATATCTAAACCACCTCATACACAACTCTCCATTTAAACCAACTCACACACCAAAATATCTAAACCATCTTATACACAACTCTCCAACTAAACCAACTCACACACCCAAATATCTAAACCACCTCATACACAACTCTCCATTTAAACCAACTCACACACCCAAATATCTAAACCACCTCATACACAACTCTCCATTTAAACCAACTCACACACCCAAATATCTAAACCATCTTATACACAACTCACCATCTAAACCAACTCACACACCCAAATATCTAAACCACCTCATACACAACTCTCCATTTAAACCAACTCACACACCCAAATATCAAAACCACCTCATACACAACTCTCCATTTAAACCAACTCACACACCCAAATATCTAAACCATCTTATACACAACTCACCATCTAAACCAACTCACACACACCCAAATATCTAAACCATCTTATACACACCTCACCATCTAAACCAACTCGCACACCCAAATATCTAAACGACCTTATTCACACCTCACCATCTATACCAACTCACACACACACCCAAATATCTAAACCATCTTATACACACCTCACCATCTAAACCAACTCACACACACCCAGATATCTAAACCATCTTACACACACCTCACCATCTAAACCAACTCACACACCCAAATATCTAAACCATCTTATACACACCTGACAGTCTAAACCAACTTACACACAACCAAGCATCTACACCACCTTATACACACCTCACCATCTAAACCAACTCATCCACACCCAAACATCTAAACCACCTCATACACAACTCTCCATCTAAAACAACTCACACACCCAAACATCTAAACCACCTCATACACAACTCTCCATCTAAACCAACTCACACACCCAAATATCTAAACCACCTCATACACAACTCTCCATTTAAACCAACTCACACACCCAAATATCTAAACCACCTCATACACAACTCTCCATTTAAACCAACTCACACACCAAAATATCTAAACCATCTTATACACAACTCTCCAACTAAACCAACTCACACACCCAAATATCTAAACCACCTCATACACAACTCTCCATTTAAACCAACTCACACACCCAAATATCTAAACCACCTCATACACAACTCTCCATTTAAACCAACTCACACACCCAAATATCTAAACCATCTTATACACAACTCACCATCTAAACCAACTCACACACCCAAATATCTAAACCACCTCATACACAACTCTCCATTTAAACCAACTCACACACCCAAATATCAAAACCACCTCATACACAACTCTCCATTTAAACCAACTCACACACCCAAATATCTAAACCATCTTATACACAACTCACCATCTAAACCAACTCACACACACCCAAATATCTAAACCATCTTATACACACCTCACCATCTAAACCAACTCGCACACCCAAATATCTAAACGACCTTATTCACACCTCACCATCTATACCAACTCACACACACCCAAATATCTAAACCATCTTATACACACCTCACCATCTAAACCAACTCACACACACCCAGATATCTAAACCATCTTACACACACCTCACCATCTAAACCAACTCACACACCCAAATATCTAAACCATCTTATACACACCTCACTATCTAATCCAACTCACACACACCCAGGCATCTATACCACCGTATACACACCTCACCATCTAAACCAACTCACACACACCCAAACATGTACACCACTTTATACACATCTCACCTTCTAATACAACTCACACACACACAAATATCTAAACAACCTTCTATACACCCAACCATAATCCAACTCACACACACCCAACCATCTGTGCCACAATAAACACACTTTACCTTCTCACCACCTAAAATATCACCCTCTGACACAGACCTCACCTTCCCACCCTCTCAGAAGCAACCATCCCACCCTTATGCATGGAGTGTGTACACACACACACACACACACACACACACACACACACACACACACACACACACACACACACACACACAATTTCCCACATTGCTCTGAAATACCGTATAATATTGGGATAAAAAAACGCAAAGTGAGTGAGAGAGCGAGACAGACAGACAGACGGACTCCTTTGCTTGTTTCCCCAGGGCAGTGAGCACTAACAGCCTCTACATTTCCCTGCCATTTCACCCCTCTGGCCCTTCCCTGAGCTCACCTCAGACAACCTCACCTACCCCCCTGCCCCCGCCCAACCTACTTTTCCCAATCACCGTCATAAACAAGATCCTCTGCCGTCACACCTGTGAGAGATAGAGAAATTAAGGGGACAGACAGAGAAGAGCGAGAGAGTGAGTGAGAGAGAAAGAAAGGGGGAGAGAGTGACAGATAGAGAGAGGGAAAGAGAGACAGTCGCATAGCCTCCTTTCACTCAGATCCTTTCAGGTTCTCAGCGGGCCCACGGGCTGACGCACACTAGATTTACCTATTCGCTCTGGGCTCGACACCTGTCCTCAGGTGAACTCTCCCTGAGCTCCGAGCTCCACAGCTCTGGCCTTGCAAGGCCCACTCAGCCAATCACAACAGCTCAGAACTGGTATGCTGATACGATTACTACAGCGTGGCTGAGCTATGAGCCCAATAACACATTCACTGCTATATAAACTCTCTATTTTATGACTTAATTGGACATCTCTCATCATAATGGACTCTTAAAGCCATAAACTGTCTTAAAAAAAAGCCAGTTGACACATAAAAACTGACAAGATTGGGGACAGAGGTTCTTGGGCATGCCCAATTCTCCTTTACTTGTGCACCACCCCAGCTTAATTTAGTGTGCATCACAAACCACTCAGAGAAGAGTGTAATGAGTATCAGTAATCAATATGTGGGTGGGTGCATAAGCATGTGTGTGTGTGTGTGTGTGTGTGTGTGTGTGTGTGTGTGTGGGTACATATACACACGCGTGTGTGTGTGTGTGTGTGTGTGTGTGTATGTGTTTGTTTGTGTGTCTATGAGTGTGTGTATGGGTACATATACACGCGTGTGTGTGTGTGTGTGTGTATGTGTCTGTGTTTGTTTGTGTGTCTATGAGTGTGTGTGTGTGTGTGTGTGTGGGTACATATACACATGTGTTTGTGTGTGTGTGTGTATGTGTCTGTGTTTGTTTGTGTGTCTATGAGTGTGTGTGTGTGTGTGTGTGTGTGTGTGTATGTGTCTGTGTTTGTTTGTGTGTCTATGAGTGTGTGTGTGTGTGTGTGTGTGTGTGTGTGTGTGTGTGGGTACATATACACATGTGTTTGTGTGTGTGTGTATGTGTCTGTGTTTGTTTGTGTGTCTATGAGTTTGTGTGTGTATGTGTCTGTGTTTGTTTGTGTGTCTATGAGTGTGTGTGTGTGTGTGTGTGTGTGTGTGTGTGTGGGTACATATACACATGTGTTTGTGTGTGTGTGTATGCGTCTGTGTTTGTTTGTGTGTCTATGAGTTTGTGTGTGTATGTGTCTGTGTTTGTTTGTGTGTCTATGAGTGTGTGTGTGTGTGTGTGTGTGTGTGTGGGTGGGTACATATACACATGTGTTTGTGTTTGTGTGTGTGTGTGTGTGTGGGTGGGTACATATACACATGTGTTTGTGTGTGTGTGTTTGTGTTTGTGTGTGTGTGTGTGTGTGCGCGAAAGAGAGTAAACACGTGTGCCATTGAGAGAGCAGGGAAAGTTCCAGTTGTTTTATAGGGACAATAATGAGAGGCCTCACTGACCACATCAAGGCCACAGTAATGAAAGGGCTGTGTGCAGGGTGGCAGGCTGCCTGTGTGTGGCTTTATGGGATGGATTACAGCATTGTGTTCAGGTCATGCTCACCCTTCCACTTCTAACTTACACTACGAGCTCCCACCAATGCAACGGCCCTAAGAAAGGCTTTTCAAAAACACTGTTTCAACCAACAATATGTTTTTAAATGGCGGAATGAGAAAGGGGGGGTGGAACTTTCAGATGCTGAGGTAACCCCTGGTTACACGTCGCTCTTTCCCGCTCTGCAGCCCTCAGTACCCCCCGCCCGCCCACCCCACACTCATGCCTATTTTCAACATCTCACATCATTATGCGGGTTTGCTTTGAAGGTGACCCCGTAGGAGAGGACGTATCTAATACCTGTCATGGGGACTTATCCTCATTGTCTGAGCCTGAAGCATGATAGAGGAGGACAGACAGATGACCAATTGGCACTGGAAGGAGGAGCACTTTGGAAGACAGACAGATGAAGGATGGTCCACCCAACTCTCTTAGCAGCACATGGATATGAAAGCGTTCTGTAATAAATTACGTTGGCCTATACAGCCGCACCACCACAGCATGATGTAAAGCAGAAGGGCTTCACCACAGAACTGGTAAAACTAATAGGGAAACACTGTTCATAAGAATACAGCTGCTTTGAGCTGTTTATGAGTTATTTTGAAGAATGCGAAAGTCCAGAAGATTGCTTTCCAGCGTGGACAGTGCACACAACTGTGGGGGAAGAGTGGTCAAGCAAACAGTTCCAATGAAATGGAAGTTTTGCTCGATTTACTACACTGTGTGTGAAAGAAACAACTGGTTACCAACCAAAGCAAACACAAACATGGCCAGACGCAGAGCAGGAAAAGAAATCATGCTCTTTTTCACAAAGTCCTACAAAAAGAAGGAAAAAAAAGCTATCACAAAAGCGTCTCTGTGTGAGAGGTAGTTTCAGCTGGAGTTCTGGCTCTATCATAGCCACATGGGTGGGGGTGGAGAGAGAGAGACAGAGAGAGAGAGAGGCATACACAGGTTTTACATGGGGAATGTTTCAGATGATTGTGAAAAATTGTGTGAAGTATCATTTGGGACTGTTTCTCTGCATAATGTAATATAATAAAAGTATTATAAAGCACAGAAAGGACTTGTAAAAGGTAGAGAGGTAGAAAGATGGAAAAAAGCACTCTTGCCTGTGTTTTGGGTGAGTTAACATGGAAAAAAAACATTACGGGCAAGACTTGGATGTACACGTTTTTCTCGGTACATGTTTTTGTATTTATGCAGTGCAGTACTTTCACATAAGAGACACAGATAAGAATAAAACTGCACTATATCAATGTTGTCCAAGAATCACTTGTGATCAATAAAAACTGTTTTAATATGCTAGTTAGGAAACACTCTTATAAATGATAAAAATGAAATTTATATATCAATGTTTTCTTACCATACATTAAGAATCATATTAAAACATGCAGTAACATATAATTGTAAGAATTATAATTTAGGTTTCTAAGGATTATAATAGAAAAACCTAAATAATAACCTAATTGTCAATTAAGAAACATATTATTATAATATAAAAAACAAATGTATTAATGGTGAAGAATAGCACGATAAAACCTGCATTAAAAATATACATTTATGGGCACTGAAATTCAGAACTGAAACAAGTGTCACTACACATTTAATGAATCTATTTAGCCAATGACCTCTTATGACTGCATCCCTCAATAACATATTTTCAAAATATGTATAAGGTAAATCGAATTTTAAAAAAGAGCTACCCTTCACAATGCTGAATATTTCAGCTCCAGTGATACGAGACAGACAAATATCTAAGCTATATTTCTGGATAAGTAAATCAGCTGTAAATAAATTTTAAAAAAGTAAATTAATTTAAGCCAATCATTCCGAGTGGCTTCCTCCTTTCTTTTGATATTTTTATGTGAATTTTTGGACCCGTTATTTGCTTAGTTTTTTTTGGACCTCTGTTGCACTTGGGACATATGTTCTATAAATATATTTTAATAATCCTGAAAGTAAAAAAATAATTAAAAAAACTCGAGTATAAATGGAAGGCGGAATTATCGTTTCTCTCGCGCTTCCTCGGTTGCAGCTTGAACGTCCTGCTCGAGACGCACGTGAACGCAGCCCGAAATCCCAGTGCACTCGGGAAAAGCAAACAAACACAAACAATGAAAATAAGCGGTGAAACAGAAATCAAAGGCTGTAGGGTTTTTAAAAAAAATAAAATAATTTAACGACAGAATACTCAGTCCAAGAAAACGCAGATAGAAATCTACCGCAAATGAGGCCCAGATTTATTTAATTCATTGTCATGTTGGTTTTACGATGTAGTGGCATGACGGAAAAAAAAACAACGTGCTTGGAAAGAGGAGCGAGCCCGGCTCTCCCTCCTCCCACATCCTTCGCTCATTCACGCACTCCTCATTGTGGACCATCTTCTCCTTCATTATTCCTCTTCAGCTCCGCCAGCTCTCCAAATAAACACTACCGCTTGGATTACAAACGACATCTTCTTACGCACTAAGGATGAATGCATACACGGAAATGGGACTGCTATTTTCCCTCTCAGCTCTCGGGAAAATTATTTTATCTTGTCCCTCCCCGTTGGTGATGGGGGTGATGAAGGAAGTAGGGATCGTATCATTTTCTCTAATTATTAAGCTACACATACGAACTAATGCAGTGCGCAAAGCCATGGTCAGGTGACATGATTCAATTCTGACGCCGAAGCATTTAGCCACAGGGCAAACGTAAACGAATTAACAATCAAGGAACGGAATTGTATTTTCCAAGTAGACAGAAGCCAATGGAAGTGAAATGAAGGACTGTTCTCCTGTTCCTGTTTGCCAACCCGTAAGTGCATACACATGGTTTAACCTTTAAATCCCCAGTCTTCTGCTGCGACAGATTGGTGAGGGTTGCCCCAGTCTGGAACCTGTGAAACAGACCACGACAGGGCCTGTTGTACCCACTGTAACAGCCTCATGTCAGGGCTGAGCTGGGGGAGGGTGAGATGAGAGGCTGCTCTAAATCCCCTCATCCCTGGTGTGTGTGTGTGTGTGTGTGTGTGTGTGTGTGTGTGTGTGTGTGTGTGTGTGTGTGTGTGTGTGTGTGTGTGTGTACAGGCACCAGGTGTGGACCAGGGTTCAGGTGGTGAATGTGTAGGAGTGTTGGGATCATACAGAGGAGGCCTACATATGCTGCCTCTCTCTCTCTCTCTCTCTAGACAAGCATACTCATCCACGCACACAGGCAGGAGCGTACACAAACGTACACGCAACACAGACTTACACTGAGGGTCTGAGCCACTGGGGAGCCTCTTCTTTGATGAGGAAAAACATATGAGTTTTTTTGTTTTTTTTTGTTAAAAAACATTCATAACATGAATGCGGCTGGCGTATTGAGATAATAACGATGCTATCAACAGGGATATTTCAGATGGAGACACTTGTCCTGAGTCTCAGGGGAGGGTCCTCCAGTGTCCCACCCTCCTCCCATTACCAGGGCATCCGAGACTGCAGCGAGAGCCTCGCTCACATGACACGGCTAAACACCTCCCTGAGTCCCACATAACAATAAGCTCCTATCGGTCAATCCATCAATTATCTCTTTTTTTATTTCACACTGCATTGTTGACAATCAGATTAACAGAGACATTTAAAAAAAAAACTTTAAAAAAAACTATTAACATGTAAGCTCACAAGGAAAGTGCCGGAAAATGTCTCCCTGCCTCCTTAAGAGGCACTTTTTAGACTGAATTGGAAACTACAGTAATACCGAAAGGAATGCAAAGACGCTGACTATAAAAGGCATAAAAAAGAAAGAAGACAGCATGTTTGATAAGACAAATAGATTTGAAAATTACCAAATGACCTCGTTATTATTTTAATAACAAGTGAGTGACTCATGTTGTAGAAATAGCGGTTCCTGATTTATCATTTTTCAAAGGATTGGATGACTCAGGTTTGGTAGCGGTTGACCCTGAGTAACCATTTTTAAGAATTACTAGGTAACTCAACTCAAAACTAGGAGAAGCTGAAGGTGGTAAATGGTACTTAGGTTATGTAGTAGAGGCAGAAACTCTGGGTGTTTTCAAGAGCAGGCTTGATATGGTGCTGGATACGATCTAGATTGAAGGGGAGCACTAGTAGGTACCCTTTAGCTGTAGGAAGATGGAGAGCATTGTTGGGCTGAATGGCCTGTTCTCATCATTAAGTTAAGTTATGTTCTGTTTTATGTTGGTTTACGGAGAGGGGGTTTGGATACGTGGAGCGTCTGTCTGTGCAGGCTCGGCTCAGAGACAGACAGACAGACAGACAGACGTCCCCTGCATTGTGGAGTGGCCTGTTACACCATCACCATCCACACAGCGATGTCCCTAAGGACGCTTCTGATGTGGCACACAGGCTTTGCATTAACCTGGAGTTTAAAAGACGCTATGAATCAAATGCAAGCTCTTTAATAATTGTGCCCGCCATGGTAGCCCAAGGTGCACACATACACACCTCTCTTAGACGGGAAGCCATGTTGGACATACAGTATATAGCTAGAAAGCTGCAAACACGTGCTATGCAGTGCAAAGACTCCCTGCGTTATGGTAAAGTGTATGGTATGGTAAAAGAGCATAGCGAGGTACAATACAGGCCCGTAGCCTGTAGTCACACCACAGTCCAGGCCCGGGCTGCCACGGCAACAACAGAACATCACTGGCGTGCCAACTGCGACTGCCCTGGAAGCACCTTGGATACCGCACAAGCAAGGTATGCTGGGAGACTCAGTTGCCATGGATGCAGCTGAACTCAGGCCCGAAAAATGAGGCAGAACGGGGGGGGGGGGGGTTAGGATGGGGCAGCACTAGCTGCCGTGGCAACCCTTGTGGCTGTGCGGTCACCTTGCATTTAAAAACCAGGTACAGGTATACATAGTGAAGGATATGGCATGCTTCACACTCTTTCCACTCGAGATGAAGGGTTGGTAATGGTTAATAATTAATATTCAGCAATTTGATAGCTAATGGTCATATTGTTCCACAATTCTTAAATTTCTATGCACCCGACTATATGCTGGTATTATGTGCAACAATAAATATATTACAAAGCCAAATATTACAGATACATAACTGCTATGGAACTACCAGACTACTGAACCATGTTTTCCAACTTTGTGGTTGTGTGTTCATGGCTACATCCACCCAAAGTCATTTTACTGGACGGAGTCATTGTGAATGTGAGTGAATGTAGAAGTAGATTAGCAGTGTTGGCTGGAGGGTGGGAGCTCAGGGGTTAAGATGCGAGGTGTGTATAAACTGCCTGCTCTACCTTGCAGGGGTCGCCTTTATAGAGCACTCTTTAAAACCAATATTTTAATGGCCCCATAAAGTATCACTTTTTTTCCATGATAAATATGACCGCCCACCGCCAGGAAGAAGTGTGTCCTGCTATGGTGCTCATTACTGAGAGAGCTCTGGGGCTTCCTGCCTCTCTCTGTCTTACCCACACACGCACACACACACACACACGCAAGCACACACCGACTGTGTAACCCAATATTGCACACTGAGGCAGCAGCGTAGGTCCACACGTTAGAGCAAAACGAGAACACAGCATTAAACTCGTTTCTAATTTCTTTGTAGGAAAATCATTCCCGCTTGTTTCATCAAATTAAACTTCAAAGGAAAAAATATTCAAAAACGATTCCTGAGAATGAAATGGTGAATACATTTACACTGCTGAAAAATAGAAATTTAACTGATGACTATATTTGTGAAAATATAGCACACTGTGAAATATAGTTGCCAATTTCTCAAAAACCAAGACAATGGTCAGTGCATACTCTTGATGTAAACAACATGAGACAACAACAGCAATAATACAATAAAATAAAAAAATAATATCCCTTGAGTAATACTTTTAGGATTAAATAACTGTTCAACCCTGAAAACTACAAATGTAAAAAGTATATTCTAACCTTTTTACAGGTTTGTGATGGCTCTGTGGAGTGTTGAGTACCGGGGACGGTGTTGTTCCTCACTGGTCTGATACACTGAATATGTACACTGTGTACCTACTGTAAATGATTTATGTCCAGCTATCCCAAAGAGCATTATTGAAGAAAATTAAATTGGCTACTGCCCCCTCCAGTGCACACATACACACACACGCTCTCACACATACAGACTATTCTATCTATTTTTACACATAATATTTCCTTGTTATGATAAAGGAAATATTATGCAATTAGATAATAATATTACACATATGCACACTATTAGGAATGTACATTCAGTGCAGTAACTGATGCTGTGCAGGACTGCAATATGCAATGAAAATGAATACACACTCTTTTACGGAAGCCTTCGCCCTCTCTCTCTCTCTCTCTCTCTCTCTCTCGCTGCTGGTACTGTCACTGGCTGCTCGGAGATGCTGCGTTTTTTCCCCCCCACTTATTTATTTAATTCCAACTAATTAAAAAGTTTGCACCGACAAAACGCGCAAAAGGATGCATTAGCACCTAGTTTACACCCCGCCCCCCCCCCCCTGGCCGATGGCGCGCGCGGCTGGGCTCCAAGTCAGCGACAGAGAGCGATGTGTCGCCACCGCGCCGGGATTTGACAAACCCAGACACTCCGACTGTGACAGGTGCCCCTGATACTGTCGCTGTCCCATCCGCGCACGCAACGTCCCAGCGCAAGTCCACAACAACACCGCGTTACCCGCCCCCCCCTCCCCCCCCCCTCCCCTCCCCCCAACTCTCCTGTCTCTTCACACTCACTCACTCTGCTATCTCAATAAACAAAAGACACACTCTCGAAACCACAGGTTTTCCCCCCTTTCTTTCGCTCTCTCTTTTCTTATTAAGGAAAAGACGCTCCTCGTCTCTTATGAATAGGGCCTTTTCATACTAAAATAGGCCTGTTTACTCCACCTAATTTACGGGCCCATTTTCTCTGATCATTACTGAGCAATACCAGCACCCCCCCCACCCACCCCCCATCCAGGCATTCCCTATCCCATTTCACTCGCCATTCTCTCAGTGAGCCGAGTGTCCCAGATTTGTGTCCAAACTGATTTGAGGATTACTTACTTACACAAACACATGCCAAAATTCATTCTTTTCTTTTCTGTCGTGGTTGTCAACTCGCCCTAGTCCCCCGCAAACCACCTCTCTCTTTGTAACAGAGCAGTGCCAGGAACACCGAAAATGTAAAAAAGAGAAAAGGCCGAACCGGGCCTAACTGCCACGTATGAGTCTTTTCAAAAATGCTTCCCGTTTGTCTTCTTGTCCTCTTAACGCATTCATGCGCTGATATATCCTGCACAAATGAATAACATTTCAGACTTCTTTTATTTATTTTATTTATATTATATATATATATATATATATATATATAAAACAATAAAGTCTGAACCTGCTTCCATTGGGATCTAGAGTCATATCCTCAAAGATTCAGATAATCTGGTGTTTCATTTTAAAATATTATACATATGAATGTTTAAACTATTAAACAATGTACTATAAGGGAATACATATG
This sequence comes from Synaphobranchus kaupii, assembly GCA_029718625.1. Taxonomy (NCBI): domain Eukaryota; kingdom Metazoa; phylum Chordata; class Actinopteri; order Anguilliformes; family Synaphobranchidae; genus Synaphobranchus; species Synaphobranchus kaupii. The sequence goes on from CM056379.1 coordinate 18,070,353, forward strand.
ATCACGTTAAATAAATAAATCACAAAAAAATAAATGCGTGATCGATGGCGCAGGATGGCATGAGGCGGGTTTATTATTTTCGCATCCATACGTTAAAAAGACATGGGCCGCAGCGGGGTGCTCAAAAGCTGGAGGGAAAGTATTCGCTTTAAGCGAGAATAATAAAAAAAAGAAGGGGAATAAAGAGTGAGAGAGAAAGGATCAGAAGGAAAAAGGTTGGCAGAGACAGCGTGGCGGTTTGAAAATCTGGCACCTTCCACAGAGAGCCACGGAGGCGGGTGCCAAAAACTGCCAACCGGCAACACCACTCATTCTTTCTCCCTCTCTCCCTCTTTGTTACCGTCACCATTTTTTAAACTAAACACAGTTCTTATTACTGTCATTCATTGTCCTTTGCACAATCACATCAGCTGTAAACCAACAATTTACAGCAACGTTTACCTCATTATTTAATATCCCACAATGACAAAACAGAATCAAAATAAAATAAAAATACGACTCGGAAAAATAACGGCGGGCAGCGGGAGAGTGCGGGGTTTAGAAGGGAGCTGTGTTTGCGGCGGAGTGGCGCGGTGCGGAGCGGTTTAGCCGCATTCTTTATGGGAAAAACAGGCCCGGCGAAAAGCGCCGGGATTCCCAGCCCCTGCTCCCGCAGAATGTGGCCCAGAATCCCGCTCCCCGTCCCCTGCCCGGGCCGGGCCACCCCTCCTGTGAGGGTATATGCTTTTGGGGACGGACGGATTTCATGCTTGGCGCCTGTACAAAAGCCTAAAAGAAGGCAGGCACTGAGGAGACACTGTATTAAGAAAAACAATACGCCATTCTTCTGCTCTTCACCCTACTCCCGTCTCACACGCCTGCTCTTCACCCTGCTCCCGTCTCACACGCCTGCTCTTCACCCTGCTCCCGTCTCACACGCCTGCTCTTCACCCTTCTCCCGTCTCACACGCCTGCTCTTCCACCCTGCTCCCGTCTCACACGCCTGCTCTTCCACCAGCCCTCTATCTCCCTCTTATTCCTCACTACAATTTCACATAATATGCTTGGAATAAAATGCTTTATGTGTATACCTAAGTGCAGTTAAGGCTAAATATGGCATTCTTAACAATAAAGTGACAACTTGTGCCTCTGATGAGCATTAGAATGCAATTTTAATTAATTTTAATTAATTTTAATTTTATATATATATATATATATATATACATACATACTGTATATATTTGTGTGTTTGTGTGTATGAATTTGCGTGTATATATACTTTTCTATATACTGTGTATACAGAATACACAGTATATAGACAAACCATTTTTGCTAATTAAATTATATAACATAATGCATAACTAAGGGACACTAAACATACACTCAATGACTCAATGAGAATAGTATCTGCCAGTTATCCGTGAAGACATATGGAATTATAAATTTACAAAACATATGCAGTGCTACTTTCAGACCTTGAAAGAAAATCCCTCTCTTCCTTTTCCATGTTTTTTTTTTCAGTAACTGAGGCTAAACCGACTGCCCTTGATTATGAATGTATTTGGAGATTATTATTATGCCCAGATTGCCTAAGTCTTACCCTTTTTTCCTACGATATCTGTGTTTCCCTATTTCTCTGCGTATAGTTAGCCGATGTCATGCGGAGGAACAGCAACGGAAGAACAGTTAAAATGGAGGAGGGGGGCGGTGGGGGGCAGCGAACCTTTGGCTTCTGTTCGAGTCTTTCATCAGGACTCCGGAACCCTGATTTCAATGGAATAATGTGTTTACCAGGCATTCCACACACTGGGCATCCCGGCACAAAGGCAAGGAGAGGGAAAAATGCTTTTCCAAATCTGACAAAGAATCCTCGCACCCTCCGCCAACCCAGAACCCCCCGACAAAGCCACGTCCGCGATGGAGGTGCGGGATAAAGCCGCCAAGCTCTGCCCAAAGTGAGCGCGGGCCCTTCAATTCCGCCTGTACTATATGTACATTTAAATCATCATTACTTTCGAATGGAGCTGATTCTTTTTTTTTTTCTTTTTTTTACACTCATTAAATAAATGTGGTTCCCACCACGCCATTCTGGAGTATTTCTCTGTCACTCCCCAAGGTCCGTGCCAGAGCCTTTTGCAAGCGGCGTTCTGTTCGCGCTCCAGAATTACGCAGTTTGTTCAACGGCCAAGAAAAGAGGCCTGCTTTTTTTTTTTTTTACGATGGTGATGTCTCTCTCTCTCTCTCTTTCATTTTACACACTCGTGTAAACCACGCTCTCCCTCCATCCCCATGTCTCAGTGACACCCACTTATGATGGCGATGTCGCCCGCCCTGAGACCGCCCCAAAGCGGCGCATCCTCCCCTCGCTCTCTCTCCGTCTCTTCCGCCACAGGCAACGCCGCTGCGAGCGGCGCCGTCGTCCCCACGCTCCGAGGCAGAGGCAGAGTTACGGCACGTCGCTTCTGCTCCGGGCCAAGTCCACTTCAAGTGGGGAAAGTTTTTGTTGCGGCCATCGCAGGCCAATTCCCACAAAGCGCTTTCGACTGGGCCCGACGCAAGACGGCCAGCTTTTTTTTTTAATGTCTTTCTATTTTTCTTTAATCAAATCCCAATAAAGAGCAGCCTTACTTCATTGACGGCGCATGCAAAGTCACTTGACCTCGTGATATCATTAGAGCCTGTGAACGCTCAGGAAATGACTCATTACGGGTTATCTCTGCGGAAGAAAATATAAAAATAAACACAATGGAGCTTCACGCACCTGGCGCTCGCCGTCGTCTCAGTGGTCACTCGCTTCGCTCAAAGCCAAACTGTTTTTTTCATAAATCAACAAAATTGTTGGTTTTATAAATATAGCACTATCCAGTAGCCTATCATATCTTCCTCAGTTTAAACCTGTGCTGTCTGCTGCAGAGGACACACCCACACCCCAAAGACAGCGGGTCACTGAGAGGTTCACTCAGAAAATATGGCAGCCTCATTTTTATCTCATTTTTAGACCTCCTGGAGAATAGCTTCAATTTTCTACTTAATTTTCTGATTGGAAAACATATTTTTATAATACAACATAATAATAAAAAACGAAGAATAAATGGGTCCGAAAATTACTAATAATTGAATTACAGTAATTTATCTCTCAAATAAGAAACATATCCAACAAAATGTGAATTTCACCATGTTTTTTTAAACCTGCCTTTAAGCAGCTGTATCTACAGTCAAAAAGAAAACAGTTACAAATTCCTCAGGAAAAAAAGGTATAATATCTATATACAAAATCACAACTAAATCAGTTATTTTTTTAAATGACAGCAATGAAACAACAGACTGAGCTGCATTATTTAAACTAGAGAGGCAGTAGTCCCTTCCTGATACACACTGGTATTAAAGCACCCAATAGCTGGTAACACTGATATTGGCCACTCTATCCGAAAGTGCTGTGCTGACAGCCGGCGGCCATTACAGGTCAAGCAATCGATAGCTTCCGAAAGACTGACACCGTCACTCAGGAGCTAATAATAAACCTGCAGTACTGCGGTAGCAACGGATTTAACCAAACTGACCCCCCACCCCGCTCACACACACATGTACACATATACATACACATGCACACGTACACACACACACACACACACACACACATGTACATACACATATGTACTCTCACATACACCCACGTACACTCACACACACATACACACATGTACACTCATATACAAGCTTTCTGCTGGCTCTCACATTTTAAAGCCGTTATTATTTGGGCCATTTGTTTGTTTGTTTGTTTGTTTGTTTGTTTGTTTGCTTGTTTGTTTGTTTTTATTACAGATGGAGAGGGGAACAAGGTGGGTTATTGTTGCGGGAGAAAGGGGGGATTCTTTTCCCGCTCAGGCGTCTTTACGGAACGTGAGCGTAAGCTCTTCAAGATGAGAGTTTCCCTGTGGCAGCTTCCTTCTGCTCTCCAAACAAAACCACAGATCTTCCCCGCACCGAAGGGGTTGCCATTTTTGCCAACCAGAACAATTAGCGCTCAGCTCCTTTGCTTTCCATCTTTATTTTTGCAATGTAAACAAAGAGAAGTCGGGGGAAGCTACCTCTTAACCAACGACAATGAGCACGGTGCCTGAGATGAGGACGAAATGTTCGCATTGAAGTCAAAACAGAGGAAGACTAGAGCAAATAAAACAAACACGCAGACGGTAAAAAAAAAAGACACACTCGCAGACTCGTAGGCAGTGATGAATTACAAGAATAATATTTAAAGGAAGAAAAAGGACGAGAGCAGAGGATTGGCACGGGGTGACACGGCGTAGCCAACTCTGAGCAGCTTCGACACCAGGAGCTGGCCTGAGCCGGGGCTATTTGGAGGCAGATAAAAGCGCCAGGACACACTGGATTAGTGAGATAAGATAAGAGCGCGCTGCAGTCCAAATAATGTACACAGGCCCTGTCGAGTACTGCTCTGTAATGCACACGACACTGCACGGCACTATTCAATAACGCACACCATACTCAACGGTACACCGCACCGCACTAAAATGCAGGACAGCACTGCTGTAATGCCTACTCAACAGCGCTTGTTGTGTTAACGCACACTAAATCCACGGCGCTCCGATGTACAGCGCACTACGCCCCGCAGTATTATAACCCTGCTCTGAAAGAAAGACGAACTGGGCAGGACTGCGCTGGAAATGTCAACGTAGCCAGGATGTGTAACCCTGCGCTCACACTGCGCCGCACCACGGCACTCCGGCGCTGCGGCCGCCAAGCCGCTCTCACTACGCCGTATCTCTGCGTACGCTGCAGGGGGGGCACTGCATCATCAGGCGTCGACAATGTCCCGGTCACGCTACAGCGCCACGTGACCGCCAGGACCAGCGCCCCATCCCTCAATAGTAAGCCCACACAGCACAGGCCCTCTAATGCTGTTTATTACTGCCTTGATTATAACTCACAACGCCATCTGTAATGGCCGAAAATATATATACGTATAGATTCTATCAGCACTGAGCTGGCGTCAACTGATTTGCTTCCGGGACAATTTTATTTAATTTACAAATAATTTAGTCTGGCCTGCTATATGATTTGAAAAGTTAAATGATAAAGTTCATTTTAACAAAGAAAATGCTGCCTTGCAACTCTTCTAATGGCAGAAATATTCATATTCATTGAAATTAAATAAAAATAGAAATTTTAATAAAATGTATATAATAACAATAAAACAGCACTTGATCTCTCACATCTCAACGATGGTAATGATGGCTCTATTACACTACAGGGCTAAATAAGAAAATTTAATTGAATCTGCAACATACTGTAAATATGTTCACATAAACAGATTTCTACAAGATATTGACATAACTGATACATAAAATTTACAACAAAAAATGTAATATATGTTTCATAAATAAAACAGCAAAATTGTTCATTTATTTTTCCTTTTTTAAGTTAACCTGAAATATCAGAGTAAACTAAATATATAATAGTTAACAGAAATAATGAAACTAGCTAACTTATTATTCAGCCTCAGCCCAAAAGACTGCTGTAATTAACCTTTGTGCATGCGCTACATTTGAAACGCATGTGCACGTGTGCGCATGCACACGTATGTGTATTGTACATTCTCCTACATGGCTGGAGTTGTCCCCTACGCCTGGTGAAAGCGTGTGTCTGTGGCGGCAGTCGCTGTGGTCCGTGTGAAAAGAGGCTGGCGCACAGGCAGACGGCGGAGCCAGACCTAGCAGGCCGAGACGCCCAAACTCACCGCTCGCCTTTCAAACACACTGGTATCAGGCCAGCTGTCACACAGCTTTCTAGCCTGCAGTGAGCAGCTCTCCCAACAAACACACACACACACTCGCACACCCGCACTCATACACACACACACACCACAAACACACAAATAGTCTGCACAATAATATTCACATACTACTGCACACTCAATCTAGCATGGAAAACATTGTGGTCACGTAAAGCTAAACATTTTCTGCAGATGTGTATGATTTTTAAAGGCATTTCATATCAATTTGCACTGAATCAATGTGCTGCCTGTAAACCCTGGCCTTGACTTTCTTTTTCCTTTCTTTCTTTTACACAAGCGTTTGTGAGAGGAGAGAATAAACCTGCATGTTATTTTAGAATATTTTACCAGTTAGACAAGCACAGGTGAACGCTCTGTTCGTAAGTGAGTGGGTATTTGTGGTGCATTTATTCACATTTTTGAGTACTTGCTATTTTTGAATGCGCGCGTCTGCATGCACGTGTGTTGGCTTGTGCGTGCGTGTGCACGCGCGGCGGGCTCGCATTTGAGCGTGCGCACTTGCGCTCGTTTACGTGTTTGCGCACTCGATTCACTGACCTGGCGTGTGGACGAAGTAGGCCAGGTAGAGGTCCAGCTCCTTCACGGAGACGCCGATGTGGTGCGGCTGGACACAGAGGCCATGGTTGGAGCACTGAGGCGACTTGACCAGCCGCTCCCCATCGGTGCTCTCCAGGGGGCTACCCTTGAATAGGATGACCATGACCAGGTCCAGGCGCCACACCTTGTCGGCCTGCCGCAGGCAGTCGATGCGGCGGATCTTGCCCTTCTGGTCGGGGTTGGAGAGCACGCAGCACGGCGGCTTCTTCCCCGTGATGGTCAGCACAAAGTCCTCGCGGAACTCGGGCCGGATGTCCTTGCGCAGCTTGGCCAGGAGTCGCGAGGCCCACTTCTGCTTGATCTCGGGCTTCTCGCCGAGCAGCTCGTCCTTCACCGCGCGCTCCTCGTCCTTCGACATGCGCTTCTCGTGCTTCTTGAAGTACTTGCGCTTGCGGGCCTGCAGGTTGAACCAGGTGTAGGAGAAGGCGCGGACGTGCGGGAGCAGGGCCTCGATGAAAGGGTGAAATTCATCCTGGAGCGGAGAGAGAGGGAGAGAGGGAGGGAGGGAAGGAGGGAGAGAAGAGGAACGAGGGAGAGGAAACACAGTTCATTTGACAGTGCGTGGAGAAATATTACGTGTTGTCAAAATGTCAATAAGACTTAAACCAAGACACAGCAAGAAAAAATATTTAAATATTTAAATATGTGAACATCTACTGCTCATTAAACATGCAAATACAAATGTTAAAAAAAGGGATGCAGTTGTATAAACAAATACTGACAGAACTACTATAAAACTATAATAAAATTTATATTTCACGTTATAAATAGCAAATAGAAAATACACAAGAAATTTAACAAAAATTAGGTCTTAAAATAAACTACAATTCTTTTGCTGCTATAATTGTTCTTATCATACAACAATGCACAATATATGATACTTTTCTGTCAACAATTTAAAAAAAATTAAACGGTATTTCAAATTTCAAATATTACATATCGGATATGTTGTATTTAAAAGTAAATCATAAAATAAAATAAATCAGTAATTAAACAAAAAAAAAACAGAGAAAGTAGAATACTGCATTTGACTACGTAAATAACAGTAAAGACTCCCTCTGCAATCCCACAATACCTGGCTACTCACTAATATATGACAGTGCCTAGACCTTACGAGACTGTTATTCTTCAAGCTGCCACATACCCTCACAAGCTCTACCGCTGCAAAACCCAGGTCAATGTGCCCTGCCAAAAGTCCTGCTTCAACCATCTTAACCATCTGTACATTCATTCTTCTCTCATCGCAACTTGTATCTCACATTTAACCCCCCTCCCCCCTCCCCCACCTACCACCCCCCCCCCCCCCCCCCCGCCCCCCCCCGCAATATTCCAATAATAACAAAGGCAACAACAACAAAAAATCACCACAAAAATAGTGCAAATGGAGAAGATACAGACAGCCTGGTAGTTACCATTTTGCATTCTCATCATAAATTCAGCACGTCGATCGTAAACAAAAAAAGTCTGCCGCACCAGTTCTTTGCTGTTTCAGCCACTTAAGAACAAAATCTGCAACTATTGCTGATGGTTCAACTGGGAACAAAAAAAATGCAGAGATACAGGAGACAAAAAGAGATGGTATAGTGGCAAAATGGTAGAAAAAGCTCTAACTGTCCAGCAGAGGCAGAAAAAAAAAGAGGGGAAAAAAAAAACAAGAGAGAGACGAAAGAGGGAGCACAGCACGGCAGCACTGGCAGCAGCACGAGCGGGAAAAGACTAATTTAAAAAAAAGAGAGAGAAAGAAAAAAAGAAAAAAAAGTCGTGTTGTGCCCGCATCAAAAATAATAGATTTTTATAAAATCACTTAAAATCGATACACTTGTTTTTCGCTTTCATAGATATATATATATATAAAAAATAGGTAAATAAAGAGAAAAAACGGTTGGCAAAGCGCTGCGTGGTAGGTGCTCAGATCTCTGGGCCTTGCGCGAGACTCACAGGGAGAACGGGGGGGTGCGGAGCACCGAATGGGGAAAAAAAAAAAAAAAGACAGAACCGAATGAGTGTTGGACGAGCGTGTACGACCGCTGGCAAACCCGACCGACGCTTCTTTTTCCCCCTTTCTCTCCAACTCTATCTCTCTCTTCCTCTCCACGTTCTTTCCCTAACCATTGCCTAAGCCTTTGCCAACACGAGCAGGGCCCACCTATTTGGCAATGAGACGCCTACGACTCAGCCAATACGCTCGCTTCAAGAGCTGAGAGGGCGGGAATAGAGAGGGGGGGGGGGCTGTTGGTGGGGAGAGCGAGAGAGAGAGAGAGAGAGAGATAGTGAGAGAGGCAGAGCAATAGTGAAAGAGAGAGAGAGAGATAGTGTGCAGTTCATACAGAAGGCACAGAATTTGCCAAATTAACAAGTTCCTATCTAACGCGCAGGCAAAGTCCAGAGGATATTAATTTTATATGCACCAATCCCGGCTCTCCCTCCCCCCGTCCCCACATCGCCACCAGGGCCACCACCACCCCTCCCCCCGCATCCCACCCCCCCCACCCCCTCCTCGCATTACACCACCTTGGCACAGGATGGCATGAGAAAACGCAGCCCCAAAATCCCACTAGACCCTCAAACCAGCAGCTGCTCCCGGATTTACCACACAAACAAAGAGGGGTAAAGAAATATCTCCCCAAAAATGCACCCAATAAAGTGCACTATTTCAAATTTCTCACACGTATATATGTACACTGTCATTTCGTTCATGTACATTAGAGGGAAAGAGAAATAAATAAACTAAAGTTCATAAGAAGAGAAAGAACTGAATCACAGGGTGAGAAAATGGCAGAAATGGATGGTAAAAGATATGTCTTCCATTCCCAATGAGCCCGTACAAACACAAAACGCAATATATTTCAGCGTATACCTGTACAACTCCATTTTAATCTCAAAACCAGACTGGAAATATTAGTCTACCTTAATATATTTATTTCATTCTATTTATTGTCTTCTATAATACAAATCCTTTCATGGTTTATTTGCGCTGTTTGGCTTTTTACGTTTCTAGATGCTTTCGCTTTGTTTTTGAGGATGTTTTGTCATTTTTTTCAGCGTAAATCTGTCCTCTTTTGGCTTTGAAATGTGTTTTTGAAGGCATCAGGAATCCCTTGTTTCACACCTGCAATTCTGTCCATCGCTCAATCCCATCGCCAGACACATAAAGAGCGGGTCTCTGTAAATTTGCTTATAAAGACGAGGGGGAATACTCAGCTGTCCTGCCGCAATCACGAGATCAAACTGCAGGACGTCCAACCGGCCCTCTATCCCAATATTATACAAACACACTCGCGGAAATGATTCCTTTCCTTACCTGTCACCATACCTGCAGATTCACTGCCATTCTTCTACACTATGGCTTGTTATGGCATGTGTTACTGATAACCTTTTTCCAGGTTGTTAGCGCAATGGCACAACGTTTTCAGCCGCACCAAACTGAAAATCATTTATTTGAGTTCTGTCTGAATAAAGTACTGCAGTAGCACGGAGCCGTTTTCTACCCCACAGCCAGGGGCTGACCTTTACCGCCCCAGATGCATGAGGTATAGCCCTTCATGGAATGTACGAAGTTAAAACATGTAAAACCCAGAATAAAAGTCCTGCGATGTAAATTATTTCAAATGCGCAAGAATGCAGATCACAGTGAGTACAGGACTAAGAGAGCAGTTCTATTTGAATACTATTTTTCGCTTTATATTTTTTAACTAAACACAAACACGTACTCACTGGAACTAAAAAGAACAAGTACTCACTGGAACTAAACACAAACACGTACTCACTGGAACTAAACACAAACACGTACTCACTGGAACTAAACACAAACATGTACTCACTGGAACTAAACTCTGTTGTCTAGATATACATTTTTTTAGTTTCTGTAATGACTGCACCCACCCAAAATTTAAAATGAACAACCAAAAGACAATAAATGTAATGATCTTCCAATAAAGGGCTGTAATATATAACCATTGGCTTATCGTTGACCATTTGATCCTGATGCTTAGTCCCCGCTGTGTGACAGCTACCCTGTGAACATTGCACAAAGAGAAACGGTGACTGTTCCACCAAAGCCACATCAAACCCAACACATTCCCCCACCACCACGAAACCCCTGCCTCTCTGTCACCACAGACGGACGCCAGTCTGGACTAACACACACACACACACACACACACACACACACACAATCAACCGCAGCACAGGAGTCGTGGAGGAGAGAATGAGAAAAGAAAGAATAAGAAATGAAAGAGAGAGACTCCACATGAAGGGGACGGAGAGGAGGAGGGAGGAGGCGCGTGGAGGCGACGGGGGAGAGGAGAGGGGGCTCTTCCTGGCCTCGGTTAAAGGAGCAGAGGAATGTCCCACGAGAATCTCTCGGCGGGGGACGGTATGGCCGTCGCTGGGTGACACTTGGCGATGGCTGCCGCCGTCGCCGATGCCGCGGCTGAGATTCGATCCACGCCGAGCGCCAACGTGAGCTCGACCGCACGGCACAGGGAGGCCACATCTAACCCCAAAGTCACATCTCCCAGCAATCCACTGTGGAGCAAAACCAACACACCTACGCAGAGGGGCTGGGCTATGCGAGTGCTTAACGTCCACAGTTTCAGTAAGCGCATAAAAACAATACGAGCTGTAGATACTATCTACATGTGGCTCTCAGTCCATGAAAATGAATGCAAATGCAGAACTCAAGGCTCAAATCAAATAAGGATAGTTTACCCACTCACTCCATCCAATAACATATTTGAATGCAATGATTGCAATTGTGCGCACCACTCCAGCAAAGCTATCTGCAAAAGTCACCTCAGACAATAATTTCTTATAATTTGTAATAACTTCCTCGGATAATATAGCTAATGTGCATTATTCCACTTGAGCTGGACCTATTCAGCATGCTGATTAAACAAAAATAAATTAAATGGTAAAAGAAATAAATGATCCTGAAGGAAGTGCAGTTTTCCAGATGTTTCCATTTAATTATTGCAACAAAGCACTTTTTTTTTTTTTTTTGGCACAGCTCTGGGTCTCCTTGACACCCTCACATTTAGGCATAATTGCATCAATTACAAGACGCAGTATATAAAGTACAAGACTCTGCGTTACTTTAAAATGCCTTCATAATTCTTGAGAAGGGAGAGATTTAGTTTCGTTTTTAATGAGTGGGACACAAGGCGGTTACTGCGTTACTCTCTTGGCTCCGGTGATCCGGTGGGCGCTGCCGTGTTGTGGCGGAGGTGTCTCCCGGTTTTCATAGTTTTATATTAAAGCGCAAGTCATCTTCACATAGCACTCCGAGTCTTAATCGTGACCTTTGTTCAGGCGGGAGGAAACTCCTCTTTCCTTTAGTTTTAACAACAAGAGGAGAAACGGCGAAAGAGAGAGCTAAGGAGAAAAAAAACTCCACTCGAAGCTAATTTACCCTACCGCCTTCTACGACTGTTTATGAAACAACTGCCAAAGAGGGGGGAAAATAAATATATTGGACGGGGAGCCGTTTTAAGTTCAGTCCTTATTTCCATGGACCAAATACTTAGATTGTATTAAAACAAATGTAAATATCTTCCCCTAGTTCCCGTTGAAAAGACATTCTCGAGCAGAGAGCTTTAAGAATGGGTACCAATTCGTACAAACATACATTTTTCTACACATAGAAATACCATTACGATCTCTGTAATAATCTTGTAATGGTTTATATGAGCTATGAATATACTGCTATATTCGAGGACTTAAATAAATTCAAGTAGGCCTATGGAACAAATTTTCATATCCTTTCAGCTGCTAAAAAGCTGTTCAAGGGGTAAGAACGAGCAGGCCTTTTTACTTTTTTTATATCGGATTTGTGCAGGTAGTAAAGCCTTGGACTTTGCACAAAACAAACACAATTGCTCAAATAAAAAAGGTCACACAGTCGGTATGATCTAATTTCAAATGAGAGCGCATTGATATCTGTTTATGAATGTTTGGATAACTTCGCCTGCATACAAAAAAATGCGACGAGGAAATAAAGGCTCTGCAAAATACCTCCGAGCAAGGGTGAGATTTATCTAGTAGTGCTACAAAACGAAAAACAAAACAAACAAACAAAAAACATGTGCAGGTTGAAAATAAGGTGTTTTAAGACGCAATAAATTAGTAGTTCCCCCAATGTACAGCCTTACTCTACCTGCTCTACTAGAGTAGTTTAGTGCAGTGAAATTGCCAGTTCCTCTCACACTATATAGCATCAACAAAACCACAGCTCAAGTCGTCTGGAAAAGTAACGGGGAAAAATCCCCACCGCACAGTGAAACTAAGGCCCAAACTGCGCAAATCTCGGCAGGTATACAATTACCTCCGTATATCAGCCGTGTGAAGCTGATTTTAACGCTTCAAGTCCAAAGTGAACGCAGCACGCATTGGCCCAAAACAATTTTCGCTTTTCACAGTTCACTGTGCTTAACAAAAAGAGAATTATTAATAATTAAATGTCACTATAATATGAGAACATTTAACAATCTGAAATATCACAGAACATGAAATATCCTTCTGCAATTTCAGCCAAATTGCATGTATCAAATACAATGTCTATCCTGGTTTTACTTTTGTAAATATTACTACGTGGATTTATCCAAATTGTAAAATACTTTCACGACAAGAAGAACATAGTTTCGAAGTTAAAAAACGATATATAGAAAAAGCTACAATACATTTAACATACACATCATTTCTGAGTCAGGTTTTAGGAGAAAAAACAAATGCACCTGCCTATTATATTTTTCTATTCACCCTGTTACTCCACTATCAATTTGAAACTTTAAATAAAGAACTAGGCCTTATGGAAACGTTAGCATACAAAGTCACATACGTTATGACATAGATTGAAAAGGAGACAAACATGGCACACAGTTCTAGGCTGAAGAGAGCTGCACTAAAGTTTGGAACTGCCTTGGAATCATGTCCTGCACGAGGCCCATTTGTGCTACTTCATCACCATTAGTCAAAGTCAGTTCTAAATTAATAAGAGCAGCACTAAATCCAACCGAATGTGGCACAAGAACTGCCACACAAAACGAAAGCATTACACTTTATTTTAAAACCCCAACGACCAAAAATATATTTTATTTTAACAATGAATTATTTTTAAGAATACACATGCGGTGCCAGATCTTGTGAGGGGCCCAGCATTAGTTTGAGCCCAAGCACAGTTAGAACGTCTATTGTTATATTTTTAAGACTTCTGACTGTGGCGGCAAATTAATGGACAAGTATACATTTCAAAGTGAGACACAGACATATCATACTATAACAGGTAATCTGCCATAATCTCTTCCTCAACATCTAAGGCAAGTTTAACCGTGACCTCTCCTTGGTTGAATGCCTTGAACACACACCTGCATTTAGGCATCTCAGACTGCAGCTTCGCCTGTGCATCCCTGATAAACTGTATTATAAAACTGTTTCATTAAAGACAAGTTTGCCAGTAAATGACACTACCTGTTGTAAATCTATTTCATGTTTTATCTTCTTCATATATAAAACAATTGTAAAGTAATTGCAGAATAAAAAGTAAGAGAATGCATTTTACTTTCAAAACAGTGTTAAATTAGTGACATATTAACTTGGTATATATTTTTAAGTAAATAGCCTATATTTAACACCAAAGAATTACTTACCCCAGACCTATATTAATTATTTTTAAAATTAAGATGAGACTCAGTAAAAAATAATTATCTGAAATTAAAATTAATAATAACCTTGTTAACCTTCAATTTCATCGTGGATGCATGAATTGATTTTCCTGATATCAAAAAACAGAACATTATAAATGTGTCAATTATATATGCTTGGATTTGTGGGAATACAATTGGAAATCTAAATTGTATCTCACAGTAAATCCAATAAAATGATCATTTGAAACAAATTAACTTCAAATATTGGCTACATGCAATATTGAAACGTTTAGTATCCCCTTACGTAATATTCTCTCATTGAAAGTGCAATTCAATTTATTTTTTGTATTTCACTTTATTACTGAAAAAACATAGAATGCTTGGGTTCTATCTAAAACATTGACCAAGAGACAAAATAAACTGTACCTGACTCAGTAAACTAATGATGTTTGTTTTCTATTTGGAAATAAAGTTTGTTGCTCCAGGCTAAAGTTTATTCACGCTAAATCTCATGGTTTAACTTTCTGAAACTTTCGCAAAGTCATCTCGTCTATAAACGGCGAAGGGCAAAGTACCGTGAGGACATCAATTAATTTCGCAAGAAGTAGCATGCCTTTCTAAAATGTAGACAGTTTAAGGTGATGGTACCATTGGCAATATTTATACTTAGTGTGCCAGTATTTTACCCCTATGGGTCTTACAGATGTTATGGTAAAACTTAAGCTAAAGCACCAAAATGATGAACTTGCCACTTCGTTATAAGGCCTTCTAGAAGAAGAAGAGGAAGAAGAAGAAAAATAAGAGAAAGAGAGAGAGAGAGAGAGAGACAGAGAGAGAGAGAGAGAAAAGGAAATAGGCCAGAAAATTCATTTGTTTAAAAACATTAGTTTTATATTTTATGAATGAAACGAAAATTTAAGTATTTACAGTAGTATTTATAAATATAATAATTATAGCAATACGTAGCCTACGTGCACGTATCCATACAGTTAACGTATTCATTATCTGGCGATTTTAATCTTTGTTGAAATATTCAAGATATTTTCCAGCATCAGGTAATACTCATTAGTTCTTGTAAGACTGCTCAAGTAAAGTTTTTATTCATAGGTTATTTACAATTATATTATGCATTACACATGCAAAACCTAGCCTACTGTAAAACAAGTTGTGCCTATTAAAATGTACATTACTTAAAAATAAATAAATAAATAAATAAATTAATTAATTAATTAATAAAAAATAAAAAAACAAGAGTCAGACATTGAGAATTAATTCAGCCATGGAGTTTTACCCTTAACCAAATATTAGCCTAGTTGTAATTTCTGTAAATATACTGTAATAAAGAGTATTATCAACAAAACCTTTATATTGTATTTGTCATAAATCAAAACTCAAACACGTGTTGCAGGAGATTAACTCTTAAAAGCGTTAAACCTAAAATGCTGATCCAAAACCTCAAGTCACTCAAAATTTGGATTAGGCTACTTGCCTCTCATAAAATTTTATTTTTTTATTCTTGTTTGACAAATGTAAAAAATGATAAGACAAATGATCAAGAATTGTAGTATTCAATTGTAGTATTAAGTCAGCTAGTCTTGGTAAGAAACATTTAAATATACAAATAATATATTAAATGATTTTATTGTATATGCACATATCATTTTACATGCATATTGCCTGAAATGACTTACAAATGCGTATAGTGAGAAAAAGAAAGAAGGGCTAAGCCTGTTCATGCTTTATTTGCGTTCTTAAGGTCGTCTTATGCATCCTGTTTTTTTGACGTGAAGTCAATTATAAGCATGTGCTTGTTACAAAATAAAAAAATAAATACATCAACAGTTTACACATTGACAGTAATAATATGAAGGACAACTTCCATCTCTGTTAATGCCATCTTTTGGCCGTGCTTGTTGCCTGTTAATGTTGAAGCATACGGTTTTTTTTTTCCTTTTCTTTTTTTGCAGTAAGCACGAAGTTCAAAATCACGCTGTTTTCAGATAGACTTTGTAGTATTACTTGTGCGGGTTATTTGTATAATCAAACCTTCATATCATTGTGCCCTTTCATTCAAATGCAAAGAACACGAACCCATGATAAAGTATCAGTGTGGTCCAATGTTTTATTAAAGACAGACCAGAGTGCTTTTAAAGTTAAATATTTGCAAAAGCCTGCCTACTTGGTAATTATTATTCAGAAATTCGTTTGAATTCTTAAACTGATAGATAAAAAGTAATGTGTTTATTTTCTGCATTTAAATCAAAGAGAGGTGAGACGAAACATTTTTTTCAAACGTTTAAACCTGTTTTGAGGTTTGCATGACGATCCTTATACCCGACATGTCTTTGCAACTCCTTACTGTTTCATAATTGAAAAAAAATCTTATAGAACTGATATGTGTACATACTTCAGTAAAACTTGTTGTTGTTATTATTATTAAAAGAAGTGCACGATAACAGCAGGTTCTCTCTGTGTTGCTAGTAAGGGCCTTACACGATACGTTTTTACAGTCTGTACAGTAGCCTATAGGCTAATCACAACTAACATCCGATTACCTTAACTAAAAGGCTCGAGAAAAGTAGAACAGTAAAATGTCTCATTTTCTAAAAAAAATGCAACAATTCAGTATATATATAAACACAAATCGAGTGTAATATCTTATAACATAATGTCGTAACTTTAGGTCTGAGCACTGAAAAGTGGAGAGACGCAAATTACCACTATTCGAACATTGTAAATGTGTGAAACTGGTGTGCGTTTAAACAGGAGGTGTCAGCTGGAATTCTACATCTGTGCAGCAGGTTTGCAACTGTGAATCTGGGCCCGATTCAATCCAACCACGGTGTGCTTCGTCCTCAACTTTGATCAACAAATTTAAGAAATTATAACCACATTTTTGCGCGTGTCTTACACAGCATTGCGAGCTAATTTGTCACTGAGGGGAAAACAATGACAACCAAAGCACTTGCTTAAATTAATTTGCAAATATCAAGGACATTGCAATTAGATTGAAAAGAAGATCTGAGTGGAACCTTTAAAAAAAATTATCAACCTAATTTAACACTTCAGCCTGACTGGATTGAACACTGTCACCTGTGCCTCAGACACTGATACAGACATAAGCACACTTATCAAGTGTTAAGGATTTAATTTCTGAGCAGAGCATTGATTGATTGAAGATTGATGCTTTGGCCAGTGTTTCCAGTGAGTGAGTACTTTGAAAGCAGTTTAATTTTACAAATACTTCCAGAAAGATGGAAATGGAGGATTGGATGTTACAAGCCTCCACTAATCCCAGGAATCAAAATGGTGATGTCACTGTCATTAGAACTGGTTGTGACCACGGCGATAATCTCTTAACCACTAAACCGAGAAGAAAATTACAACTTTCCAGGGTTTTTTCCCTGGGTTTAGATATGGTTTATGTAGCAAGGAGCGCCAGGAAGAAGCTGGGATTTGTGGGAAATGTGGGCTTTAGGGTGTTGTTTTGATTAAATCACATGCTTATTTACATCACATACAACGCTTTATTTCCTAGAATCATTCATGTTTGTATAACCATGATGTTTCAATGTGGTTAAAAAGTGAGGCCTACAAGTGATCAAATTACAGCCAGGTGATTTTAAGGTGGTGATTATTTTCCGTAGGAGTGCAGAAGGACAAACGCACGAGGGTACAGTCTCCTTGTACACTGTGGAGAGGTACACACTCTTGTGTGGTGACAGGCAGGTCACTATAAAATCCGTTCCTCTTTCTAGGGAGGAATAAAGAGGTACTTCTCAGAGGAGGTGAATGTGGACTCTGCGAATTCGGGACATTTGGGTAACAGAAGTGAGTAATGCCTTTCCATTGGTCTTTGAAAATATTTTATACAGAACACATTAATGTGAAACACCTGCCAACATGTGGGTTTTACAGGGGGGTGTGGTCACCCAAGCCGGAGCTTTAATGGGGCGCATTAACTCCCTCCCTGCCAGGCGCCTCAAGCATAATAACCCCCCCCCCCCCCCCCACCCCAAAAAAAAGCCTTAGCCCTGGGTGTGAGCTCATGGTAACCTCACGACCCTTCAACGGTTAATAGACACAGGCCTCTCCGGCACATGCTCTGTACCTGCATGTACGATCACTCCAACATCACTGCACACTCAAACATCACCACTGCACACTCCAATATCACCACTGCACACTCCAACATCACCACTGCACACTCCAACATCACCACTGCACATTCCAATATCACCACTGCACACTCCAACATCACTGCACACTCAAACATCACCACTGCACACTCCAATATCACCACTGCACACTCCAACATCACTGCACACTCAAACATCACCACTGCACACTCCAATATCACCACTGCACACTTCAACATCACTGCACACTCAAACATCACCACTGCACACTCCAACATCACCACTGCATACTCCAACATCACCACTGCACACTCCAATATCACCACTGCACACTCCAACATCACTGCACACTCAAACATCACCACTGCACACTCCAATATCACCACTGCACACTCCAACATCACCACTGCACACTCCAACATCACCACTGCACACTCCAATATCACCACTGCACACTCAAACATCCCCACTGCACACTCCAACATCACCACTGCACACTCCAATATCATCACTGCACACTCCAACATCACCACTGCACACTCCAACATCACCACTGCACACTCCAATATCACCACTGCACACTCAAACATCCCCACTGCACACTCCAACATCACCACTGCACACTCCAATATCACCACTGCACACTCCAACATCACCACTGCACACTCCAACATCACTGCACACTCAAACATCACCACTGCACACTCCAAAATCACCACTGCACACTCCAATATCACCACTGCACACACACTCCAATATCACCACTGCACACTCCAACATCACCACTGCACACTCCAATATCACCACTGCACACTCCAATATCACCACTGCACACTCCAACATCACCACTGCACACTCCAATATCACCACTGCACACTCCAACATCACTGCACACTCAAACATCACCACTGCACACTCCAAAATCACCACTGCACACTCCAATATCACCACTGCACACTCCAATATCACCACTGCACACTCAAACATCACCACTGCACACTCCAACATCACCACTGCACACTCCGTCTCAATCTCAATGTTCTCTGCATCGCAGCCTCACTTCAGAGGTTGATACATGGCCGATATATAGGTTCATAAGCATTTTATTTTGAAATTATAAACCATTTATAGATTTTTTTTTAAAAACTTATTTTTAAATGTTAGGGGTAGTACCCCTCACACACTGTGATCATAAATCAATGACAAGATAAATCTGGTATGTACTCCTTTATAATAATATAAATTTAGTATGTACTCCTTTATAATAATATAAATCTGGTATGTACTCCTTTATAATAATGTAAATCTGGTATGTACTCCTTTATAATAATATAAATCTGGTATGTACTCCTTTATAATAATATAAATCTGGTATGTACTCCTTTATAATAATATAAATCTGGTATGTACTCCATTATAATAATATAAATCTGGTATGTACTTCTTTATAATAATATAAATCTGGTATGTACTCCTTTATAATAATATAAATCTGGTATGTACTCCTTTATAATAATATAAATCTGGTATGTACTCCTTTATAATAATATAAATCTGGTATGTACTCCTTTATAATAATATAAATCTGGCATGTACTCCATTATAATAATATAAATCTGGTATGTACTCCTTTATAATAATATAAATCTGGTATGTACTCCATTATAATAATATAAATCTGGTATGTACTTCTTTATAATAATATAAATCTGGTATGTACTCCTTTATAATAATATAAATCTGATGTACTCCTTTATAATAATATAAATCTGGTATGTACTCCTTTATAATAATATAAATCTGGTATGTACTCCATTATAATAATATAAATCTGGTATGTACTTCTTTATAATAATATAAATCTGGTATGTACTCCTTTATAATAATATAAATCTGATGTACTCCTTTATAATAATATAAATCTGGTATGTACTCCTTTATAATAATGTAAATCTGGTATGTACTCCTTTATAATAATGTAAATCTGGTATGTACTCCTTTATAATAATATAAATCTGGTATGTACTCCTTTATAATAATATAAATCTGGTATGTACTCCTTTATAATAATATAAATCTGGTATGTACTCCTTTATAATAATGTAAATCTGGTATGTACTCCTTTATAATAATATAAATCTGGTATGTACTCCTTTATAATAATATAAATCTGGTATGTACTTCTTTATAATAATAATATGATGATGATGATGATGTTGATTATTATTATTATTTATGCAAACTGTAGTAGTAATAATAATAATAATAATAATAATAATAGATTATTATTATTACATAATGGTAATCAATGGTTGTAGTTATAGCAATATCACAACGAGAAGCATAAAATAGAGCATTGTTTCTATCTATTTTCTAAAAGTGCTCCTGGTCCATTGGCCAGGAGACAGGACTTCACTGCTGAGCCCTCTCTTCTTCTTCTGGGAAAATGTGCTAGTGTGATACCAGTGGCACCTTACCCTGCCAACTTCGGAAATAGCTGTCCCACCTCCTCAAAATGTGAGGGCTAAACACCTATGCAAATTCATTTCAATAGCAACACTACATCATGAGTCCAGTGGTTGGTGAGACTAAAGGACTGGTCTGTTAGAAGAATAACAGCAATAATAAAAAAAACTCTTTAAATTAAAATCAGGGGCAATGTGGATTGTGGGTGAGTCTGGGCCTCTCTTATTAGAATGTCTATAGGTTTGAAATGCTGTGCAGCCATGCTGGCGTCCTGAGCGCATGCCCACACAAACCACGCTGCCAAGACCTCGGCCTGCCTGCGGAGAGTGCTCCGCCCGGCCTGGGTGGGGACGGGGAGAGAGCGGCGTCTGACTCGGGCCGGGCACACATGACCACGCTGGCCCATGAGCCAGTGCCCCGCCGCTCCGACGGTCCCGCTCAAACCGCTCATTCAGAACCACGCCCGGAGACGCACAGCTGAACAAACACACAGCCTGCACCCAGCACACACACACACACACACACACACACACACACACATACATACACACACTGACGCACTGCACCCAGCGCAGGAAACGCTGTCACACACACACACACACACACACACACAAAACCTGCACCCAGCACAGGAAACGCTGTCACACACACACACACACACACACACACACACACACACACACACACTGACACAACCTGCACCCAGCACAGGAAACGCTGTCACACACACACACACACACACTGACGCACTGCACCCAGCACAGGAAATGCTGTCACACACACACACTGACGCACTGCACAGGAAACACTGTCACACACAAACACACACACACACACACACACTGACGCACTGCACAGGAAACACTGTCACACACACACACACACACACACACTGATGCACTGCACCCAGCGCAGGAAACGCTGTCACACACACACACACACACACACACAAAACCTGCACCCAGCACAGGAAACGCTGTCACACACACACACACACACACACACACTGACGCACTGCACCCAGCACAGGAAATGCTGTCACACACACACACTGACGCACTGCACAGGAAACACTGTCACACACAAACACACACACACACACACACTGACGCACTGCACAGGAAACACTGTCACACACACACACACACACACACACACTGACGCACTGCACACTGCACGGGAAACGCTGTCACACACACACACACACACACACACACACACACACACACACTGACGCACTGCACACTGCACGTGACACACGCTGTCACACACACACTGATGCGCTGCATGGTAAATGCTGTCACACACACACTGACGCACTGCACACTGCACAGGAAATGCTGTCACACACTGACACACTGCATACTGCACGGTAAACGCTGTCACACACACACTGACACACTGCACGGTAAACGCTGTCACACACTGACGCACTGCATACTGCACGGTAAACGCTGTCACACACTGACGCACTGCATACTGCACGGTAAACGCTGTCACACACTGACGCACTGCATACTACACGGTAAACGCTGTCACACACTGACGCACTGCATACTGCACGGTAAACGCTGTGACACACACACACTGACGCACTGCATACTGCACGGTAAACGCTGTGACACACACACACTGACGCACTGCATACTGCACGGTAAACGCTGTGACACACACACACTGACGCACTGCATACTGCAAGGTAAACGCTGTGACACACACACACTGACGCACTGCACGGGAAATGCTGTTTTTGTACACATCACGTCCCAGGTATGATCCTGCTTATGGGTTGGCCTATCTTGCAATTCATTGTTTGGCATTTCGAGCAGCAGCTCAACAGCAGAGCCTGTCCCTCCATGTTTTCATGAACACAATCTGAGGTACAAAAAAGAGTGTACAAAATCTAATTTCCCCCCAAGAAATATCAAAAGAACAGCCAAGACATATACAGAGAGCAACACTGAACTTGCAGTGATATTACAAAGAGGCATTGATGTGCCCTGCTACCTTTGTTCTAATGTAGACCACAGAACTCACAGCAAATGGCTTATTTGCATACTTTGAGCACCATCATAAATGCACATTCATTCACCTATGGTTTGATGCCAAAGGAAATATGTTTTGCATATAAGTTTTAATATATACAATTGTATTATGCAGTTTCTGTCCTTGTGCACTTGTCTCTTCATATGACACATCTAAATGAAGGCAATGAAATCTTGTCTTCATAAATACACTGAAAAATACATTTCCAGCCTACCACATTCGTTTAATCCTATGAATGCCATACTCTCTACATCCTTGCAGTTGTATTAAGGCAATCAGGACATAGAAGTGAGTCTTCTGCATCCCCCCCACTACATGATTCAAAACGAAGGGTGATCGAGCCTTCTCTGTCCGGGCCCCCAGACTCGGGAATTTTTACTGGAAAGAGTCTGGGCCTCACATTCAGTCTTTCATTTTAAGTCCCTTTTTAAACTTGCTTTTTAGTCTCTGTAATTACTTTCTTCTTTTTATTTTATCCATGTTACTTTTATTGTGTGCCCAGTTTTTAGCCGTTTTAGTTCAATTTCTCACTAAACTATAACTGCTGTATTTTATCTTTCTTTACTTTCATTACATTGTCTGTTCTGGAAGGTTCTTTGCACACCTTTATGAGAAGCGTTGCATAAATAAATAATTATTATCATTATTATTATTATTATTATTATTATTATTATTATTATTATTTATAATAATAATAATAACAGTACCCGCTTTTCAGAAGAAAAGAAAGCAGGGATCTGTAGTCTGTAGACACCACCACCTCGGCTATGGTGTAAATCAGCCTTGATTCTCTCTTATTGTGATTACAATTGGCTGTAATGGCGAAAAAGCAAACACGATAAAACCCTAGCTGAATCCCTATAACTATTTTTGCCTAGTCGTTATTCTGAGATGAGATGGAAAAAAAAAACCCACATTTATTTGTGTCTTCTTGCAGGCAAGTGAAGCAGTAATATATTTGATGTGTAATTCTGAATTGTTTGCAATTATCTCAGATTACAGATCAACACGTTACTATGTGCGAATGTCTGGAAGCAATTTGTGGTAGCTGCGTCACGCTCCATGTACAATGCACCAGAATAGGGCTGTGGTAGTATGAGGACTGACACACGCTCCACAGTCTGCCCTGACGGACAGTGAACGGTCTCCACAGCACTGCCATTCAAGAGCGGGACACCTACATGACATTATCACTAGAATAATAATAATAATAAATATATGAAATATTTATTATTAAAATAACAACAGCAAAAGCAGTAGTAATGATAATGCTTTTTTATTTTACCACTACTTTTATTAGGCTTGCGAGAAGCGTCAATGCGTTGCCATGCTATTTATATTGTTCTGGTTTTCTTTTCTTCTGCCCATTCCATGTTGGGAAAAAAGGGGATAAAATCCAGCCAGTTTTGTAAAACATTTGGCAGGTCTGTGGAGGGAGACGGGCCACCTCTGAGACGCACGCCTTGCTCAAATTTCAAGATGTTTCTACGCAGAATTCACATTTGGTCTTTAAAAATATTCACAATGAATCCACTAAGGTATAGAGAGCTGTAGCTTTGCACACTTACACCCCTTGATTGTGCTTACAATTTACAATAGCTTGGTCCACCATATTGGATTTTCCACCATTTTGAAAAGGCAGATATTAGCAAAAGCTAATCCAGTTTAATCTGGCTATAAAATTACTAAAAAAAAACAAAAAAAAAACATCTGTTCTCAACAATATCAGATCTGTGAAAATCATATTTTTTTACACAAAATGTCTGCCACAAGCCAATCAGTTGTCATATTTACTGTGTTTAAAATATTATCATCATAAGGAATCATTTGGTCTGCTATATTGTAATTTCCATTTTTGAATTTAAAAACTTAAATATCATGAACCATTTGGCCTATTGAAATGTAAACAAAACAGCGGAACCAAGCTCTATCGAAATTATGAAGGAATCGTTAATTTATATAAAAAAATAAATCATCCACCATGGGCCAAAGAATTGCAGCCAGCATCTTAATATTATTCTTGTATTATGCATTTTTCTTTTATTTACTGACAGTGTCTTAATGTCATGATGAACTATGCACATTTAAATCACAGCACTTGTGGGATATTTCTTTACTCATCCCTCCTATTAAAGCAGTCATAACCGACAGTGACCATTTTGTGCTTGGCCCTGAGTTAGTGCAAGCTCGCAGCTATATTAATTACTGTTATTACCACTACTGTATTGCAAAATATTACATCCATATATATTTTTTTCTAATTAGTCTTTTTCCCGACAGCGTTAAGAAACGGGAGATACCTAAAGAGGTTCTCAGCATATTGACTACAAAGCAGAAAGAGGCAGAATGACAGCTGCGGTGTTGTGATGGCAGACTGTTTTTATTCTGCAAGCTGAGATGAGATGATGTATAATAAGATGAGCGGGGGTCATTTTAGGACGGGAGACTGCTGAGGTTTGCCCACCCAACCCCCCCCCCCCCCGCGCGCCCCCCCCGCCTCGTGAGGTCACGGGAGAGGCTGTTTGGAAACATAACTCTCCGCTACCTGCTGACACACCGCCCCACTTGCAGCGTCCCTGCTTTGTGCCACCCGCGCAGGAGATAGGCTGCTTCTACACAACACACAACCGCACAGCGCTGCCTGTACACCTACACACAACCGCACAGCGCTGCCTGTACACCTACACACAACCGCACAGCGCTGCCTGTACACCTACACACAACCGCACAGCGCTGCTGTACACCTACACACAACCGCACAGCGCTGCCTGTACACCAACACACAACCGCACAGCGCTGCCTGTACACCTACACACAACCGCACAGTGCTGCCTGTACACCAACACACAACCGCACAGCGCTGCCTGTACACCTACACACAACAGCACAGCGCTGCCTGTACACCAACACACAACCGCACAGCGCTGCCTGTACACCTACACACAACCACACAGCACTGCCTGTACACCTACACACAACGCGCACAGCGCTGCCTGTACACCTACACACAACCGCACAGCGCTGCTTCTACACAACACACAACCGCACAGCGCTGCCTGTACACCTACACACAACCGCACAGCGCTGCCTGTACACCAACACACAACCACACAGCGCTGCCTGTACACCTACACACAACCGCACAGCGCTGCCTGTACACCAACACACAACCGCACAGCGCTGCCTGTACACCTACACACAACCGCACAGCGCTGCCTGTACACCACCACACAACCGCACAGGGCTGCCT
Source organism: Synaphobranchus kaupii (assembly GCA_029718625.1). NCBI lineage: Eukaryota > Metazoa > Chordata > Actinopteri > Anguilliformes > Synaphobranchidae > Synaphobranchus > Synaphobranchus kaupii. The sequence goes on from CM056379.1 coordinate 18,096,285, forward strand.
GTACACCTACAGCATTGCAGTCCAGTCAGTCTCTGTACAGTCATTTATGTTACCCTATCTCTGTGCGCGTGTTTAAGTCCTATCCTGCCCTCACACTATCAGAATATACTGTGATTGTAAATATGTGGACTGTTTGAAAAATATAATGATAAATACTGTATATCTCACAGCAAAGTAGCCTTAAAAATATATTGCAATATTTGAAAGAAGAATATCTGAAAATTCACATAATTATCCCATGTATTGCCCTGAAAAGATAATTAATGGTATTACACTGAAATATCCATCAGTTCTGTAAAGGTGTGAGAACAATGTGTACACTCAGTTCATTCCAAGCTGAGATTCTTTGTGTTTATTTCAGTTGCATTTGAAAGCCAGGATAACTATTTTAGTCCTATCTGGGTGCCTGTCGGATAACGGGTCTCTGTGACCCCATAAAACTTGAAATCCCAGAGTGCAGAGGACAAACACCCCTACAACAATAGTCCTGTAACCAAATATATTACAAAAGATATTACACAATATATGGATGGTGAAGTTCATTTTATAAAAAGGTGACATTTCTGATTCCAAGTGCTATGTAAGTACTGCAGTTTAGTACAGTTATATTTCATATTGTATTCATATAACAAAAGGTTATATTGTGATCCTCACGCTCCATCAAGTTGAGAGGATTAAATGAAGGATTATAAATCTACATAACAGACCTGCAAATGGTCTTAGTTTTACTATTTATTTGATTAGCAGTCATCCTTATCCAGGCCAACATGCACATGACTTTTTTTTTACAAGCAAATCCATTAAACAGCCTGATATTCGCTGATATTTTCTTTGCTCAAGGGTATGTAATACAAAAAATAATTTGTTAAAGTGAAAAGTCTTTCTGTTGTAGCCTATAAGAGAAATGAAGAACTCCGCCACTGAAGAAATGGTGCCTCTCCTAATACAACCACCCCCCCCCCCCCCTCCACCCGACCTGACACCGTGTCATTCAAAATGAACAGTGTTTGATTGACGAGGTGTAAACTGGAAAGCGCTTTTCATGTGTCATGGTGACCGCATTCGAAGTGACGGCCCGTAGCCTCTCTCTCCCTCCTACTGGCCTCCAGAGCAGCTGAGGACACCCCACCCCCCCCCCACCCCCCCAGCACCCCATTCTGAAATACTGGAATGGCTAACACCCTGAAATATCATGACCAAAAATAAACATCCTTTTCGGTCCACAAACGCCGAGCTCACACCAGCCGCGGCGGCGTTAGCATGCAGCATGAGGCCTGTAGCCTGGCGGCTCTCTGCTGGTCTTACTGGGCTGATCTTTCAGGGGTAGGGGGTGGGGGGTTAACAGAGGAAATATTTGGGGCTGGGAGACTCTGTGGGCATGTCACAGAGTCCCAGGTCCATCTCAGCCCCAGTTGTTGCCGTGGTATTTGCGCCCCAGCTCAGTGAATGCGAATGCACAGGATTCCCCGCTGAGCGGAGTGGGGGGGGGGGGGGGGGGGGGCAGGAAAGGTCAAGTAGGCAGTGTCCGTCAGACGGGGGGGCCAGGATGGGCCCTCGGGCCTCTGGGCTTCAGTGCGTTGCGATAGGGCGGCAGGACCGTACCATCTCTGCCTCTGCATGGCATTCACTCTGCAGGCACGCACTCACGGTCACGCACGCACACGCAAAACGCAGTCTGCATGCATAAACACATGCACGCACGCGCGCACACACACACACACACACACACACACACACACACACACACACACGCACCACATAATATGCACGCACACGCTACAGCTGCGCTTTCTTAATCTTAAAACTTAAAATGGAAAAGAAAGGAGAAATCTAGCAGATAACCCATGCAGATATTCTCCCAGCTCTGCTGCCAACGGCCAGGGTCCCGCTCTCTCAGAACAAGGGATGCTCTATTGACTGAATTTTCCCCCTCTCTTTTTCCCACTCTTTCCTTTATTTCTCCAGTCTTCCCTCTGCCAGTCGGGAAGGCGAGGTGCCAACCCTTTCCACAGAGCCCCTGCCCTTTATGCAAATGTCTTGCCACCAGCCCCAACTCACACACCCCTCCTTCTTTCCCTTCAGGTCTCTCTCTCTCTTTTCTTTCTTTCTCTCTTTCTTGCCTCTTTTTTTTTGTCTCTCTTTCTTTCCTTCTCGCTCTCGCTCTCCCCCACCTCTCTCCGCTTCCCTCTCTCTCGCACTCTCTCTCCCTCTCTCTTTCGCTCGCTTCTTCTCTCTCTCCGTCTCACTCTCTCTCCCTCTCTCAATCTCTCTCTCTCTCTCTCTGTCTCTCTCTCCCTCCCCCTCTCTTTCTCTCGTACACACAGGACGGCTCACCCAGACACTAAAAGCCATTCTGAGCCAGGCTTTGCTCTGCCATAGCCATATTCAGAGCACATCCTTCCTGTCCTTGTATCTATTTGTGCCTCACACACAAAAACCTGACAGACCGAAACACACTCCCACTCTCCCCCTTTCTTCACCATAGTACTGAGGCACAATTGCTCATAGATGTGTCCGCATTGGCCACGGCTGTGATACCTACCACTTTCCAGGAACTCTGTGGGAGTTTGTGTATTACACTTATAACCGCGTACCAGTTCTTTACAGGAATGTCTAATCAGAAAGATCCGCTTTTCTTCATGGAAAAACTTTAAAATTCAGAAGATGAGTGAACACTGCATGAACAGTTCAGAAAAAAGGCATTAAAAAGTGCCTAAAAAGGTACAACACTTGTCACTGGGATGGTACTCTATAGGTACATGGAAATATTCCCCTAACAATGGGTTTAATAATTAATTTGTAACTTTTTTGCTTGTAAAAGGTACGTATTAGTACCCAAAGAACATTGTACCTTTCATGGTACATTTTGGAGATTTGCTCCTTTAAGAACAAAACCTCCACTCTACCTTTATTATTGAGAGTGCAGAACACTTGGAACGCTGGGACTACAAGGAGCTCACACACACACACACACGCGCGCACCAGCTACAGAAAGGATCTGCAGCACTCACAGCAAGGCAAAAACACAGCAAATATATTGCTCTCATGGTTTCTGCTTTTAACTGCACCAGAGCCTGTGGTTTCATCCTACTTATTTTAAGTTTCTGTAGTTTTTTTTCTTACAGTTGTCTCTGCGCTATTCCACTGCTCTGTGCTACATATGACCGAAAAACAGACTGAGCGCACGCACACTAATGCGGGAACAAAGAGCAGACGTCCCCTCTGATCGTGAAAGAGAGATAAAGCTAAACCGGAGAGTAATAAGCTGAATGAGCGCTCACATCCAGTGCATGCCCTCACACTGGTCTGCTCTAATGTGTTTTAATCAGGGGCCTCTACCTGCCTAAAGGTGGGGGGGGTGGGGGGGGGGGTGCGGGGGTGCACAGGGGGGTGCAAGGCCTCCCCGGGTCACCGCAGGAGGCCGGAGGATCCCCGCGTGCGGCCTTTAGTCCTCCGATATCCGCACCACCCGCTGCCGCCACCTCATCCCCCGCCTCGCCCCCACCTCATCCCCGCCTCGCCCCCACCTCATCCCCGCCTCTCCCCCACCTCATCCCCGCCTCGCCCCCACCTCATCCCCGCCTCGCCCCAC
>CM056379.1:18104876-18120650 GCA_029718625.1 Synaphobranchus kaupii
AAGCCGTCACTTGGACTAAAATATTTGAGCCATTATAGGATTTTGTGTTTGTGTTGTTTCTTTTCCAGAGTCGATGAATTAGGTTATCGAAGACAAATGTATTATTGTTTTAACAGTGGAGTAATTGTACGAGCCGAAACCCCACCAGTGACTAGTTTCCCTCCCTGCGAAAACGTTAGCTAGCCTTTCAGGGGTCGACAAATGCGGCCCCTTTCACAGGGCTTTGTATGGGGATGTTAGGCATTCACACAGAGTAGATTCTCCCGATAAGAACCAGCAATGCACATGAATAAGCATTATAATATAGTTATGATGCATGATCATTCCTCCACATCCCCAAAGAAACTGAATATGTGCATATCGCCTCTTTTCATCAGATTCTGGTTCTTGGGGGAAAAAAAGGGAAGTTTGTGAGTCGGGTAAAAAGGGGAAAAAATTGGGAAACTGAACGGACGTGTTCTGTATGTAACAACAGTGATTCACACGTAGGCCTATGAGAATGAAATGTGAGTGAGAAAGGACTAGCCTATGTGCAACATATAAGAAAAGCTTGACCCACCAACACACTGGTGACCCACCATTTGCGGAAATCCCCCCACACCCCGCAAACCATACATGCACGCACACACACACACACACACACACACACACACACACACACACACACACACACACACACACACACACACACACACACACACACACACACACACACACACACACACACACACACACACACACACACACACACTCCAACACTCTCTAACTTGCACAAAACACCCATCAGCTCTCTTCTTATTATTTTGTCACGTTTTTTTTTTTTACACCTTTTTCTCTGTGTATAAAATTACCAGCATCTGTACTTAACATGGTGTCCCATGAATTTGTAAAAAAAAAAAAAATACAATAATAAAATAAAAAAGGATATGACTTGATATAATTTAAAAATAAATGCTGGTGGCTTTTCTGTTATGCGCAATGGTGCGCATATGACATTTCTGTTATGCGCAATGGTGCGCATATTACTTTTCTGTTATGCGCAATGGTGCGCATATGACTTTTCTGTTATGCGCAATGGTGCGCATATGACTTTTCTGTTATGCGCAATGGGGCGCATATGACTTTTCTGTTATGCGCAATGGTGCGCATATGACTTTTCTGTTATGCGCAATGGTGCGCATATGACTTTTCTGTTATGCGCAATGGTGCGCATATGACTTTTCTGTTATGCGCAATGGTGCGCATATGACTTTTCTGTTATGCGCAATGGTGCGCATATGACTTTTCTGTTATGCTCAATGGTGCGCATATGACTTTTCTGTTATACGCAATGGTGCGCATATGACTTTTCTGTTATGCGCAATGGTGCGCATATGACTTTTCTGTTATGCGCAATGGTGCGCATATGACTTTTCTGTTATGCGCAATGGGGCGCATATGACTTTTCTGTTATGCGCAATGGTGCGCATATGACTTTTCTGTTATGCGCAATGGTGCGCATATGACTTTTCTGTTATGCGCAATGGTGCGCATATGACTTTTCTGTTATGCGCAATGGTGCGCATATGACTTTTCTGTTATGCGCAATGGTGCGCATATGACTTTTCTGCCTTTGCCTCCAACTTACATCAATTCCTGACCGACTCGGGCTGATTTATTCCTCTATCATAAACCCTCATGTGCCCCCTAATTCCCTGAAAATAAAAAAATAAAAAATGAGAGTGCCACAAGTATGCTTACATCAGCGTAATGAGCCCGATGTTGTTGAGAAACGTACATTTCCCAGGGCCTGGAGCCACACGTTCTGTTCTACTGTGTCACATACTAGGGCTGCCAGGGTCTTTAAGTCGATAAATGCAAACCCACAAACTCCACCTCAGAGTCACTTTGCCCTCCCCTCAAAACTGACACCCACCTCCCCGTTACAGTCCCCTCCCTCCACCCCTGCACACCCACAGTGAAAGAGTAATCCCCCCTTACACACACACACACACACACACACACACACACACCAATGGTTTAAATACCTGCAGCAGGGGGCATGCATTTAATTCAGAGTTAAGCAGTGAGAAGTTGCACATTCCACTGAAATAATGACCAAATAAGTGTGGGAAAGAACAATCAAAAACAATTACAATCTAATTAGGGGGTCCACATTTAACGTCTTTATTTGTTCCAGTTGATCCACGCTGACTTCAATTTGTCTTGGAACATAGATTACAACAATCATTATCTATCATAATTAACTACGAGGACAATGATCACCACCACTGCCTACTTCATTACACTGTTATTAAACAGCAGACACTCTTAAGAGGTGTGCGAAATCCTATTAGATTAATGCAGCAGCCAGAGCTAAGGCCCCCAAAAACTAGAGAGCGTTCTCCGCGAGCCCCTAAAACCGCCGCCTGAGAATGATCTTTGAAAGAAATGAAGCCCCCTCGAAACAGACGTCTCTTAAATGCGTTCAATTACTGCGAAGTGCAGAGTGATTTACCAGTCCCGTTATTAACTTTCCAGTGCGGTTTCCCCCCACAGCCCGATAAAGTGGGAGATATCTACGCCCCGGCGCAGTTGAGCTTCACAAAGGAGCCCCAGGAATACTGCCGTTCTTACAAACTGCGCCGTAAAACCGCCAGAACCTTCTGCGTCAGACACACGCCTACAAAAACCAGTATGAGCCAACCCCTGTTCGGCGTCTTTGATGTGGGCTGAATCTTATTGCTGTTCACAGTGCCTATAAGGGTATACCTCGCCCGCCAAGATCATAACCATATTGTACTATGAGCCTGACCAAAATGGAACTCTGACGTGAGGTGAGTCCTTCAACATCCTGGGAAGTTCTTTGCTAATAAGGCTAATGGTCAGTTAGCTCTGACGTTATTACTACTTCCTCCAATGATCTGGTGTAGGTCAGGCTCTACTTAAGAGGCGCCAATTCCCTCGATGTGTGTTAAATTTTACTAGAGTCAGTCAGATTGCAGGAGTGGAAACAGAAACTGGAAACACAAAGTCTCACAAAACCGTAACTCCCGTTGTCCTGGCGTGCCGGCGACAGAGCCCAGTGGAGTCCAGGGGGGTCGAGAATAACGCGGAGTGCATCTTGGTTTATGTGAAATGGGAAAGGTAAACCAAGGTCACCGCACCTGCCTCCCGCCACCTGCCTGCACTCTGTGGGGTCAGCGTGTGGGGTGTGGAACTCATGTTCCTCCGGAGAGGCAGAGGGGAGCGAGAGAGAGAGTGAGAGAGAGAGAGAGAGAGAGAGTGAGAGAGAGAGAGAGAGAGAGAAAGAGAGAGGGAGCGGAGGGACGCGGTGGAAAGCAGTGACCTATGTGTGGTATTAATAATGACATAAAAGCACAAAAATGCAGTAGTGCTACGCAGGGAGGATGGACAGATTCACGGCTCTCTGATGCGTTCCACATGGCGCTAACCGCACTCAGGCAGACAGAACGCTGCGTACACATGTGTGTATGTGTGTATACATGTGTTGTTTTTTTGCAGGCCGAGAGGGGGGGGGGGGGTGATATATGAACACGTGCTTGTACATGTTTGAGTGTTTACTGAGGCTGTAGGAGTTCAGAGAGGGAGTGGAGATGAACAGCATGACAGAGCATGCGAGGTCACTACGGGAAGTGACATCATCAACCCCCCAGAGTGCAACTGGTCAGGAACCCTGGTCTTTACCTCAGCAAGCAAACTGTATCTGATAGAGCTGCGTGGGCGGCAAGGCCAGCACACTTACCTCTGTTACATACAGTACTTCTCATTTCAATACATTCCCTTTGTGTCATTACTGCTATACACACAAAAGCAAACAGTCCAAAAGACTACTCATTTTAAGACAGTGATAGCTATATCATATTCATAACATATTTTCCCCTAATGCTTCTCAGACTGAGTAGTTATAGAAATATAAACGCACCTTGTGACTTGAATAGGTTTTTCCACCCTCTCTGGCTTAATCCTTTTTAGCACATGCACAGCCAATGACTGGTGCAGAACAAATACCATGACCAATCATTGGCTGTGTTATTAGTTTTGCGTGTGCTAAAAGGTTTTGCACACGCTAAAGGTCTTAGTAAATCAGTCGCATAGTTTTACACCTGTAGCATACTGTAAGGGTCCATGGCTGCATAGTTCCTGGACATAAACCAAGACTGTACCCATGCAGGAAATACCATGTAACAGAGGGCAAAAGTGCAACAGTTTTCTTCTGCCTTTTATAAAAGTGTAAAAGTGAAGCAGTGCCCCGGTGAAAGCCGACCTAAAGGAGAGTTAAAATGTAACTGACCTTCAGATCAGTGTGCTGGTGCGGGGTAAAACAGCAGCGCACTGTAGCCCCTGCCTGTGTGCGGAGGGCAACTGCACAGCTGTGTGTTCAGGGGGAGCACGCCGTTAGGAACAGAGCAGCTCTGTTCCGCTCTCCACTGTAACTCTCACCGCCGCCATATAGCCTACAGCCACAGCGCTAAGACGCTCGCAAGTTAGTTTAGATATACACATGCTCTCCCTTTCTCCTCCCTCCCCCTCCCCTCATCTCTCTCTCTCTCTCTCTCTCCCCCACAGCAGGCCTCTCGCTGTGTATTCACAGCTGTGGGTCTTCCACAGAGTTCACATAAGGTAAAGATATGGTATATTACGCAACCGCATATATACCGCTGGCGCGGAGCCAACATCCTTCTCTGAAGAGCAGCGAGCGCTTTGTTCCCGGGGGTTATAGCGATCCTCTCTGGATAGAGCAGCCAAACAGTGCTGATAAACACACCCCGGTGTCAGGAGCAGTTATTGATACTTTTACTTGCCATTCCGTTCCCCCTCTTTTAAGTCGCTCGTCTTACACGTTAAAGGAACAGGCCACAGACATTGTTCCATTTCTCTGTCACTTTATAGTTTTTTTATCAAGATTTGCTTTTCCAAGATAGGAGCACTGCATTTGCCTCATTTAACTCTTTATGTGCTGCAGAAATAGAACAAATTGGCTCCTCGCAAAACCTTTGAAAACAGAGTATATATATATATATATATATATAATTATAATTAGTATGATTAATGGCATTCAGCGACCGCAATTTTTATGGGTAACGATACTCACTTTAGTTTAGAATGTTATCTAAGATCTAAGTTTGCGCACTAAAGTTAGAGTTCTCAAATCCAAAGCCCTTAGAAACTCAATAACAGTGTTTCCATATTGGTTCTGGACAGATGCTCGCGGTATAAAAAACTTCTTTTTTTTTTAAACGACGCAGGAGAAATGCCGGCCTCCCGCGCCGTTTCCAACTGCCCGATTCAAATGAACAATGAGGTGGTCCAATCGCTCCCCAGCCAAAAGGCCCACAAAGAAAATGAACTCTTTTGCAGTTATCTGCTAATTTGTGTAATTGTCTCTCCAGGTGCAGAGGAATGTGCTAATGCAGGGGGCTTTGACAGCCATGTGCGGAGAGGGGTGGGGGGGGAGGGACCCCCACGGGCTGAGTGGCACGGGGGTTAAGAGTCCGATGGGGAGCTGGCACACGCGCCACGTTGGCACCGCCGCAGCTGCCGCCCACACCCCGCTGGAGTCGGGTCAGGTGGTGAGGAGTGCGATTTCTAGGGCCGACGGAAGAAGAATGCACACCTGCACCACGCTCACATAAGTATGTGCAGGTGTGCGCTCGCTGGAAGGGATTACGCGCACGCATGAATAATGTGCGCGTCTGCCTGTGTGTGTGTATTGGTGAAGGGGAGCGCATTTTGTTGCATCTGAGCGGGATTCGCTCTTGCTTATGGGTTTAATAAAGCCGTATTTCACCGTACGCTTATGAAAGCGGCCATTTTAGACAGCAGCGTGCGGCTGCTCTATGACCAGTGCCCCCTTCCCTCTGTGGGCTGTGCACACACTGTCGCTCCACGGCAAATATAAGTGACCTTGAGCAGTGAATCCACTGTCCGGCAGACTACTGCCCCCTAAGCTGGCCTGCCGCTACACGACGGCTCAGTTTCGCTCATCGCAGAGCGCCCCCAAACGACAAACACCTGCACTTATTACACAGGTGTGCACTACTGCCGCACTCACGCGGAGGGTCTGTGGTGGGAGAGCCATGTGAAAGCGTTTGGCCTCGCCCTGAACGCTTTAGGTTCTAAAAGAACTCGGTTATAGTTATTTTAGAACCTAACGCAGTATAGAGATCGATCGAGCGTCCGTACAATTGTACTCCAACGGCCATCTCTGAAAATAAAAGTGTGCATGTACTACCGGTCTGCCCTCAAGTAGGCTTGAGTTTCTCTAATATTTTAATCTACACAGTCATGCCAGACAAGAGGGCTGCATCCTCAGCTAACGTTAATGAAACATTTACACGTATGTTCCGAACGTGAGCATCTGTACATACTGTATATGCTTGAATGAGTTTATTTTCTTTCGTACTTTTTGAGCAGAGCTTTAATTTCACGCTAAACTGCACTGTCCCATTCTCTGCATCTTGCAGAAAAACCACAGTGGGCTAAAATAAAAAACAGCTCATCTTCCCACGGCAAAGGGCCGCCGCTCCTTCCCAACCCTTTCGCTCTCAAACGAGCGCGTTCGCGCACGGTGATAAACGAGGAGGCAAACTAAACCAGCTGCCGCCGCTCTGGCGTCCTGCCGCCACCGCCCGATCCAGCGCGGTCCCTCTGCGCGGCCCTACCGCGCAACCCATTCCCAGCTCCCCTGCAAATTTCCAGGAGCGCAGAATTTGCATCAGTCTGCGGAAAGAAGGACCGCTTTATGCCTTCTGACATTTGGCGAGTGACTATGAATTAGTACCGAAGACGGCAAAACATTCCACAGCTGGCCGGTCTTCGTAGGCCTGGGGAGGCGAAATGTATTTGGTCGTCGGGGGGGGGGGGGGGGGCTGCAGTCCTGGAAAACCAACGCGGTAAGTGGAGAAGCTCTTACTTGCCAGGGCTAGTAACTGACCCCTGGTGTTGCAGTGAACAGTTCGGTATCCGTCCCACAAATTGACTGGTTTTACATGGCCCTGGAACGCACTGCTTCCAAACGCTTCTAAACAACATGTCCATGCCTGGGATGTGGCACCATGTTCAGTACACTACGCTTCCCATGATTCCCTCCAACCAGAACAAACAGTCCAAAAGCCCCATGTCTTCCTCTTTGGTGGAGTTATTGATTGGTTTCTAACTAAGGGAAATGGTACATATCACCACCTACTGCACTTGAGTGCAAAAGCCAGAAGCCCTTCATTAGTGAGATGTTATAAATTCTCCAATAACTATAGGATAGCTATAAATTTGTTATGAGACCACCACCAGGTTGCAAAACAGCCATTATGGAATAGCGGAGCATGGCTTAGATTGAATCTGGGTTTAACTTTTATAATGTCAGGTTTGGTAAAGGAAAAAGACAGCACATATTTTGTTAGTTTTTATTTAATTTCATTCGAGGCAATTACCCGTCTATTCCATTTTATTCTAGCCCTGAAACATGTACAAATCATTTCTGAAGAGAGGATGGAATGGGAGAAACACATGTCACACATCTACACTGCATGGCAAGGTGTAGAGAAAAAAGTACCCATCACCTGCAAAAGCTGAATCACGCAAATGCCCACCTGCTCATTAGTCATCACTGGCACCGTAACAAGTACGTGCCCACGACCGCGCCCAGTGCACAAAGCCAGTAGGTTTCAAGTCTTTGAAAGGAATGAGCGTTCCCTGGGTAGAATTTCCATTTAATTAAACCGAGAATATTTTGTCCTGAATTTGCCACCTCAACCGTCTCCTTATCCCTCTTTAGATATAACACCAGACTGGATCCTGGCTTGTGGAGGACATGGGAGCCCCTCAGAATACACAGTAAAAATGTCCAGTGTTAATTCAACTCTAGCGGAGTACATATGAGCCTACTTTGGCCAAATTAGGCTCATATGTACTCCGTTAGAGTTGATATAACACTGGACAGTTTACTGTGCGGGATGAATGGAAAGGCCCGTAGGTACTGTGCTTTTCTTGGTGGTGTAGAAGGGAGTGTGAGTAGTGTGTTTACAGAGCTGTGTTCTCAGGCTTTTCACGTTGAGCACACTGAATTGATTAGCGCCCCCCCCCCTTCCTCCCCTACTGTGTGTGTGTGTGTGTGTGTGTGTATTTATTGAGTATGATGCGTCGTGTGTGATCGTGTGTATGTGTGTGTGTGTGTGTGTGTGTTCCGTAGCCACAGCAACGGCACAACACATCAGCCGCAAGCCCGCAATGGGGCCGTCACTACTGTCCAGAACTCTGCCAAACCCAAGTCCGTGCTGAGGAGAGCGAGAGAAGAGAGAGGAGGGAGAAAGGCTCTTGCGCGCGCGCGCGCGCACGCACACACACACACACACGCACGCACGCACGCACGCACACGTACGCACACACACAGAAGTAAATGCTCTTTTTTTGAGGATGGCTATTGCCAAGCACAATAATCCATTCTCCTTGGACACTTGGAAGTACACTAGACTTGACTCCCCTGTTTTGTCTACTTGTCTACTACTAAAAATGCACACTGCAATAAAGAATATTCCGTAACTCAAGAAGCTTCAGCACTTTTAAAGAGATGAGCAGTGTAAAACAATGGGCATACGCAGTTGGACAATATCTCAGATGGACCAAGTTTGTAAAATAATCTTACTAAGGCACTAGTATGTACCTACTGTCTGAGCAGTATAGGCGAGGAGCTTGTTCTGATCAACACCAATGCGGGGAGCACTTTATACGTTTCACTACAAGCCCCATAAGCCCCGTCACCAACGCCGTGGCTCCCAGCAGACAGATGAAAATGATTCCCGCTGTTAAGGATGCTCCAGCCGCAGTGGGCTGAAGGGGTGAATGAATAAGTAAAGAGAACACAGGGTACCTATTCTACCTGGCCTCAGCCATTCACCCGGATCTCAACCTCATCCATATGACAAGAGCCGTCACTTTAACCGGCAGACTGAGCGAGAAGCTGACGTAGTTTTCACCACGATCACAACCACCCAGTTCATAATTCAAAAAAGAAATAACGTGTGTCTAAACTTTCAGTCGATTCCACACAAGGCTGTCCTTACCCGACATTCCTACGGCATGAATAATGCATGAAAACAGATTGCAATCCCTAATACTTTGCTGAAATATTATTTAAACACCAAGATGCAGGAAGAGTTTTGTACACAATGTCACACAGAGCTCTTTACTACTGATATTTCCCAGGTGTTTCCTATGGTGAATACTTTATTACATTGCAGTCAAATGGGGTCCATGTAATTGATTTCCCGGCTCAGAAAAAGAATCACTGAGACCAACACCAAATTCACTAATCCTATGCCATTGCACATGTCTGATTGTAATAAAGATTTTCAGGGTGGACCATTAATGTGAGTGACAGGACAATTGTTTAGTGTTTGCCTTTCATTCAAAAAACCCAAAAATTCTTGGGGTTATTTTTTTTAGACTGTGAATCTGCCATATTTTAATCCCACAGACAGCTGTTCTGAGCCGTTTTCCAGGCCTGGGGTGAGACAGGGCATGGAAAGACAGATAAAGGTCTGATGTTGCTTTATATGGCATATAAATGTTGTTCTCCGTTGGGTGTAGCTGATAAAGAGCGTGGCACCATGTAAGTGGGTGGGGGGACGTAGTTTTTTACAATGGGCAGTGGGAGCAGAGGGTTCTCAATTGAAAATATGAGCAAAAGGGTTTATTTATTTCGGCAAAATGCATGGCCGCCTGGTTTGTACATCGCTGCCGGCGTCGTCGGAGATCCACGGCGCTCCGCTGTGCGGCTCTTGGGCCACACAGAAAGAACAGGTGACCTTGGCTGCGGCCAGGCTATATTTGAGTTTTAATTAAAGTGCTAATTTGACAATGCCTCCCAGTAACGAACATGCACGGTAGCACGGCGAACCCTGGAGATTCCTTTAGAGTTCCAGTTTGTTTTTGCAGCCTCACCACAACAAGAAGTCCTGAAGCCAGCGCTGGTCACAGATATTTACACAACATGTTCTGTAGCTTGCAAAAATGTGGCACATGCTTAATTGCACTTTGTCCGAGTTAAAGAAAAGCATTCATTAAAAGAATAGCAGGAAAGATTGTTATTATTAATAGTAACAAACTAGAACTTGCATTGAGGGTGTTGAGGGTGATGTACGTCGGTTGCTATAAGTGCACCTATACTCTATAAACCAACACACCAAAGCTAATGCATTTTAAAGTATTAGAATGGCTGAAATTAACCAGTCAGATAGGCCTATGTCTTCCGGAAGGGATGAGGTTAAGTCTTGCTCTTTTGTTAAATTTTGTAACCTAGGTGTAGGCCTAGTCGAAAGCTTTGCCTCAAAGCTTCTGCATTATAGCTACAAATATGAAACGCATATTATAGGCTACAGATGACTATTTTAGTTAAATATAAACATTTAACGGATGTAAATTACCTAACATGTTGCTGCATAACCGTTAACGGCATAACAGGGCGGAATGTCGTGCCAAAGCTGAAAACTGTAAAACTAGTAAAAACAAGTAACCTTGTATACTTTACACTGCAGTACTGTGGCATCAAGTAACCAACGTCTGACGCTATAATCTTTTGCTACTTTCATGTCCCTGAGTTTGTATATCTTAAATTCAAAACCAGGCACTTCACGAGTCATGACATATCTATGTATTTTCAGGAGGCTACCCCTGAAAATACACCTCATCAGCCAACGAGCCAATTGCCTTTGAATACCTTACTACATTGGGCAAGCACCTGACAAAGCGTGTCGAAACGAAAATCATTTAAAACGCTGTAATGGGATTGGGAAATATCTTAAATTATTATTTTTTCGTGTCTTTAACTCTACTGCAATGAAGGCTACCTTGTTTGCGAAAGGGTTAAACACGCAGAAAGCGGGTTCCTGTGCTGTCTTCGTTCAATTTTTTTTTACCTTCTCTTGACACCCGTACAAATAGTGTTTCAAAACTTTGTAGACAATGTCGATTAGAGTTTAGAGTCACTATAGAAAGCATAGCATTATACAGAATTTACGTTTACGCCGGTAAAATCACATAATAGTGTGCTACAACGGCTGACTGCGAGCCAGACGATTATGGCTGAGATACACAGTGCTGAATAGTTCGAGACTGAATTTAGTAAGGATTTGACGGGAACTAATCAACTTACCTTTGTAACGGAAAAGGTTAATAGGGAAGGAATGGCTAATAATAAGCGAAAGATGTAAAACGTGAGATAAAACTATGACAAGCTTATAAAATATGTTTCTTATTTCCTAGTTTTGTGGTTATTTTAAAAGTGTTACTCTAAATATGCGAGACTATCCTATAGGGCTTCTTTATGAATATGGTAAACCATGAGCTACAAGTTTAACACAGTGTTCTGTGACGTTAAGTCTAAAAACAGCGTAAAACTTCAGAAATTTATTTTACGCACGGCTTTAAAAAAGGTTGCACTGTGCTCGTACAATGTTGTTATCGCGCCCGAATGTATTTGGCAGGGACTGAAGGCTATGGTTACGGAGCGACGGGTCTCTCATTTCTTAATTTTACACAAAGAAAGACGTAAGTCTGGGAGTGTTTGCACTATTCTCACTGGATAACAGGGCTGATTTACTATATCTGTTTCTCGAATAATAGCTATTAATTAAAATGAAAATTAGCGCAGTGTCTGTTATTAATTTAGAGTAGGGTATTGTGGACAAAAATAAGTCGCCCTTGTTATCCTATGGAAAACGCTGAAGTAACAACCAACTTAGCCAAACTGAAATTTATATAAAACAATACCAGTGGGTGTGGGTAAATGACAAAATACAACTACGGTGTTATAAATAATGGTGCTTTGTTCTTTTGAAGCCGCTTTGGAAAGTTGCATGTTAACCAGTTCTGCTGCCAATTGATTTAAAAAATCTCTTTAAAAGGATACGACAGCCTTGGATACCCTTCTCAGGATATGTTTCAGTATATATATATATGCTAGGTATTTGTATATTTTCCGAGTGGTTTTGCTTGGAAATATAAACACAAGCAGTTCCAAAACATTTCTTTTTAGTTTTAATTAACTGTTTGGCTTGCAACCTTCATTAAAACTTAATGCAAATCGACTTTCAAATAGTTTTTTTTACCCCCCCCCCCTGCTTTCAAACGTCCCATTCCACTTTGCAGATTTACAATTTGGCTTTCCATATTTTTATTCCATTACGCATCCTCCACACAATTCCCATCTATTTCGCCCATTCCAGCAAAGCTTTTATCAATGTTAATAATTAATTGTCAATTGTTTACATTCGTAACACTTCCAGGCCCCAACGATTTAAATTATTGACAATAATTAAATCAACAAAATTCACAAAAGTACTATCTCCGGAAAATATGAGTGATTATAGAGAGGCGTCTGGGAACCCACGCGAATAAATTCTGTACGAACGCATATGCACTCAGTCCTAGAAGTTAAAGGTTAATAAAGTATTATGCAGCCTTTTCTCTTCAAACCTCTTCACATACTCGTTCCATGTGATCAAACAAAAACTGCAGGTAATCTATATTGCATATTGAAACTAAGAGACAAAAATGCATTAATTGTTCTGACCTTTACCATGGCACAAGGCCGGATGATTCATTTCAGAAGTGGTTTTCAATTGGGTATACTGAGTGTGAGGCCTAATTCATACATTAAGATGTTGAAATAAGTAGGGCACTTTAATGTTTCAGTTTAATTTTAATTGATTATTAAACCATGAACTGTAGCCTATACATTACATTCACAAAGGCCCAAGTAGTCATATATGTGCATAGCTGCAGCACGTAAGTATATAGGCAACGTAAAGGTCAGACGTCCGGTTGTCAATTAATTTAATTATTTTATTGTTATTATTTGCTTGCAGGTCTCAAGACTATCCTTAGATTTCACTGTAGTACTTTTGAAATTATATATGAGCACTAATTATATATTTTATATTTCACAGAAAAATATTCAGAGCCATATGTTGTGAGGTTAAAAAGACCATGCACTTTTTCAGATCATTAGCCGAACTGTGCCTGTAATCGACGTAATAGTTAATAAGCTGTTGTGGTATTTGATTTATTAATGATCAATAATTGCTTTACTCACTTTCTATTTTAAGTGGCTAAAACATGCTCTGTTTGCTGCTAGGAAAACAAGCAAACGTGTTTCATTTATAACTGGGGATTATGGAAAGAGAGCTTGACGCTATCCGTATTAGGCTACACTTCTAAATTATTTAACTCGACACACCTGAAGGCCACAAAAAGACCCACAAAACGCCCAGCTCTTATAATACGGACTATGGGAAGGAATTACTTTGATGTATGAAAATCATAAAAATAATTTTTCATTTGCAAATTCTCACTATGCAATTTGACTCAGGTCTAGACTTACACGTGTGCAGGTACAGGCTGATGCTTTAAACACGGGCGAGGGAGGTAATAGGAACTAAATATTCACAAACCTGACTCAGTATAATGTTTGATAATCAAATTGGGGATCATAACCTGAATTTAACTTGCTTATTGAACCCACTAGGCAGTTAGGCCTACACTGAAAATGTTTAGCCTGCCCAAGATGAATCGTCATGACTGTTCTACTTTTGAGAGAAGATGCGCTGAAAACGGCTCGCTTCTGCAGTTGTTTTAACCTAACCACTGCATAATAACGTATTTTCTGACATGAACTCGCATGCTTTACCAAATACATTTCAAATATGTAAATTAAGAATGTTTTATAGTTCTGCTTCTGTTGAATTATAAACTATATGGTAGGGTAGTGAACATTCTAAAATAATTATTCATATAGGTAATCTCCTATTTATTTTCAACTCCAAATATGGCCAAGAAAAACGGAAAATAATAAACAAATTAAATAGATTGTAAATTCAAAGCAATCAAACAGAAACAAATGATGGAAAGCAGTTAAAACAACAACAGGCTTACATTATGTGAATTTTTAAAGGTACCTCGAAAGTTCAAACATAAAACAATACAAGCGATTCACACAAATAAATTTAGTATATTTGAAGTGCAACATTGCTCAAATGTCATAATCGTGCATATGTGTTTTATTTACAGCTAACACGGCCTTAGACACGTATGGTCGGGCCTACTCATAACAAGGGGACATAGCAAATACAATAAACACCCAGAATGTTAAAAGTACACAAATACATTTCTTTTTTAAACTGCTGAAATGCTACTAAAAGAGGACGTGTAGCTGCTTTGAAGCTGTGTACTACAGAGCACTATACGATCCAAAAAAAGGCAAGAGGGATGGATAGCTATACGGCCTTTGCCCTGAACTGCCATGTGTGTCCCAGTATTCTGTCAAGTTATGTGGGTCTACGGAACTTCATATACGATGAAAGCATACTGAATCCCACTCACAACATGTCGGGCTACATTTAATACTGGATGTGATTATAGACGCACTGACTGACATAGGCCTTGTAAGCAAATTAATGAACGCCACAGATGATGGAGTGATGTTATAATTTAAAGATAATTAAGAGAACCGGACCAATGACGAACGGCTGGTAAAAAACCCTTAGGATTTTTCTTTAAATAAATGTAAATGGATTACTATATATGGGGAAATATAGGCTTTAATAAAATAATGTGAACTCCTAGAATTAACTGGCGTGGTGATTAACTAGCCTGAAAAAGCGCACGTGCTGTCGTTTGTTCACCTCGCTGAGATAACAAAAAAGTTTAAAATGAAAGGTTTTCTTTTCTGCAGTGGAATTGCTAAATATTCCCTTAAATAGATCGACGGACCGATGGATATCATACATTCACAACCATCAAGTCACTTAACTAAAAGTAGAAGAGCCTCAGCAATTATTTAAATCTATCGGTCAGAATGTGTTTATTCTGTCATTCTTCTATGAGCTGGACCTAGTCAACAGCAGTATACACACAGCCACATTTGAATTTATTAATATAGGCTAATCCCTATTCCATTTTTTCCAACTGAAACGGAAGCAATGCGGTCCGTGCTTTTCCACCTTTCATGTTTGGATACATAAGCTATGTTAATAAAAAAACACATTAAAAACTCTTGAAAATAAGCTGCACTACAAGCACCGCATTTTAAAAGGACGCGATAGCAACCGTTCAGCCCCGGTACATTAGCGCATATTGACTGACGGCTACACAGATTGACAGTCACCCACCTCAACTACCGCAGCTTTAGATTCACAGACACAGTTTTACACCGAAAACTCTCTTTAAATGTTACTCCCTCAATACACCTTACACTTCAAAAACACGCCAACACTTAATTGAAATTACATACAGAAAATATCCATAGACCAGTTTCTCTGTGTCATTCTACTCCTGTCCCTCTCCTCTTCTTACCCCCTCCTTTTTATATAAAATAGATTTGGGAGAAGCGCCATTTTATCCTCAAACCATGTGCAATGAAACGCACAAGAAAGCCGTTTGGAAAGATGCCACCAAAGAAAGGGGAGCGGGGGAGAGGGGGGTAACTATCAGAAAACAGCGGACAGAGAAACGGAGCTTAGAAAACAACTTATTAAACATAACATCACGAAGATTACAAAACGTCAGAAAGCTAAGACATTTATGAAAAAATAAACAATATTTTACCTGTGTCAAGCAGTACGGAGAGTACATGGTTATTTTCAGAAATAAAAATAAGAGAGCTTATTTAACTTGGATGGAAGTTCGCTGTAGTGCTGCATTGCAATCGCTCGCCGTCCCCTCTCAATCCATGCTGTACTGGTAACCCCGCCTCGAAGGCTGAAAGTGAAAGCTTACACA
>CM056379.1:18121150-18191150 GCA_029718625.1 Synaphobranchus kaupii
AAAAAAGAAAGAGAGAGAGAAATATATAACAGGACTAAACCTTAAACGTGTTCGTACTGCAAAGTCGCAGATGCAGTAGGCCTATGTGCAATACTGTGCACCTGTGTTTGCTTTGACAATGCTCCTGCACGTCCCTTTACCTCCTAGTTCATTCTACTTAGAAATGTTTCAAGCAATATGTCTGCCATAATGTCGCCTGCACTGTGTGCTTATTAGGCTTACTGTGATTGCTCAAAACAATCTGCCAGTTTCCAAAGAATGCATTAAAAATACGTACATATATATATATATTCCCATCGCATTACCCTCTTCTTGTGATCCATTAGATGATTTGCTTGCTGCTTTGCCATAGAGAAAAACCTATTGATGGAAAATTCCTATTTTCTAAATACAGAGCCCTCTGTAAATGAGGGAGGTGAACGTGCTGCATGGTGGTGTGGCCTGATTCTGGTTCAACGAAATAAGTTTTGGGCTAGAAATGGGCCAGTATAATCATTTCTTACAGTCTATCAATTACTGGTCCTATCTGAATAAATTAAAGTGGAAAGGAGTAAATCACTGCCAATGAAACTTAATTAAATCAGGCCTAATGTTGTATTTATTCATAGCTATTTCTACTGTAAAATCCACGCGGTGCTTTCTTACGCTTCGAGATAAACGAGCTGTAAACCATGCCTTGACCCATCAAAAATAAATACATCAATAAATAATAATGAAAATGAACGTTAACAGATTGTTGCAATATGTTGAGTATTAGTCCTAAATGCCAGAGACGTAGCCTTCATAGTAGCCTATAGGATAAAACTAACTTTCACCAGCTACCAGCATTATGTGTAATGTTTTGTCTGTAAAAGAATCCTACATCAGAATAATAATGTAAGATTTAAATGTAATGCATTCTTCACAGGGCACAAATGTGAGCCTGTTAGGTGAACACTTAGCCTATGATATATTTGTTCCATAAGAGTGGTTCTAGCCCTGATTAGTGGGGAAGATCCACAGACCACAGCAGAAGAGGAAGCACATACAGAATGCTCACAAGAAGGGAAGGAGGATTGACCAAAAGATAAATAACACAGAGTATTGCGTCATTCCCTTCGCCATCCAAAAGAGGCCTGGTGTGCGGGACTCTCGTCCAACATTTGATCTTTTTGCGGCCAGTCTCTCCCACTCTTTAAATGCGGCATCAACATCTCATCTGTGGGTGTCATTATTTACAATTTACACAGGATTGAAAACACAACGATGGTTAGTATTTCTCCTCACAGACCAAACACATGCCGCGCTTTTCTGGGACCGGGTACAAAGCAGAAAAAGACATGAGGGCCCGTGCTACTATTTACATTACAATTTTATATTTTGAGACAGTATGGAAATAGGAGCCAACAGAACTACGCCACTTGGACATAGAGACCTAGAAGCACCATTATTGTGAATTATATTCTATAAGGCAAAAAACCGTCTGCATGCGCAGAAGCTGCTCGTGGACGAAAATGAAGTTTGGAAAATAGAATGGAAATTTAAAAAAATACATTGGAAACGTGCTGCTATGGTTGTTGTGCGGTAGGCCGTATACAGCTCTATTACGTTGATAATGGGAAAACAGTAGCATATTATTTATTATTATTTAGACCAAGAGGATTCATAAGCAACTTGTGAAACCCCTCTAAGATCCCATGTTACCCCTGCAGAAGAACCCGGATGTGAGTTTATGCCCATACAAACATAGCCCACACGCACACAAACATGGATTTCAACTGAACACAACAACGCTATAAATCGCCAATGATTTTTAAGGCAGATCTTTAAGAATCAGGATTCCTTTCAATCGTAATTTTCACTGCCATGAAGTCTTGGAAAACACCAGTGGTGTCTTGAGTAAACACCAAAACTCTGCGTATTGGGGATGTTTAGGTTGTTATTGAATAAAATACTTTTTTTTAAATTTTTTATCCCTGACTAATGTCAGATTAATAGAGCAGCAGGCACAGCATTCTTCTTCTTCTTCTTCTTCTTCTTCTTCAGGAAATTTGTTATTGGGCTATTATTACCAGTAAATTTGTATTATTATCATTATTATTACACTTCAGGGTGTTTTGTGGTTTAAGCACTGAAGTAGTAGGCTACTGTACATACTTGCCTATAGGCTATTTGCCCCTCCTTTTTTGATAATTGGGTACCGTGGTGTCATCAACGACGCAATGGGAATGCTAATTGATAAAGTGGCAACGTCGTCGTTATTACAGTCATAATAATCATACAATACGCATTTGAAGCAGGGAGACTCAGTAGCTTACTCCAATACGATTTAATTGTCTCCAAATTGGGCTACCGCCCGAAATTCATATACAATAACGTTTAACGTGTTCTTATATGACAATAAAACATGCTGTCGTCACATGACTATATTCTGTCTGATCTTACTGGGCGGGGGAGACTGTGTTCTCTTTCACCTCGGTCAAGTTTGACAATTCAATTGTCGCCTCGTGCTCTGCTCAGCCTACTGTAAGAGCGTTAACTCAAGCTATTGCCTTTGCGACTCAATAGCCTACCATAAACGATATAGGACAACGACTTCTAGGATGTTGCAAAAATTAATACATTCTTTTGATTAAACATTTAACTAAACAAAACAGGGTTTTGCAAGTCTTTAGTCATCAGCTTGAATAATAACAATAACAATTATAATAATAGGCCTAATTATAATAATAATAATAATAATAATAATAATAATAACAATAATAATAATAATAATAATTATTATTATTATTACTATTATTATTATTTTATTTATTGTTATTATTATTATTATTACATTGGAGATAAATTGTGGAGTTCAAATATCACGTGGAAAAAACATAAAAAATGAGAAAAGTGTCTGTATATAAATCTATTTGTTTGGTTATCTTAAACCATTTAGATGGCAAAACTGCACAGACAAACTGTATATAAACATATAAAGCAAAGACTGGCGGGCAACGTAGCCTACTGTGCCGTGCTCTGCGTATAAAGAATTCGGTTTCTTAAGACGCTTGACAAGTGCAATTAGAGGCTAGAACTACAGCTCAAAGCGAGATTCGCTTGAATTGTTGTGAAAAGGGTTCCACTCGGAGGGCTAAAGAGAGGTGTTCGGGCAGTTAGATGGTATTATTGTAAATGAGTACAATGAAAGTTTAGGTAAAGTTACACCAACGTTGAAATACCTTTCAGTGAAAAATTTAAGTTCCACCGAAATCATTTAACACCTGGACACATGCATGCACACATGCGCGCGCACAAAAGTTCATCTTTACAATATCCATATTCAGATCCACACTAAAAAACTTAAAACTAGCCTGTATAAAAAATGTGCTGTGTCGAAACTAACTAAGCTGTTGTCATAGCTTCAAATCAACTTTTAAAATTTCAGATTTAGCTCAAATAAAAGGTTTCAACAGAGCAATGTATTCGTGTTTCAACAGAAAAAAATACTTGTTCAAAACCTCTTAAATGTATTTTAAGAAGAGTAAAATATTGATTTACATAGCACGTACCATTGTGGAGCAGGGAAATTTGCCAACAGTCTCAAAGACCCATTTTCCTCTAAAAAAAAAAAAAAGCTCAGCTTCCAAAAAACTGTGAGTGGGAGAGAGGGCGAGAGAGCGCGACTTGGTTTCTTCGGTGATACCGGAAGCAAAAAAGAACCTTAAAACAAGACGGCCTGTGGCCCAGCGAACATTTTGTTTAAAAGTAAGTCTTCTGCTGAAGGGAAAGGAAAGAGAGAAGGATTATCCAGGCCTTCAACACCTTGGCGTCATTCCGGATGTTTCAGTTCACTTTTAGCGCGAGTGACTTCCATCAGAAACATTCGTCAGCCTCGGAGCTCCAGAAGACTTTCTATTGCAGTCTGGCTCAAAACGCCGCGCTCTATCCACCAAATCTCTAGCGGAGCAGTTCAGCCGATACCGATCACGATGTCTGTGGTCCGTCAGAAACAAGAGAAAAAAGTGACAAAACAGTTTGAATGATATTGAGACTGACAGTAAGTTGTTTTCAACGTATATGTGCTTTCATATCAGCTGTTGACTCTTTCTAAGATTTAAGACTGCATCACGTCTCTCTCCATCCCTCTCTCTATCGCTCTCTCCACTATCCCCCTCCTCTCCTCCTGTACCAAAAAAGTGGAACCCCCTTTGGTCCTTCTCCACCTCCTCCTCCAAACTGAGATTAGACCTGATTAAAAAAAGATCAAGTTCGTCTTATAACGACGATTTCAGTGCGAACACCAAGGGTGTTTGAGCGAGAGAGTGACAGCTGAAATAAACAATACGTAAACCTAAATGAAAGCTTCCACAGATCGAATGTACATTTGTATGTACTAAGTCCGACGACGTAAGAAAGCAAATAATAAATCGTGAATATACAGAAAGACCGTTGAATCTGCCTGGACCGCGGTCGGGGAAGCAGAAAGCTGGTGAATTATTAATAAACTGAGAGGCTCGCAGTCTGTTGTGTTCAACGAGTGGCCACGGCGGCAGCTGGGGCTTTAGGAGAATTAGACGGGCTCTGGGTAAATCATGGACGGTGGGGATTACCGCTCATAGGCTACAGTGTATCGGCTGCAAAACGGATAGTGGGAGAGAGGGAGCGAAAGAGGAGCAGCACAGGGCAACCGTGGAAATAGAGCAAACTCTATTGCGAGGAAAATGAGACCATACATGCCATAACTATTACTGAGATGTGCTCGAATATAGCCTGTGTCAGGTAGTCTATATGTAAAGGTGCGCTCAAAATCAACAACTATAGGCTACCCCACTTCAATGTATTCAATAATGCAGAACCCCCTCTCTCTCTCTCTATATATATATATATATATATAGAAAGAGAGAGAGAGAGATTTAAAAAAAGAGAAGTAGTAATTGGCTATAAGCGGAGCGCAGTGCCGCAAGAGGCAGGTGAACCCAGTTGTTTGTCGGACACGCGGTGCTGCACCTGTTTGTTTTAAAACAGCTCTTTTCAATGTTATCCCAGTCTCAAAAGTAATTATTGTATATGATGCGTTTGTAACCCCTTCCCCAGACAAATTGTTATACTTTTTGAGTGCTCCGAACTGCAAGTCTGCCTTGAACATCATACTGATTTGAATTATTTTAATGAGGCTACTGTTACAATATTCACACACAACGCCTTGTAGGCTATTGTTCTGAAAAAGAATGAATTATAATCTCGCAAACCTCATTAAATAAATTTGCTATGCACGCCATGTAAAGCCTTTGTCTTTTTCCATGCAGGCCTTAAAAAAAATTTTTTGCACGAAATAAGCGCACGGCATGAAGCGTGTCTTTATATATGCAATAAACACATGCTCTATTAATTTTCTGCTCATGTGCCCGTGCCACCCATCCCTTGTGCACTTTTATATGCTACCGCTAGTGTGGTTTCGTTTTGTTATCTCATGCTTTTAAATTGTTTCAGTAATAAACATAACAAGTGAACTGAATAGACTTTGCCATTATCAGCACGCGTAGGCCTACACACGTTTGTCCCTTCAGTAATCCATGAATTGTCAAAAACGTTTTAGTTACCATGAGTGCAATATAAAATATTCGGAATAACGAAAGCATCGAATGAAATGTCCCGTATGGGGACTATGGAAACAGACCCATGCACAACCTAGTTTTGAAAGTCCGAACTTGTCTTTTTTTCTCACGTTGATCCAGTCGTGTGAGTTTTACTTATGGTTCGTAGGTGTTTCCTAATTTATTTATTTATTTGTTTGTTTTACAGTGACTTCAGGTTCCCCCTCTGGAGTGCATTGACGTAGACACTACAGCGTCGACTGGCCTTTATAACATGAAACATTCCATTAGCCATATAAGTCCATCACATTTATGTATTTAATCACTCTTTAAATTAATTTGAAACAATCGGACAGTGCTATTTTGGGAATAATTATACTAACAAGGCAAAATGTTTAGTGGTAAGCCAACAAGAGTGAATTTTACTTTGATATAGTACATTTTATTCTTTGTGGACTTTCATAGACACTGCCAAAGTTTAATTAATAATGAACTATTTATTGTATATACGTCGCTTAGAAAAAGACATTGTGTTAAATGTATAAATGTGGAAGCACTATAGGTCATACCTGTAAGGAATTGTTGTAAGGCCTATGCTATGCTTGAACGTGAAACGTGGACATATTTTAGCCTCTTTTTCTCAATTTTAACCCATTGGTCCTATGTATTACAGCAATGAAACTACAACACATTCATGTTGTAGGAACAGGTCATCAAAGAAGGATAGCGATATGCGGGTGAGTAAACTTTAAAATGCAGTCTATTGTAAAAAGAGTGTTTTCAGGCCTTCCTTCCCAGCGGAAGTGTACTTTTAAAGTGCCATTAACTATGTGATCACCAAAAGTGTGTATATAGCTATATAGCATGTACTAATTGATGAAAACATTTACATTTTTATTTCACAATGTTAAATGTGAATAATAAATTTAACCCCAAAACAGAAAGGTAGCTACTCCCCAAAAATATAAGGAGAATCAATGGATGCAGGAATTACGCATTACGTTTATATTTGCTTGCCAGTTATCAGTGCATTTATGTGTTGTCCATTTACATAGTTTGACTTGTAGTCTACTGCAGTAGGCTATTATGGATTTACTTGCACCGCCCTTTTGTCCCCCCCCCCCAAAAAAAAAAAATTACACTGGAATTTATTTAAATTTAGGAGACCACTGAAACTTAAACTTCCTTTGTAAAATATTAAATAATGTATACGAATTACGGCGAACAAACCGTACATTTATCTCTTAAAAAATATCACTTGAAACATATGTTGAGTAGGCTATGTTTGGCAAATAGGCTATAAAACTAGTCATTAGCATTATGTTTTGTCCTATACTATTATTACAAGAGCTATAGGCCCTATAGCTATATCTGTACAAACTTTCAAACGAATTCATATCTCATTAATATTTATTTCACTCCCTACCATATCACCCCCTCCTCCCCCCCCCTCTCTCTCTCTCTCTCTCTCTCTCTCTCTCTCTCTCTCTCTCTCTCTCTCTCATTCAGATATAAACTTAAGAAAGTCATATCCAATACCTACAGATAGTCTTTTTACAGTTAAACGCTATGTAAAACAATTTTTTTTAAATATAGGTACACTGAACTATTCCAAGCGAAAAATAATACTGTATACAGTTGTTATTGAGAATGAATGAAAAACGGTTATCTTCAAACAATGTTTTTTGACAATATTTTTAGATGCGCCTACTGGTAATTTTGGGAAAAATATATAGGCCTAAATTATTTAGAAATACAGACAATTCGGTTGTTGTGAAAAGCTATTTTAGAAGACAGGTTGACAGTGCATACTGTCGAACACACGTTAAATTGTCGTTAACAGGAGGAGACGTTTCCTTTTATAAGTTCACGTTCACAGTCGCAAATAATTTTTAGAAAATAGCTTTTTATTATTATGTAAGGGGCCATTCACAATGGACTGTTGTCTTGCGTTTTTATTCAAATTTTTTAATTTATAGAACTTTTTCTGGAACTAAATTTTGGTACTTTCTCCACAAAATGCAATATTTCGTTAGGCGGGAAATGCAGAATGCATATTTTTTACAGTGTAATTCAAAATTTCAATAGTGCCATAATTTTAAGCACTCCCAATAGCTTTAACCATCAGATATTGAAACAGTATTAATTTGTGTGTGTGTGTGTGTGTGTGTGTGTGTGTGTGTGTGTGTGTGTGTGTGTGTGTGTGTGTTCGTTCAATTCACCCTGAAATGAAAGAAAGTTCAGCGAAAGTGTGAGGACCGAATTAGGATACAAACTCAATCTACGGTCTGGAAAACAAATGGTCTTTGTATTTGTTATTGGACTTAAATTTATAGTTTATTATTTTTGTAAACTGATGTGCTTCAAACGAAGAATGAATGATTTGATGATCAGTGATTTTACGGAATTGTAAAGTTAACTTTTATGTTATGTTGCTGCACTGGCGATAGCCTTACAAGACACGTTTATGCACTTTCGTAAAAATAACACTTTCAAAAAAACATATAATGTTTGTTCCAGTAAAATATAATTTTTGACATGTGAATTAAGCCACAGTTGAAATCCAAAAATATTTGAATTTGAAGATAATATTTTGTCATATTAATTATATTTGAACTTATGCCATACATTTCTTCCGCCGTCACGCAAGTGAGGAACAAAGAAAAGGTTATAGCTAAGCACAATACTGGAGCCTGTTTGGCTTTGATTCTGAATAACGGGTTTAAGCAAGTCTTTTACTTTTTAGTTTCTTACCGAATTTTTTTTTCGTTAATATGAGAAACTGTCAATCCCCCAATGTTTTTAATGAACCAAAAAAGATAACATTTTATTCCCCAAGTTTGAATTTTATTAGCTAACATTCGTAATATAGCTTTCTTGAAAAGACTGTATTTCCTTGGAGAACTGAAAAGGTTAAACAGAATATTCTGGCGATTATTGTTTTTATTATAGTGAAATATTAAATATTAAATACTTGATCCGTAATGTTATATATTCGTTATATGGAGAGACATATGTATTGTCCTTACCTGAAAACCATTGTTTTCTAATTTCAACAATAATAATAATAATAATAATAATAATAATAATAATAAGAAGAATTTATGGGCTATTATTATTATTATCATGAATATGATTACTATTATTATGATTAAAACATAATTAGATTAGTCTCATAATTATAGTTATTATTATTATTAGTAGTAGTACTACTATTAGTAGTACTACTACTAGTAGTAGTAGTAGTAGAGTGGTAATAGTAATAGTATCATTGTAATCTTTTTTGCTGTTGTTTACATGACAATAGGTTTATATTTTATATTCGTTAGCCTTTTTAATTCAGTATTTCTCTTACCTTTTATTACTGCTGTTTTTACAAGTCTCGAAACAAAAAAATACAAGTTTCAACAACTAGATTAATCAACTGAAATTGACTGTGAGGGAGCATAGGAATGTCAATGATCCTGATTATTATTCTGATTTTTTTCCTACATACTCAACTACTTTGCAAAATGAAAAAAATACACGCCCACACAACACAAACACACACACACACACACACACACACACACAGGAATCGATATGCGCACCTGTCAAGAGGGTCAGTGAAGTTATACCGTGTATCATCACAAGCCTAAATAAATAAATATGATAAATATTGACTAGATAATTTCAGTTGTTTTTGATTCAGCTCATAAAATGACTAAATTTGGGAAGTAATATAACATCCAAATTTGTTCAGTACTCTCTCCAATAATACTGGGCTAATCAGTATAGGTTAGATAGTTTTGTTTCATTTTGGATAGTTTATGTCTATGTAAAGCCAACATAGTTGCAGTACATTGCAGTTTTCACATACGGCATCTGGTGAATCATATGTTATTACAATATTGAGCAATTTTCCATAGGCCTATGTTTGCATGTTAAGTCAACTGTGCTGTCATGATGAATATACAAGACAATCTGAATTTTCTGGGTCCACTTGTTTCATTTTAATGCTTAGTTTGCTAACAGGAACACCACGGATGCTATTGTCAGTATTCCTCCACCTGTTGAGGTGATTTCTGTCTTATTCCTTCTTAGTATTCAGACACATAGCCGATCACAAGTTTATCTGCACAAGTTTACATTAGGTTGGCCTTTTTTAGTATGTCAGCCATTTATCAACGCAGAATTGCCATCCTGAGATTGCCTATGAATGGAAAGATAGGTCTGGTTCACCTGTATTTAGCTCATTGTCACCATCATGACCTTGAGGTTTATCCTCATGAGGCCTATAGGCCCTTCAAACCACCAGCAGTAGTATGCCTTCTGCTTGAAAAATATTTTTGTATGATGATGATGGCTGTGGTTTCTGATCAGATAGGAGATATGATGACGCATGAAATAAAAATGTCCTGCACTCGAGAAAAAAAAAAAAAGTGTCATTCCCTTTGTTTAATACAGAGCGTGACTTTTACCTTGGCTTGTGGTGTAGCCTATACAAAAGTAAACGTCAATAAAATCTTTATGCAACAATAACCTAAGAACTATCTGAACTAACATAACAGACAAATGAAATCGATACCCATGTCCCTTATCTCCTGATGGAACGTGGAACTACACACCAGTGTTACACAGTAAGCAAACAGCGTTCATGTAACTAAATAATGTTTAGCTTTTACTTGTCCTATTTTCAGTGACTTGAAATTTTGTCTGACCCTCAAAAGCCTTTATGATACCATGGTGACCATCATCAACAAATATAATAATAATAATAATAATAATAATAATAATAATAATAATAATAACAATAATAGTAATAATGACAATAGTAATATTCATCATCATAATAACTTTCTGTATTCACGCCCTTCCTCATTCATTCCAGCATTATCATAAAATAATTTACAGGCTATAGGTTATTCCATTCCTTTTCTTAATGTTTGTTAAAACCTGCATTAAAAAAATACAGTTCTATAATAATTTAATTGCATTGTGTCTTTTGTGGAAAAGTAATGAAAAAGTGTAATACAAGTAATGAAAAAGTGTAATATGTTACTTGTGTAACAATCAGTGGCACTTGATTGTGCTTGCAGATAACCTGCCCGTTGCTCGTGGATTTGTTTATTTAATTAATGAATTGTTACGTTTAAACTTGTTGCAGTGTCACATATAAATTCAATAAATGGATACCAGATGTGGTTAGAAATTAATCACAATAAAAAAATCATATTAAAATCGAATAATGTTGAATGCCTACCCATTATATAAATATATTGTTAATGTTGTTTAGGTATATATCTTAGTGCATAAGGCATGGATGAATTTGACGATTCAGAATCAGTATACAATTCTTAATTAGGCATAATATAAACAAATATGTAGCCTAATAAAAAGTTCTTATGTTGAAAACGCTACTGAGCCTTGAGTACGCCGCACCCAGACTTAAGACATTTCTGAAATTAAAGGTGATTCTGGTACACCCAGTTATTTAATTTCCCAATAAATAATTACATGAATGTCTCATATGGTGTATTCTATTGTGGGTTTCACTAAACGTAGGAAATTCTATAGGCCTTTATTAGTGTTTCACGACAATGCGTTAATATTGAATGTATTTAATTAAATATTTTTATTGAATACAGTTAGCTATTTATTTCATTTTCAACAGACCCACTTTTATGCAAAAAATATGCTATATATTAAATTTGGGGGAACATTACTCTAAATTAGGGACCATTACTCTGTATTACTGTGTAGTCGTTTTAGAAATAATTACATTTAATTCAGTTATAGGCTACTTTCCCCAATAGGCTAAGTGTGCTACAGTATATTCGTTATTTTAATTCAAGCTATAGGAACAAAATAGCCTTATGTCCGCTATTCCTGCAAATGCACGACCACAATGAGAGAATGATTTTGCATTACTCCTTATTAATGGTCATTCGGTGAATAAATTTGACCACGACTGACTGAGAAAAATGTTGTAAATAATAAGCAGTCTTCAATTCTGCATACTTATGTTTGTGCTTTATGGAATTTGATTGTATAATTATTTATGATAATTAAATATGAAATATAATGACTGGCTACAAGATTAACGATCTCTAACAACCACACTTTAAAATATTGTCGCTCACGTGTTAGTTTTAAGAATACCTTTAAAACGAATGTAATATATATATATTTTTTTAATATTTTTTTTAATTTTTTTATTTAAATTTATTAATTTTTTCAGATGGCTCCGTCTTGATTTATTATTAATATTCTCATAATTAGATTTAAGTCGAAGAATTCCCTTCCAGGTGCTCCGGCAAATCAACGCCTTTATAATGGAGGAATGTACTGAAATTCGTCCCAGGGGATTAAAAAATAACTGTTAAACCTTTGCTGGCATGTGCGTAATATGTCCTAATTGTACTCACACAGAGAATGCAGAAGGAAAGTTAAGCCTGAACGCATCAATTAGAACCCGGCTGTGGGTAATGAGCACGGAGCAGAGCGCTTCTCACCGCAAGTGAACGCGGACACAGCTTCACTGACACCACGCTGCTTTACTACGTGGCATAATGTGGGCATTGAATCTACAAAACACTATAGGCGGCGGTTTCGCTCATGTTTGCATCAAGTTAACAACCAGCCAAGCCTGGCCAGTGATGATATGTTCTCATGCAACCTATTTAGTCTTCCCGTAGTTATTTATAGTTTAGGGAGCTAATATTAGCTGCAAGACATTATAACCATATGCACTATTGAATTCAGTGCATGGAAAAACGTCGGTTCTTTAAGGGATTCAATTTTACGTAGAGATTATGTCAATAAAAGGAACAGTTGAAGAAAGCCTTAATGGCATTTTTCCAGATAAATGGGGACAAGTCGGCATATTGCCCTCTCACTAAACAACTTTACTTTTTTTGTGTGACAGTAGGAATGGGGATCTATGGGCTACATAATTCATAATTGAATTAGGAACTGCATTTTAACGCAAATGAATGGCCTACACTTTTCTCAACCCTCAACGTAAGAAGAATACATAGTTTTCCTATATGTTAAACTGGAACAAAGTTGACCGACCTGGTTTGTCCATGCTTAGTTTGCTTTTTCAAGGAGAGAGGAGCCTACGCGTACAGGTAGGCTACGTTATAGTTTTTTTATAGCCTTCTCCTATAGTAAAATAAACGTTGAGACAGCATGGTCTCCACATAAAACTCCCGTAAATTATCTAATTAAAATGGAAAACGGCTAAGAAGTTTGGTATCCATAACACGTTGACACAACCCACTTAACAAGCGCTTTTAAGAAAGTATCCATCCCAGCTACGTTCTTTACGACTTAGGAAGGTGACAGGGCTTTTGTTTTCTTGACAAGTCTTTTGTAAAATGCTGTTACCTGGTGTTGTAAAGTAGTTTAAAAACAGTCTGAAAAAACTGTATAGTGCCCAAACTGGATATTACATATTATTAAGTTTTGAAGACTTTGGCCTACTTATCGGCGTCAGAAAGTTAAAGATGCATGTTCTTTAGAAATGACAAAATATTGTTGGCAAAAGTATTGAACCCACCCTTCTTTTCGCACTTTGCCTGCTGTGCAGCCCCGTTATTGATATTTATTATATTTAAAGGCTTTAATAATGCCTGCGGGCCTACTTTTAGTTTTAACAAGAATCCTCCTAATAGAGTTTTTGTTTTTGTTTGTTTGTTTTTAATATTAAAATCAATTCCGTGTATAAAATAATCTACTCACCCGTCTTCTTTATCTAGACGTTTTCAGTCGGAAAAAATTAACCCGCCTCATTTCTCATCTTTGCCCTGGTTTTACTTCTCATGTTCTTGGCAAACGTGTTGTTGTGGGTCTCTGTTTTTCTCTCTTTTCGGGGTTCTTTTCAGAACTCATTTATAGCTTAATTTAGACCAACGGTATCAAGCAGCCTGATTTTAACTGTTAGATGGATATTTTATCATAACAAGTAAATTGTACGTGAAGATAAAGAAATTCTAATAAATTGTGTGCAGGAACAGTGAAGCCATTGTCGTACAACGTGATTATGTTTAACTTTGCATTTGTTCTTTTATAATTAGAAAAGCGGGTAAGAGGAGGCTTGGAAAGCTTTGTAGCATAGTGCTCCGGTCTCCAGGCAAAGTAGGCTGCGCTCCAGCTCTTAAAAACAGGGTCCCGCAGCTGGCTCTTGCTTTTCCCTTACTCTCATAGACACGCTAAAATTTGCTTGAGCGCAAAATAATATGCAGTCGTAAGTTTCTAAAGTTAATTTGTAGGAAAATAATAACATAAAATATAAATATATTATTTATATATTATTATTATTAGTAGTAGTAGTAGTATTAGTATTATTGCTATGGTATATTTAATCAATCTTTAGGATTGACATTTGGACTTAAAAATTACATGGAATTCCCAGGGCCAGATAGGCAGAAGGCAGATACTCTCTACATCTCTGACACACACACACACACACACACACACACACACACACACACACACACACACACACACACACACACACACACATACACACACACACCACACACACGCACACGCGCACACACACACACACACACACACACACGGACACGGACACACACCACACATACAAAAGTCAAAACAGAACTATGAACAGAAATAACTATCAACAGAGATAGCTAAAGCCACCAACAGGCAAATAAAAAAGTGCCAAAAAGAGCTAACCCTGGTCTCGACAACAAGGCAGTAGTGGTTGAAACACTTACTACACAGCAAAAACATTTAACACCCTATCGTGTTTATATGAGACTGCGGTCTCATATAAACACCCTAGGGTGTTAAATGTACACCAGCAGTGTTAGAATTACAGAATTTATTACAGTGTTAGAATTATTTTCTGTGTATGACCAGGAACGCTCCATTTTGCACTCCATACATTGTGAGAGTCAGCAGTCTGCTTCCTGTTCTGACTACCAGGTAATCAACTAACTAAATAAAGCAATATCCACAACAGAGTCCATATCCACACACAAATCTACACAACAGTCTGACGATGTCCCGCTTACGCAGTGCAGACAGCAGCCGTTTTTCTGTAGAAGCTATGGCACAGGAGCAGGTTTTTTATGGTTCATAGATCCCATTTGACCAAAGTAATCGAGGGAAATGGAAAGTCCAACATCTATAGCTGAATTTATATCCATAGTTTCTTGAGGGGACTAATGGACAATCAATGGTTCAAGAATCACTGTAACTGATGCAAAGATGTATCACCTTTGTTTGAGATATACAGTATATTCCAAGTGAATGAAAATCATCCACTAAAGATAGACGTTTTCCACTGGTATGGTGTGATTAGTGCCAGGTGGCCATTCTGTGTGGCAGAGGTAAGCCTAGTACGATAACAGAGCATTTGCCGAGTCTTGATGTTCGATGAAAAATAAATGTCAGTTATTTCAGAAATACACAAAAATGTGGGACATAAGCTAAAGCACTTTATGAACACGCTGTATGTTTCCAAATCAGATCTTAACCATGCTAATGTTGACTGCAGCCACCTAGCCCACAGGGCAAAGCATAAAAGGCTATAGTGGGCCAAGGAGAAAAGGTTTCAATCAGTTAGGTATTAAAGAAACACAACTCGTCTTCCTCTGGTTGAGCAGCCTGCACCTGCCCCAGTTGCACTGATTGCTCCTGACTGGAATGGCCAGGGGAGAAGAAGCAGTGGCTGGCTACATGCGTTCTGGAGGACACACATGCCTGTCTGTGCTCTCCTTCATATAGAAGGTGGAGCAATGGAACATGGGTATAAATACACAGCAAACTGGTTGATGGTAAATCAGCTATCAGCTGTTATCGTATGTCTTACACTGACAGAATGCATTTTAACATGAACTCATATAAACACACTGAGAGCATGATTTACTAAGACCTTTACTGTGTGCCAAACCTTTCAGCATAAATTAAAATACCCATGACCAATCATTGGCCATGTTATTGGTTTTGTGCGTGCTAAGAGGTTTTGATTTACTGAAGGTCTTAGTAAATCAAGCCCTTAATGTTGAATTAACACTGAACATTTACTCCATACAATTGGACATTCAAAAAAGAGAGCAAAAGGATGCACAAAGATTGTGTATTTTGATGAGATGGACTGAAAGGGTACATTCATCCATTTCGTCGACGGTTTTTTCTATTGCTGTAATTGAAGTTCCCCACGCCCTTGAGGGCCGACGACCTCCAGGAGGCGCTGTTCTAACTGCTGTCTCCTGAGAGTGCACTCCGGAATGCAGGGCGGCCATTTTGAAACCTAAGGCAGTTGGGGCAGGACTGCGAGGAGCTAGAGGTGTAATTAGCGCGCGGGGCCGTAAGGTGGCCGCCGTCTGAGGGCAGAGCAGCGGCGGCGGGGCTGTGATTGATTGATGGCGGGATGTTCTGCCAGGAAAGGAGAACACAGGAAAGTGGGTTCCTGTCTGACTGCCCCCTGCTCTCCCACTTAATCAGCCTCCCGCACAGCAGCGCTCACACAGGACATTTCTCCAGAGGCCGCGCGATGAGCGCTCGGCTTATCTTACAATGGCAAGGGAGGTTTATAGGTCTGACAAACAGTGGGAGCGGCTGGCACTGGTGCATGCCTGAGAGTGTGCATGTGTGTGTGTGTGACACAGAGAGAGAGAAACAGTACAACTCTGCCAGTGTGGTGTGTGTGTGTGTGTGTGTGTGTGTGGGACAGAGAGAGAGAGAGAGAGAAACATAGAGTGTGTTTGTACAACTCTG
Organism: Synaphobranchus kaupii; assembly: GCA_029718625.1. Taxonomy (NCBI): domain Eukaryota; kingdom Metazoa; phylum Chordata; class Actinopteri; order Anguilliformes; family Synaphobranchidae; genus Synaphobranchus; species Synaphobranchus kaupii. The sequence continues at coordinate 18,137,443 of CM056379.1, forward strand.
TCAGTGTGTGTGCACGAGAAAAAAAGAGTGTGTAATCATTCCTATGTGTGAGAGAGAGTGTGTGACTAGACCTGTGTGTGTGTGTGTGTGTGTGTGTTGGGGTTGTGTCAGACAACAGTGGATGAATGTCACACAGATGAACTTCCGAATAAACATAGTCAAGTAATAAGGGGTTAGCATGGATCTCTAAAATGTCATTTTCTCTATGAATTTTCAATGATATTGTTCTTAGAATCAGCTGAAGTGGTTCCTGAGCTGGATGCAGCACAAGGTAATGGACTACCATCATTCAAAAAGAACACAATAGCTTTTAGATGATCTTTGACATACAGGGTTGCCATATTGTACTGAGAATTCATAATAACCCCTTGGCCATAAAACACATTACAATTAAACTGTGTGTGTGAAACAATCTGAATGTAAAAATTCATACATAAAACTTGGACAATATATAAAACATAGTACACACACACACACACACCTGAGATGCTTGAAGAGTGGTGGAGAGTAGAGAAGGTTGAACTTTGCTGACCTTATTTAAAATGTGTCCATGTGGTGTTTTTCACACTATTAGCGGGCATCGCTATTATTTGAGGCAAAGCGGATGGTTTGGAGGGAGGGAGGGAGATACGCCGAGAGCAGGCCTGTCCTCCCCCAGGAGAGAAAAGGACTCATAATCTGTTTTCCTGGCACTTCTTGAAAGAGAGAACGAAACGCACTGGAGGCTCCCCCTGAGCCTCAGTCCCCCTTTCCCTCCATCACTGCTGTCCCTCTCATCTGCTTTCTCTCTCTTTCTCTCTCTATCTCCCTCCATCACTGCTGTCCCTCTCATCTGCTTTCTCTCTCTCTCTCCCTCCATCACTGCTGTCCCTCTCATCTGCTTTCTCTATCTCTCTCTCTCTCTCTCACTCTCTATCTCCCTCCTTCACTGCTGTCCCTCTCATCTGCTTTCTCTCTCTCTCTCTCTATCTCCCTCCATCACTGCTGTCCCTCTCATCTGCTTTCTCTCTCTCTCTCCCTCCATCACTGCTGTCCCTCTCATCTGCTTTCTCTATCTCTCTCTCTCTCTCTCACTCTCTATCTCCCTCCATCACTGCTGTCCCTCTCATCTGCTTTCTCTCTCTCTCTCCCTCCATCACTGCTGTCCCTCTCATCTGCTTTCTCTCTCTCTCTATCTCCCTCCATCACTGCTGTCCCTCTCATCTGCTTTCTCTCTCTCTCTTTCTCTATCTCCCTCCATCACTGCTGTCCCTCTCATCTGCTTTCTCTCTCTCTCTTTCTCTATCTCCCTCCATCACTGCTGTCCCTCTCATCTGCTTTCTCTCTCTCTCTCCCTCCATCACTGCTGTCCCTCTCATCTGCTTTCTCTCTCTCTCTATCTCCCTCCATCACTGCTGTCCCTCTCATCTGCTTTCTCTCTCTCTCTCCCTCCATCACTGCTGTCCCTCTCATCTGCTTTCTCTCTCTTTCTCTATCTCCCTCCATCACTGCTGTCCCTCTCATCTGCTTTCTCTCTCTCTCTCTATCTCTCCATCACGGCTGTCCCTCTCATCTGCTTTCTCTCTCTCTCTCTCTCCATCACTGCAGTCCCTCTCATCTGCTTTCTCTCTCTCTCTCTCCCTCCATCACTGCTGTCCCTCTCATCTGCTTTCTCTCTCTCTCTCTCCATCACTGCTGTCCCTCTCATCTGCTTTCTCTCTGTCCCTCTATCTCTCCCTTTCTGTTTCTCTCACCCCAGCTCCATTTCTCTTGTTCTGGCTACCTTAGCCCTCTTCTCCCCTTTTTCTAGAACTCCTTTATCCCAGTGTCTTCATCTCTTAAACACTATACCCCAATTAATCTCTTCTTCCTCCTCCTTCTCCTCCTCTTCCTCCTCCTCAGTCCTTTTATCGTCTAAAGCATGTGACTTCTTAAGCCCACACCGCAATGTAGCTTATGTGCCAGCATTGTTGTTGGAATAATCTGTACCCATAACCAAAGTTAAAACTGCAGTTAGAAAAAACAAATGTATATTCCATACTTGAAACAAAGTTTTTGGTCCAGATGGTAGACACACCATTGACTCCAGACAGCGAGCCCTTTTTATATCACATTCTGATTATTACTTCCAACTGTTTTTGTCATGGTATCTGTGTAGGAAAGTCCCCTGTGTTTATACACACACATCACAAACAAGTGTCTTGTCCTATTGTCATGTACTTCACTACCCATAAAGTAGCTGTGACCTCATCACATGACCTATTCTTATTGCCTTCCCATCCTAAACAAAACTACTTTTGTCTTAACTGTAAATATAGGAGCTACTGATATGGCACAGGGGACATGTTCTAGAGATTTGTGCAAATTTTAGAAAATATGATAATGCACTGTTACTGACTAGACTGAATACTGGAGTTGAAGATGAAATATCATGTAAGAATACAGTAAACTCATAAGCGACTAAGGATAACGTTCACAGGGGACAGTAGAGCAATATTTACATTTAATAGTGGGCTGGGAATAGGGGATGCTGCCCGACGTAGACGATCAAATCGCTATGAATGTACAAAAATCGCAAGGTCTGCTGCATCTTCAACACTGTTCAGCCCACAGGTACCCTGTCTTTGTATAATCTGTTCTATTGCCACCGCATCCTGTACCCAGCAGCCTCAGAGTCACCCGCTTCCTCCCTGCCAGAGCGAGGGGAAGCTGGCGCTGCCCGTCATACCCGCTGGCTGCCGCGCGTTCGCGGCGCCCTCGCCAACCGCCCGGGGCCGAGTTCGAAGCGTGGCCGCGCGCGACGTGGCACGCGCCCGTCTGGCTTCGGAGCGGTGCGCTAGGCCCAATCCGGGCTGGGTGGCGCGGCACCAGGTCATTCTGGGTTCTGACTCTTCCGCGGGGGTCACCCGCGTCGTACAATTAGCAATCTGCACGCCTGTGCCTTTCCTCTCAGATACTGTGACGTCGAGTTGAGCCGTGGCCATTGCTGCGCTACATATCCAGGGCTACTGGGCAGAGGCACACCGCAGTTACTCCAAGTATAAGACACAAGCGCTGAAGTTTCGGCCAGAAGGCAGGACACAGGGACTCGTTTCCATTATATATTGATGCGCTGTAACATACAGACTTATTAAGTCGTATTCCTTACGAGACAAGCACAGGCAAAGAGGAGCAGCCACGCCCTCGCGTGACCTTTACCCCCGTCGCCGGTGTCTTCTGCTGAAGCAATAGCAATCCTCTGCCCATACTTGTCGTCTGAGGAGGAGTTCACTCCCTCTTTCTCTCTCTCTCTGTGCAATTCACTCTTTCCTTCATTAGTACACAAACACCTCTGTCATGGAGAAAGTGGCCCGGGGTTGTGAGCCTTGTGGCTAGTAGTCATTATGTTTTACTGTAGTGCACCTTGCAGTGCTATAGAGGTCCCCCCCAACCCCCACCCGACAGCCCCAACTCCTCTCCCGTCTTGGCCCCGTCCCCCGTCTCCTGGCTCTCTCTCCCTCTTTCCCCTCTCAATCTCTTTAGTTTCCTGCCCTCTCTCACACTCTTTCCATCCCTGCAGCCTCCCTGGGACTGAGGGAGGACTGGAACCAGGCCACGCAGACTTGTGCTGGTTTCTCCCTTTCTCTTCATCTCAGTATCAGACTCTCTCACACACACACACACACACACACACACACACAGTCTCACACACACACACACACTCGCGCACACACACACATGCACACACAGACGCACACACACACACTTGCACTCACACACATGCACACACAGATGCACACACACACACTCGCACACACACTCACACACACATAGACGCACACACACTCGCACACACACACGCACATACAGACACACACACACACTCACACACACACGCACACTCGTCACTCACACTCACACACACACTTTTTACCATGTTTTCCCCTCCATTCACTCCCTCTCTCCTTCTTTCAGTCTCACTCTATTTCTCTTTCGCTCTTTCATACAATCTCTTTCTCTATTGCTCTCACTCTCTCTCTCCCCCTCACCCTCTCTCGCTCTCTCACCCTCTATCCCCCTCTCCCTCTCTCTCTCTCTCTCTCTCTCTCTCTCTCATAGGAGCGTAAAGAGGAGGCTGGGCTTTGGCAGGACCAGGCCCTGCTTGGCGGAGTGGGCTCCATGAACACATGAATATTCATGATCCCCCTGCTCAGCCCCCCCCACCCCCCACCCCATGCTACTCCTCACTCCGCGGCAACACTTGGTAGCAGCACATGGCGAGACAGCTGTTGCAGGCCAACCCGGGCATCTGTGCTGATAGAGAAGAGTAGGGGCGGGGGTACGTGCGTGAGGGGCACAGACAGAGGTACAGGGAGGGGGCGGTGCGTTAAAGGCTGCCGGGGGTTGTGGGTAGGACGGAAGGGGAGGGCACAGGGCAGTTATGCTCTACAGTCGGGGCGAAAGGGCAGATCCTCAGAGCCCTTCTGCGGTCTGAGAGCGCAAGATTCAAGACCAACCCTGAAGTTTACACATTATACACATTAATATACAAAGTTACACATTGTACACATTAATACACCAAGTTACACATTATACACATTAATATACGAAGTTACACATTGTACACATTAATACACCAAGTTACACATTATACACATTAATATACGAAGTTACACATTGTACACATTAATACACCAAGTTACACATTATACACATTAATATACCAAGCACATCAAAAGGGAACAAAGCCGAAAGTTCACTCTCCCGACCATATCACCCTCCTCCTCCCTCTCCCCCTCTCTCTCTCTCTCTCTTTTCTTTATCTTTTCACAGAGGGCTGGTCAACAAAATCATCAGAGGGTATGCCCAGGGTAATGCCCCGATGCCAAACGCCCCCCTCCCCCCCGGTGGCAGTGCCAGCCCCAGTGCCAGCCCTGGGCCGCCTGGCTCGCCCTGCGTGCCTCGTGCCCAGCTGTCTGCTGCCCCAGATAGCCTCGCGCGGCGGGCGGCGGACGGCCTCGGCTCTGCGGGGGAGCACAGGTTTCAAACTGTGTCAATGCTCCAGATGCTGGGAGAGGCTGGGATTAGCGCGGCTCGCGGTGAGGGACACTGCGCCCCGCCCGCTTCCCAGACACAGGTCAGCCCCCCGGGGCTCTGCCGGCCCCCACAGACACGCTCCTGCTCCCTCTTCCCTCTCTCTCTCTCTCTCTCTCTCTCTGATCCCAGGGAGGAGATGTCTTATTCTTCCCTTCTGTGTTGCTCTGGTGATGGAAGTACAGTATCACTGCGCTGTGTACCCCTTACAGGTCTGTGATGTCTGTGGCACGCTCTCCTCTCAACAATCTGTGGAGCCTCAAGGCCACTACAGCACAGTGGACACATGCAGACCGACAGTTTTGTGAATACTGAGACAGCGGAGAACCAGTCAATGGATATGTGTGTTTTTCAATGGTGCTTTACTTGCCTGAATATCAGACATATCCATGTTTTTTTTTTTAACTGCTGAAGTTTGAACTTTTCAGTGAGACGTTGGATTACTATAGTTTGGTTTACTATACTTTTATGGAAGGGATCTGTAACCAGTAATCGTCATGGTAAATCTACCATGCTACAAGAGTCCACTGTAACGCAACAGTAATTTTCCATCCAATACATTAAATCATCCTTCGTAGAATAGTAAAACATTGTTTAATAGCTAAGTCACCTTAATGGTCGCCTCTCTCCACACTGAAATGCAAAATTACTGGGGCAAGACAGCGCACTTCTGCTGTTGACAACTTTACACTTGTGACTCATCACATTGTTAACCAGAAATCCATTTCAGAGATGCTGCCCTGCCAGCCTCTTTCAACACACTTTAACGCTTCTTAAACATTTAATGTTAACATTTAACAGAATGAACAATTGGGTAACGTTTTTTCTTCTAAGCAGAAAACCATTACAATAGGTAAGAGGAAGTACTGCAAGTTACTATAGGGGAAACAAATTATAAATATATACACACACAACTTTGTGTATATGGCTAACCACATAAGTACTGTTATGATAATGAATACACAATTTCAGTGTTCATCATGTCAGCATAAATCGATTAATACCATTGAGCACTCCAACCAATACACCTCACACCAAACATTTCCACAGTGTCTGTTATCATAGCCATTATAATATAATTATTATAATATAGCCATTAATATATAATTATAATATATTACACAAGTCCCCTGTTACCAGCTTTCTGCTCTCCTCCAGTGGTACACACTTCTTGCACTGTGTCACTTACTACCAATGCAGCTATTGCAATTTTGACTGTTGAAAGCTGCTATTGCCATACCTTCATAACCAGTGAAACCAGTGACCCGTATTCACCCTGTACCTTAAGTCCTACTGCTACTAACAGACTATCTAGCCCAAAGTTCATGCTGCTGATGCACACCAAGTGTGAGTCCTTCAGCATCAGCATGCATTAAGTGTGACAGCAGCACTGGAGATCTGTGAGCAGCCAGGCACACTTTACTCTGCAACCTGACTCCTGGGCAGCAGTTGGGTTAAACCGAGAGGTGGAAAGAATAATACCCTACCATCCACCATGACCTGTTATAGAAGTACTGACACAGCTTCAGAGAGATAGAGAGAGAGACCCTACCATCCACCATGACCTGTTATAGAAGAACTGACAGAGCTTCAGAGAGAGAGAGAGAGAGACCCTACCATCCACCATGACCTGTTATAGAAGTACTGACACAGCTTCAGAGAGAGAGAGAGACCCTACCATCCACCATGACCTGTTATAGAAGTACTGACACAGCTTCAGAGAGAGAGACCCTACCATCCACCATGACCTGTTATAGAAGTACTGACACAGCTTCAGAGAGAGAGAGACCCTACCATCCACCATGATCTGTTATAGAAGTATTGACACAGCTTCAGAGAGAGAGAGAGAGAGACCCTACCATCCACCATGACCTGTTATAGAAGTACTGACACAGCTTCAGAGAGAGAGAGAGAGAGACCCTACCATCCACCATGACCTGTTACAGAAGTACTGACACAGCTTCAGAGAGAGAGAGAGACCCTACCATCCACCATGACCTGTTATAGAAGTACTGACACAGCTTCAGAGAGAGAGAGAGAGACCCTACCATCCACCATGACCTGTTATAGAAGAACTGACACAGATTCAGAGAGAGAGAGACCCTACCATCCACCATGACCTGTTACAGAAGTACTGACACAGCTTCAGAGAGAGAGAGAGACCCTACCATCCACCATGACCTGTTATAGAAGTACTGACACAGCTTCAGAGAGAGAGAGAGAGACCCTACCATCCACCATGACCTGTTATAGAAGTACTGACACAGCTTCAGAGAGAGAGAGAGACCCTACCATCCACCATGACCTGTTATAGAAGTACTGACACAGCTTCAGAGAGAGAGAGGCCCTACCATCCACCATGACCTGTTATAGAAGAACTGACACAGCTTCAGAGAGAGAGAGAGAGACCCTACCATCCACCATGACCTGTTATAGAAGAACTGACACAGCTTCAGAGAGAGAGAGACCCTACCATCCACCATGACCTGTTATAGAAGTACTGACACAGCTTCAGAGAGAGAGACCCTACCATCCACCATGACCTGTTATAGAAGTACTGACACAGCTTCAGAGAGAGACCCTACCATCCACCATGACCTGTTATAGAAGTACTGACACAGCTTCAGAGAGAGAGAGACCCTACCACCCACCATGACCTGTTATAGAAGTACTGACACAGCTTCAGAGAGAGAGACCCTACCATCCACCATGACCTGTTATAGAAGTACTGACACAGCTTCAGAGAGAGAGAGACCCTACCATCCACCATGACCTGTTATAGAAGTACTGACACAGCTTCAAAGAGAGAGAGAGACCCTACCATCCACCATGACCTGTTATAGAAGTACTGACACAGCTTCAGAGAGAGAGACCCTACCATCCACCATGACCTGTTATAGAAGCACTGACACAGCTTCAGAGAGAGAGAGAGAGACCCTACCATCCACCATGACCTGTTATAGAAGTCATGACACAGCTCCTAGGCAGCTGTTGGGTTAAATTAAGAAAGGAGGAAAGAGATGGAGAGAGAGATAGAGAGAGACCCTACCATCCACAATGACCTGGCATAGAAGTCATGACACAGCTGCCACCTGAGTCCTGGATCTCTGTCCCTGCCGGCCGTCATTCCTGCACTCCGCCGGAGCCAAAATCCACTTTCCCGGGAACGCAAATAAAAAAATGGAACACGCACAGACGGAGCACCAATCAGGAGCCGTGCGGGTCTGGGAAGCGTTCAGTGTGTGTGTGTGCGAGAGAGGACCCCAACACGATAAACACCAAGCAGCTCTCTCTAAACAGCTGTGTCCAGCGCTCTGCCAGTCCAACTTCTTTGCCATATGTAGACTCACAGACGTACCCTCCTGAGACAGCCAACCAGTATAGGACTCACTCTGTGCATGTGTGTGTGAGTGTGCACACTTGCGTGTGTGTGTGTGCTTATCTTCTTGCCGATCTTTACCCTTCACTCTTGTTTCTAAGGCTTTCCTCTGATGTACACACAACAGTGTGCCTGTCTGTCCATCTAAAAGCAAGGTTTGCAAGGTCATTGGTAGGAAGATCACATTTTGGAATGGGAGAAAATGCGCTCCCTAGGAAATAAACTCTGGCTCTAAATTGATGCAGGGGATTTCTTTACTCCAAAGATCACAACATGCATCTCGAAACTGAAATGGACAGAATGCTAATATGGATTTAGTGAACTCTTGGTGCTTGCTGTGCCTGCAATAGATGTGTCAATATTCAATTGTGTGCAGCTGCTGAAAATGTTGTCTTTTTTATATTTAAGTCTGATATTTAGGTTTACAGATCCAATCTTTCAAATGTACAAACAATTAACACAAAATAAGGCTAAACATACTTTTGCAGCAGAAATTTGCCCCAGTGTTACACTGTGGTGGTTGAGATGATCATGTCTTTTACGCAGTCTGTGGTTACTGCAGTCTTTATTCACTGTATTTTAAAATACATTTTTATTGAATGTTATTTCTCTCACACACAGATCCTTGCCATGCTGTTCTAGACATACATGTAGAGAGAGAGAGAGAGAGAGAGAGAGAGAGAGAGAGAGAGAGAGAGAGAGAGAGAGAGAGAGAGAGAGAGAGAGAGAGAGAGAGAGAGAGAGAGAGAGAGAGAGAGAGAGAGAGAGAGAGATCTGTGCCATTCTGCTCAGAGGTCTACATTGAGAGCTGAGGTCTCAGTTGGATTCTGTCAGGTTGGGAGCTGAGCTTTATCGCGCGCATTCACGTGCGCCTGTGCTGGATGAGCTATCTGCGCCCCGCTGTGAAACTCACTTTGATCTCACTCAAGCTATCGTGCTTTCAAAAATTGTTAGAAGAGATAAATTTCACCAGTTTCAATAAGAGTGGTTGATATCATTATCACATAATTATCACTTTGGCACGATTTTCATCTTTCACAAAGAAACCGAAAGAACTGATCATGTTTAAAAAAAAGAGAAGAAGTTTGCAGCCATATTCATCAGTACAGTATTTGTGGTGCTGAAACTATTGCGGTTTTGGGTAGCCTACCTGGGAAATATTACGTGCTTAGTTTTCAATTGCTCTACTCAAATCACGTCAGCATTACATTCAATAAACCTGCCAACTTACTTCCGACATTCCACAATTGCACTCTTAAAAATGATTTGTTGACTCAACTTGACTAAGTCAAGTTGTTGCTTTGACTGAGTTAAGTTGAGTCAAGTTCAGTCAACATATAGTGTCAAGGTTATTACACTTCAATAAATTAGTTGATACAACATGTAGTCTGTTGATTCAACTTAACTCAGTCAAAGCAACAAGATGACTTGACTTAGTCAAGTTGAGTCAACAAATCGTTTTTAACAGTGTGTAGACTACCCTGTGTGTTGTGACGATACACCTGGAATTACCAGAAATAAAACGCACACAGAATGAGCCGACTCATCCTTCCTCTTTAGACTATATGTAGGCTACAATGGTATGCTATAGTATAAACAAGTTCGTCTCGTTACACAGGCCATGCGGAGCTAGTCGTGCTGCTAAGGCTAATGTAGCCCACAGTTTGCAAGGAATCACACATGAAGGGTTATAGGTTAATACCAGCTGGTTTTCTATCTTCAAACACGAACAGTAGGCCTAGCCTACTTAACATTAGTGGAATCAAAGTAATCTAGGACCGTTACACGGATAGACTATTTGTAGGCCTATTTTGTATGGGCTGCAAAATGTAGCAAAAACGTTGTACTGCCAAGGATTCATTTCTGACAATCATATTCGCGTTTGCTTGGTAAGACCTAAACTAAAGGAGAATTACTAAATATTTTTAAAAAAGTTATTCTATTTGAATAGGTTACGTTTGTCAACGATGAATTACACTTCGTTATCGTCGTTTGAATGCAAAAAGACGAAACAATCAGTATTTTAATTGAGTGAAGCCAAACTATTTTTGAACACGTACATTACTGGAAATATTACTGGAAACCTGCATTGTGTTAAAAAACGACCTCTAATGAGCTATCTTGGGCTAATTCGTCAGTCGTTAGAGAGTAGCTTTTCTAAGAAATATCAGCATAGATCACTTGAGGATGTAATTGTTCTGTTGGCAGTTGAGTGCTTTTCCATGTTCATTTTGCACAATCTTAAGCATATAATTACTTTGAAAATGCAGCCTAAACGCATAAATATAATTCATTCACTCAACAGGATTTAAATACGGAATCTCACCTGAAAATCTAACGGAGAAGAGTCAAAGGCTGGGATCTCAAAAAGGCAGGTTTTTCAGCCAGAAAAAAGAGTGAGAGAAAACTTGAGAGACTGTTGTACTGTATCTATGTATAAGAAATGCTGGTCACCATGGCGCTGTTCATGCTGAGACAACTAACGGTAGCGTGTTCCAGAAATGTATGCTTAAACTAATATGACTGGATTTAGGAAGTTGATACAAATGACAATACAACGAAAAATTGTGTGCGTGCGTGTAGGTTATGTGTCTGTGTGTTTTTGTGTGTGCGTACGTTTGGTGGGTGTAAGGGGACAGATAGCACTGTAGGGAGTTCTTGGGGTTTTGGTTGAGCTGTACTGTAATTATAGCCCCAGTTATGGTGTGATAGTCGTCGCTGGAGCTACGCTTGGCACCAGGTCCCAATTTAAGGGAATTAAAAAGCAGTAGACGGGATCCTTTTGTGCAGCTCCCCTGTTTCAGCTCTGGCTTTAATCTTACCATGCCTCACTGGGCCCTAAGTGCAGAAGGAGTGGGCACGCTGCCTAGATGACCCCAGGCAATATGGAAATTGCCCCAGAAACTCCTACCCCCCCACCCCCCCACACACACACCAATATGCCCCCATTCCCCTTATAACTCAAGTTCCCCATACTCACACTCATCGAAACCAGCCCACTGCATTGAGGGGTCCTTCTATTACCTCTCTACTGCCCCCTTTTGGCCATGCCCACTTGCTCCAGCAGTCTCTCTCCTTCTGTATTTTGTATCTGCGGAATTATATGTATATATATATATTTTTTACAAACACACACATACCCAGACAATCTTACATTTAGCACACACAATGTGCCTAATATCTTTGACATTGATTTCCAAGTCTGTACATTTAATTTCTGTGCTAAAATAGTGAATTCAGAAGCCTTCTCACACTGCTAATCAGGAAGACGCATCGAACAACACTGGAAACCCCTGTTCTTAGGGGCTCCTCCAGTTCCGAGGTAACACATTCCAGGCCTGTTTTTCGGGAGAACGGCGTCACGTCACGTCACGTCACGTCACACACCTGTCTGAGACCAGTGTCAGTAATGAGGCTTAAACAAGTGAAAACACAGGAAAGCCTGCTATTCCTTGGACAATCCACATATCATCACCATGGGCGACAGGAACTTTGTTTTCTTGTCTCTTCAGTTTTGTGCCTGAAACCAGGTATACTGAAATTTCCAATTTTCTTTTATTTTCTTCATCTCCGTCCCTCTCTTTCTCTCATTTTCTTCATTCTCTCTCTCCCTCTCTCCTATTCTCTCTTCATTTCAGTCTACCCACTTGTTTCACTTATTAAGTTTCAAAGGTTTCTGGGCAACGTTGTTTAAAAAAAAAAGTAACCATGGCATTTATTTGGCACACTGCTTCTCCCCTCTTGCTGGGGACATGAGGGTTGCCATGGCATCAGTGGGCACCTTATAAAGCAGACCATTGTTGGCACTTTTATGCGTGTGTGTGTGTGTGTGTGTGTGTGTGTGTGTGTGTGTGTGTGTGTGTGTGTGTGTGTGTGTGTGCGTGTGTGTGTGTGTGTGTATGTGTGTGTCAAAAAGAATACCGTGCCAGCTTCTTCTAAATACCCAGACTAAAAAAAAAAACAGAAAAAAACCCAGATCTCCTTGTACACCAACTATGCCAGGATGCAAGACAATTATGCCCACCAACTATGTCTCTCACCCTTTTCTCTCCTTTTCTCTCTCTCTCTTGCTCTCTCCCTCTCTCCTTTTATCCTCACCCCACACACCCCCCCCCCCTCTCTCTCGCTCTCTTAAAACTCTAAACCCAGCTCTCATGGTGCCAGGGTCCATGTGAGAATAGTGTAACAAACCCCGGGGAGATATACGCTTTGTCAATGGTGGATAGAAACAGTGTAGCTGAAAGTATTTCATACGAGAAAGGTGTTTTTCACCCTGATTAAAAAAAAGAGCCCTCCTTCCGATGCGGTGACATTTCGTTTATTCACCTCCGCCCAGCCTCCCTCCCTTAATCACTCTTGTTGACCCTTGTGCCGGGTGAGCAGCTTCTGCTAACACCCAAGCCCTCCCACTGCCACTCCTATTGTCTGAGGGCAGGTCAGCCCAGTCCCTGCTGCAGGCAAAGCACTGTGCGTCTGAGCAGCAGGAGATACAGGCCCCGTCCGCTCCGCTGTTCGTCGGTGTCTCAGGAACAGCGCCTATACTCAAGGAATTCTACGGGCAGTGTCACGACACCATGCACCTGCTGTGTACGGACATTAAAAGATACCGCGGTTGTGCATACAATTCGATGTAACGGTACCGCACGCTACGCATATGTTTGAGATGCCGTTTATCGTAATGCTGCCATAAGGATAGTGAGCTGTGGGGAGAGCGTTATTAATGCGACAGAAATGCGCTGGGTCTGTGGGTCTTTAGGGGCTCGGGGAGTGACAGTGGCCTGTTTGTGCAAACTGTCCCCTCTGCAGCCCAGACCCCGGAGCAGCTGACCGGATTACTGACTGATGACTCATCTGAACTCAACAGCAGTGCAGAGAATTACAATTCCATACAGACTCTCACACACTCACACTCACACACACACACACACACACACACACACACACACACACACACACACACACACACACACACACACACACACACACACACACACACACACACACACACACACACACACACACACACACACACACACACACACACACACACACACACACACACACACTGTGACGATGCGACCTAAAGCCGGCATCGCACGAACAGTTTAATGCATTTAAAAATGCACTGTGCAGGAATCCGCCCATCCGTGTAAACACTTTATACCTATATTATCTTACCCATAGGCTACTTATTCTATGTTGTCTAATGACCCGTTATGTTTGTCTAGTTATTTGTTGACTTATGTTGTAAATGAGGAATTGCGCAGCTTTGTTTGCAATGCGGTTTGATGTCACGTCTTTTCATTAATCGGATTTACTAATTTAACTTCTGCTAGCTAGCTGATACATTGTTTATAAATTTTCAACCTCCAGTAAACTTACATCGTGCCATATTCCGTTTCACACAACTTTGTGCCCAGTAAAGGACGCACTCCCGAGCAATGCGCGCTTTTAAAGGGTGATTCCATTCCAACGTAAGGCTAAACGGGAATGTTTAGAAGAGAGAACATGGTTTGAGTTATTTCTGTGTAAAATGCAGTCTGTTATCTTTACTTTATAGGTATTAGTTAAAATATTTGATTTATTCTGTATGTTAGCTATATGTAATAATCAGTTATATTTGCTTTCTTTGCTCTTCTTATTTTTATGTATTCATTTTACTTGTCATTGTAAAGTAAATGGTGTGGTCCGAGCAGAGTAGTTAGGTCCCGGCTATTTAAGTATCATCACCACACTGCAGTTCATCACCACACTGCAATGAAATTGTGTTGCCTTGTTTAAGCCAGGGTTAAGCACAAGAGACCCTTATGGGGAAGCCCTACCTGGTGGTACCCTACTGCTCACAACGGTGTTTTGTGAGCAAGGAGAGGGGGGAGTAATGTGAAGGCCTCCTCACAATTTGATTAAAATGTTTTAAACGTCATATGGGAAGCTGTTTTGTTTAACACATTATTTCAGTCTACATTAAACTGCTGATGGTTTCAATCTGTGACTGATTAAGCCTAGTTGCACACCTGCTGGTGATTGTAATTAACATGTATTTAAAGCAGGTGAGTGGGAGGGAGGCCATTTTGTAAGAAGCAGGATCGAGTTCTCTTTTGAAAAACATGCAGTGTCCCTGTTGTATTTTATCATTTTTTAAAGAACACCTTTTTGTAATACGCCACATCTCAGATGGTTTTTAAATGATTTCGTAAGCCAAAGTTGTGGCTAGCTTTGTCGCATGAACGCATGCACGCACTCTCATGCACAAGTGCACAGACACACAGACACACAGACACAAACACACACTCACACAATGAAAGACAAGCATTCACTGTATGCCCATAACCCACATGATTAATTGTTGTACAATGACAGTCACTGAACTTAAAATACTTTACTTGGAAAATATTTTGTAAATCTTTTTTTTATGATTTGCTGTGCAGTAGTTTTTTTTATGTAGGCATAAAGCACATCTTCTTTGTTTCTTTGCTGGGTTTCTCTCATGCCCAGAAGAAACAACAGGATTAAAAACAACACTCACAGAATGTGTCAGTATGTGCTTATAATGGTGATATTTGTGTATACTGATACTGTGTATTGTGATATTACGTGTGTGGGTGTGTGTATTCTTTTTTTAAACTTAAGAATCTAAATACACGTTAAACTAGTTCTACAACTTGTTTAAACTAGTTTAGTGTGTTAAGTATCGTGTTGGATCGATAGAAATCAACTTTGTCAGGTGTTTAGTCTTTGGAGAAATTTGATCAATGTTGCAGCGATCACCAGGTCATGTGCCCTGCAGGTTAAATCCAGGACCTGTGGTACAGGGCTACACTCTGAGCACAACCGAGGACTCTGGCGGCCTCTAGTGATGGTGGCAATACACTACACATATTTGAGTTGAACTTTCTTTGGCTATAGAGTCAATGCTGTGCAAAGTGATGCCAAAGGTATTTCGTTTGAGGTGGAAACACAAATATCATATGATTAGATAAGGCATTAATAACCACTCATAAACGTCCAAAAGGTTTAGCTCAATGTTAACCCCATCAAGTTGAAAATTATTAGATAAATTATAATTATTTAAAAATGTGTCTTTCAGCAGTATGCACATAATTATCATAATTATTCTGATGCATTGTATCATCAGTGGAATTTAGTGTTTGAGGTAATGCATCACTATGGATATTTATGAATAATATTGATTGCATTTATGTGATTTCATAAAAGCTAACGAATGGGTATGGATACCATTATGTAGTTTTATGTAGTCCTTGCATAGTACTATTAATATCTACTCCGTACTTGAAAGTAGTGTTGCTAATTCTGCTACTTAGACAAAATTTATCTGCAACTCTTCCATCTGGTATCATTGTATAACATCAACCATAACTTCATTCTTGTTGTGAATTATAACCAGGAATAATTCATAAATGTTCATTTTAATTATAAGGGAATTATAATAAAGCAAATTATTTACTTTTTAGAATCTTGAATAGCATTGCATTTTTGATTATTATTTAAGCGTATTACTTACCTAAATATTTACCTATAATTTATTGAAACATGAATCAGTTTCTAACCTTATTTTCTGTTGTGGATTGACGCTAATGTACTGCAGTTCATGTATTGGCTATGTAAGCTGCCAATGTGCATCACCATGCAATGTTAGCGAAAATAAATAAAGCAAAGAGTAAATTCATCACAGAATTCAAAAATCACGTTAAAATACTGATTGTCATATTCCTGTCATATAATTTTGCAGCTGTGCTTCACGTACAAGAAATGACGGGGTACTGTCAAGTGTGTTAGGAATGCCCCCTGTTGCACATTGCCTCAATAGTGTTAATTGTATTGTAAAAATGTGTAAATTTTTTAATATGCACTTGAACATCCTGTTCTGTTTTCACTGTCTGTGGTACTGACACTAATATGGGACAAAATGTTCTCCTAACCCAGAGTCTATTGGTTAAATCTGATTTATATTGTGTGAATTAAAAAAAAGAGCATGATTACATGTCTTTGCAGATGCAGATTTTATTGTAATACGTTATCAGACAATATATCACGGGCTAAATTGCCCAACCACCTTAATATCTGATTTTTAAAAATACCATTATGAAATTTCAGTGTTAAATTAATTATTAAATTCATTAAATTTATTGCTTTTCTGTCTCAAAGCATACATGTTATCACTGTTTGGACAGATACGGATTTAAAAAAAATATCATAGTAGGCGTAGGCAGTTTTATTGTGTTCTGTGCTAAATTTGAAGAAGTACATTATGTTCTTTACTAGATTTCAAGATTTACACCCTTTATGAAACTATAAAAAATCTGTGTTTTTAAAAAAAATTAAAAATACTTAGCTCTTTCATATATCAAGACAAAGCCGACACACATTTTTCTTTCTCATTTACCGTGAAAATGTTTATACTGCGGCAAGTGTGATTAATTGATTTCTACCACTGTTAGAAAACTGACATGATTTAAAATAAATTAGCTAGCTGGCCATTACAGGAAACATATTTCACTTATCATATAACTTATCAAGGACATATCAAGAACTTTACTGTAAAACTAATGCATGCTTTCAATAAAATATAAATTAATAAATAAATACAAATTTTAGTCTGGGTTTCTCTTTTAAAACAGATTGTTTTTACTTTAAAATAGATTTTGTTTTCTTTGACTTAATCTCTCACGGTGTCTAGGGAAAAGAACAGCCGTGGTGAATATCCCAGTGTGCCTATTTCTAACTTTATTTCATCCAAGCACTTATCTGGACTCTGAGACATAACTATTCCCTTAAGAACATTTTCACACTTTATACACAAGTTCATCTTTATAAATATAAAACTGAGGGATGAAAACACACACACACACACACACACACACACACACACGTACACATGCTCACACACACACACACACACACACACACACACACACACACACACAACACAATGCATACCAATAGAATGGGACTGTTTTCAATCTCAGAAAATCATGTTTTCTTGCATATTATTTTGATTTGCAAAAAGAAAATTCCAGAAAACACAAAAACTGTCACCCCTCTAACACCCACCGCCCCTCCCCCCAAAATCACATGGGCACACTTGAACTCACGGCAGAGACCTGCAGACGCTACAGCCAATAGACTTTGGATCCACTGGATTCCTTAAATCAATTATAGTCACCCCCCTCTACTCCACAAAAACACCCTCCTACTCATCTCCTCAGTTTTGGAACATTGTTCTCTGTTTATATGTCATGGAAGGACATTGTTCTCTGTTTATATGTCATGGAAGGACATTGCGTGTTTGCCCAAAAGTAGGGGGCTTTCGTTTGTCTTTGACAGTCTCTTTCCATTACTGTTATGAGATTAAGGCAGGAAATCATTACGATGCTTGTCCACCGCAGTCTATCTCCTGCCTGCCTCTCTCCGGTACCTGCGCTCTCCCATGTACCCTGTAACTGATCACGGCCATCAGACTTGGCCGCGTTCTCATCTGCCCTGTTCTGCACATGGCTTGCATGCGGCATGTGGCGCACAGATTAATTATCTCAAATGAGCCCTTCTCCTGCTCATAACATGAATGAGCCCTCTGTGTGTGTACAAGACTGGGGCGTGAGAGAAGACGCTTTGAAGGCATGTTTTGTTTTTGCTTCCCCTCCTGTGCTGAGGCAAGGACAGGAATGAGGGGGGGGGGGGGGGGGGGCACACACAAAGGGTTAAACCTGGAACTTTGGCACAAGAAGGGCTTGGGTTTTTTATACATGCGGAAAACAGCTCCAAACAGATTTCAGCGCAAGACCGGCGCCAGCATTACCATCTGCTTTGAGTTTCCCTCCCCTTTTCCCCTCCCTCCCTCCCTCCCTCCTCCCCTCATCCCCCTCTCCACATTTCTCCAGCTTCCCTTACCCTGGTCACCAAGCATGTACCCCGTTTCCCTGGGAAAACATACACCATGACTATTGTGTGTCATTGATTAGAATGTGCCCTTTTCCCTTGGCTAACATGTACCCTGTTCCCTTGGCTGACTTATAACCTCTCCTGTGTATCTTCATAGTGACGTACCCTTTAAGCCTGGGTATATCAGCTATGGGTGGAAAAAAGGAAACGTTTGCAGCAGAAAGGATGAGGGGTTTTAACACACACACACACACACACAGCATACCTACATCATAGACACACATGCTTTCTGACCCCACATTAAAAATGCTGTTAATCAGACACCGATATCCATATGTAACCAATTACACATGCAAACACACACATTCTCACTCCCACCTCCAGCAGTACAATCACTGGCAAGGGAAGCAACAAGTTATCAAACTCACACGCAAAAAAAAGCCGCACAGCGCACACAAACTGCCTTCGCAAGCAGAACCCCAGAACAGCTGGAGAGCAAGACGAGTTACCATCTGGATATGCAGTGCAGCTCGCCTCATAGACAGGCTACCTTCCTTCCTTAGATAATTTTTTTGTCTTACAGCACATAAATTCAAGAGAATACTCAAGTACGTTTAAGGACTCGCACTGTAAATCCCTTCTGATTATTTTTAGAAAAACAGCAGAGCAAAACAGAGTCTATCGGGGAAAAATGTAAAGGGAAACTCAAAGAGGAGGAGGTGAACATTTGCCACATGTTGGCAGAAACTCACAACCCCAACAGCATGTTTATATTGATAATTAGGCTCATATTGTACATTTTATGCATATCCTCAGAATACTCAAAATTGCCTTTGGTGATTTTAAAACATAGTGGTAATTATAATAGTTTATGTGATTGTTAGTATTGCAGTACTTGTACTTTATTACATTTTGTGCTTGGGAATTGCATGTGTGAACACTATATAAACCACTATGGATAAAAAACACATCAATAAAACATAAGCATGTAAATTAATATTATTAGTTATACCGCTGTTACTGTAGTGTCTGTGCAGCATTGTTGTCCTGAATTGAACTCTGCACATGGTTTCAATGAGTAGAGAACCATCTGTAAATCATTGCATGATGGGATAGTTTTAATCAATGCATAGCATTATAGTATTAATCAGTGTGTTATATAATAGCTTAAATCAATGCATAGCATTACAGTATTAATTATTGTGTAATATAATAGCTTAAAACACCATTGCAGTATTAATCACTGTGTAATATAGGTTAAATTACTGCAAAGCATTACAGTATTAATCACTGTGTAATATAGGTTAAATTACTGCCAAGCATTACAGTATTAATCACTGTGTAATATCATAGGTTAAATTACTGCATATCATTGCAGTATTAAACACTGTGTAATATCATAGGTTAAATTACTGCATAGCATTGCAGTATTAAACACTGTAATATCATAGGTTCAATTATTGCAAAGCATTACAGTATTAATCACTGTGTAATATCATAGGTTAAATTACTGAAAAGCATTACAGTATTAATCACTGTGTAATATCATAGGTTAAATTACTGCATAGCATTACATTATTAATCACTGTGTGACATGAAAGCTTAACTCACTGCATCGCATTACAATGTTAAACACTGCATAATGTTACAATAAAAATAAATTACAGTATGGACTGTAGCCTGAATGCTAGGTTAATATAACATGTTTAGTGTTTCAAACAAAATGTCCATACAATGTTTGGAAACTTGTTTCTTAATTTAATTACAAATTGTTTATAATAATAATTACTGTACTATGAATAGATATAAAGAAGCATATACAGTATGTCTATGAAACCTGTCTATGTTTTTATTGTTCATATATTTAATTAGAAAATTATTTATCGTTACTCAACAATCATTAAATAGTTTAATTACATTTTTAAACGAGGGAAGCATTACAGTATTTGCCTTTGTTATAAGCAGAAATGCATTGAAAGATATTTGTTTGTTATGTCACATTTGGGGCCTTAGAATGGGAGGGAAAGCGTCCACCACGTCAGTAAGAAATGATTAGCCTATAAAGATACGGGCCTTTGGGTAAGGAGCCTGACAGACAGAGCCGAGGTGAGCATTAAAATGGGGGAATGAACACAGTGGCTAATTACAAAGGGAGAGGGGGAACTTGTGTCACAGCAGAAGACGGCTTTCTTCTTTTTGTTTATTTCAGTTTTTTTCTCTTCTTCTTCTTTTTTTTTACACAATGTTTGCCAAAACTTTGGGAGGGAGAAAAAGATTTTTTTTATTTTTTTTCCTTTTTGGTCTTTTTATCTGGCAGGTGTTTTCTTGTTAAGGCAGGCTGGGCAGTGCCAGCCACTTTTCTGGCTTCATCTCGAGTGTCAGAGCCCTGGGAGAGTTTAGAGCGAGCGCTTTATTGATTATCTGTAGCTTCTTCTGCTTAAATTCCATCCCCGTTCCCTTTCAAACGGCCGTGCGGCGGCGCGGACCTTTTAAAGACGGGCCAGAAAGAGAAGCAGAAAAGGCAGCAGACCTCTCCTGGTTGCTATAATGGAGGATTGTGTTCAAATTAGTTACATTTAAAAAAAAAAAAGTCCAATTCTAAAACTTCCCCTCTGGAATAAATATTCCAAGGCGGTAGTGTGACTGTTTTAGTGCTGACCGGCTTTGGAAGACGTTGTGTTCCAGTGCCCATGTGCAGCTCTGAATTACAGGATTTGTTCTCTCTTCATTTCAATAGAATTGGCCTAACTTTGTGCCTATAAAACAACCCATGCCCAGCCTTTTATTTTCTTCAGTATATTACAGACCTTATATTATAGCTGTGTGTGTGTGTGTGTGTGTACATGTGTGTAATTATAATGTGTGTTTTGTGTGCACGCAGAATGCGTGTGAATTTGTGAGTTTAGGCAGGCAAGTGAATGTATGTTCATTTGTGCTTGTGTTTAACATGACGTTGAGTATTGGCGTGTGAATGTGTGTTTGTGTGTGTGTGTGTGTGTGTGTGTGTGTGTGTCTGTGTCTGTGCCTGTGCGTGCATTTTATGAGTAGAACACAATGTGACCCCTCTGCTTCTACCTGTCACAGCTAAACAATGCAACCAATACTAGGCCATTTAAGACATTTAATTCATACCATTTACACTTTTATTCAGCTCACTCAAATCAATCAATTGGAAACAAAAAGTCATATCCCTGGACTGGGGATGAGGAGATATAAGGCGGTGTAAAGGATTGTGGGATACCCCAAACCAGAAAGAACTGCTGTCTTTCACCCTCCTGTGGTCACTAAAAGAAACTGCAGCACCTTCAAGGTCCAAAAGTGTTCAAATTTCCCCGTTAAATAACAAGAGTAACATTTGAATATCACAAATGTGTCCATTAAATTCTGAAAGAGAATTTCACTTATAAAGGAATACCTCAAAATAGTTTGTCCATGGGTCCTGATATGACCATTCCTTTCCCATGGTATTCATACATTCATTAATTCAACCTTCATTAAAGATTCATGTAACCTTCTGTCTCTGTGATCTCTGAATCTGCATAAGCCCAAGCCCCTATCCCCATGGATGATGATGATGATGATGATGATGATGCTATTTATGCAGTATTTTGGGACTCTCCCAGATTGTGCTTAATAGTGTGATATACAGCGGCGCGTCGTAGACACCGTCATAGAAAACGTCTCAAAAATCAACGGCGGCCGTGGTGCGTTTTTTTGGTGCGTTTTATTTCCGCGAAGAATGGGTGTTGCATAATGAGCTTGAACGGCTGACAAAGTCCTGCCTCGGCTTGATGACGGCCAGCAGGAAATTAGGCCACGGGGAAAGCTCTGGCCTCCCACTCTTTCACCCAGCAAGTCACAGTTCCTCCCCGGAAAAACAATGAGAGCGCAGGACTGAGAGAGAGCAGAGAGAAAACGATCCTCTCTCCAAAAAGCAGGGGAGACGGCTAAAGAGGGGGGGGGGGGGGGCGCGTGAGGGTGGGGATGCGGCGGGAGGGGGGGGGGGATGAGGTTGGCAGAAAAGCTCGGGAAGACATTGGCACGTTACCGTAGTCGCAGGAAATTGATTCTTCTTTTAATAAGGGAGAAGAAAACAGAATCCAAATGAATTACCACATCACACTTTCAAAACACCCAGAAAGCATGCCTGAAAATCGGCAGGACTCCGCGCGCGTGTTATAAAATAAATGGCAAGGGAGGGAGACGCGGCGCACAAAGCGCAAGTCTCAGGGAACTTTGAACAGACAAATGCGCACATGCTCACGTTTTGGACAGAACGCGTCCTACCAAAGCGGGCCCCTGTCTTCCGCGGCCAAGCGCTTTCCAAATATAAAGGGAGAGAGAGAAGATAAACAGGTGGACAGTGAGTTAAGCTCACTCACACACCTGCTTGATGGGGGGGGGGAAAGGAATAATGAAGGGAGGAAATGTGCGAGAGCGAGAGAGAGAGAGAGAGGATGAAATAAATAAATAAACAAGCAGGAAAAGAGATGCCATCTGTTTTTTTGGAGGGACGAGGACGAGTACAAAAAAAAGAAAAAAGCTGGAAAAGACGACAGATTTTGGGGGGGGGGGGAAGCAACAAAAAGGGTCAGGATAGCGAGCCTGCGGGAGAGAGGGAGAGAGAGAGAGAGAGAGAGAGAGAGAGAGAGAGCGTGTGGGGGAGAGAGAAAGAGAGAGCATGCGTGCGGGGAGAGGAGGAGAGCGTGCAGTAGGCACCCAGGCTCAGGAGATGAGGATAAGCATGTTGGCAGTGACGCATCCGTGTCGACCACTCAGCCATCATGAATGAAAATTGCTCTGCGTTTATCTTCAGTACAGCTGAGCCATCCTTCTTCCAAAGTGGTGCTGTTATTTAAATGGGCTCCCCTTCTTTCTCTCTCTCTCTCTCTCTCTCTCCATCTCTCTGTCCATCTCTCTCTCTCTCTCTGTGTCTCTCTCGCTCACTCGCTGCCTCTCTCTCTAGCTTTGGCTTTGCCAGTGTTCCTCTAATGGAAACGCCAAACTCGTTACTCTAACGCTGGGTGACAAGGGCACCTTGGGCTGCAGATGTTCGTGCCGATGACAGATGGTGTTGGCACAGCCAGGGGACGGTGGACGAGCCTGTGCCAGCTTTGTGCCACCTGCACCCCCCTAAACCCCCTCTCTACACCCCCTCCCACCCCTCCCAGTATGTATGTTGTGTGTGTGGAGTTCACAGGGTGCACGGGGTTCAGAGCACCCTGGGAAAGATCAGACAGCAACATGCCAGCGTCCGGGATCTTCAGCGTTATCGACGTGTCACCTCAGGATAGCCGCGTTTCTCACGCTGCACATCCAGCACTGCAAACTGCCCATTACATTCAGCCATGGAAAACTCTACATTAGGGCACGTTTCAAGGAATGTATTATTTTGTAAAATACCACAGATATTTTCCTTTTTTTTTCAACCAGCATGAACAACAGTTTATTTACAGAGTATATTTTTGAGCAAACAGTCGACCGCGTCAATGTGAATACGAAGAGAAAAAAACAAAAAAAACAAAAAAAACACACAAACGGCCTGTAATTAGCAGGCAATCTCTAAGCGCGAGCACAACATACATATTTTAATGTTGCATGATAACACATGTCAGACTGATAAGAGATAAAGCCAAAAGACCCCAGCAGATAGAGCAGACCCACTGGGCCTTTGTGTCTGAGCGCCTTTATCAATGGGAGGGGGATTAACAGCTGCTGTGCTGAAGGACTGGGCTTATTCCTGATAAAAGTCCAGCCACCTGAAATAGATTACTCAGCTGCAGCCATTTCAGTTAAGAACAACAAATGAACACTCAATCAATTAAATACCCCAAGAGCTCAAACATTCGGGCAACTCTGCCAATTTCAGTTATGAAAGATAATAATGTAAAGATAATACATTTAGCGGTTTAAGACATTCCATTCCTAATTTTAATATTAAAAACAGGATATTCATATTCATCCTTTAGCATAGTACATCTTATTGTAAATTCAAAATGATTACATATATTAAAACATATCCTACATATTTGCATATACATGTATCATTTATTTTTCTATTACTGATCATTTGTGTAGCATATGTCGCATATATTGCATATATTGACACATATGAAGTATATGGTCTCTATATATATTGGCACCCCTGGTAAAGATGAGTAAAAAGTGTTATAAAAAATTCATCTTTTGGTGAATTAGCTTAATCTCACACTGAAAAAAATCCAACCTTTAATGGAAGTAAATTTATTCTGAGAAAAAAAAAATCCCTCATCAAGAAATAATAAATTGTGTGCCACAATTATTGGAACCCTAGAAATTCTTATGAACAAAATGTAACTGAAGCATTTTTTTCATTTATATTTTACTTTTTAAAGTTTATCAGAGTGTTTAGGAACTTTCAAGCAGTAATCCATGGCTTCCTGTTTCACTGAGGTATAAATATGAGGTGACACAGAGGCCATATTCCCTTATTCATACATCAACATGGGAAAGATAAGAGAACACACAAATCAAATGAGGGAAAAGTGTGTTGAGCTTCATAAGTCAGGGAATGGCTATAAAAAAATAGCTACTCACCTGAAAATGCGCATATCTACCGTTAGGGCAATACTTAAAAAGTTCAAAGCAACTGGAACTGTTACAAACTTATCTGGACCCAAGTTTATTTTGCCCCCATGCACAGTGAGGAGGATGGTAAGAGAGGCAAAAAAAATGCCCAAGGATCACTGTTGGAGAATTACAGAGGAAAGTAGCATCTTGGGGTCATCAAGTCTCCAAAACTACCATTAGACGTCACCTCCATGCCAACAAATTATTTGGAAGGCATGCCAGAAAAAAAGCCTTTCCTGTCATTTCACCACAAATGTAAGCGCCTGGAGTTTGCTAAACGCTACTGGAACTTTGACTGGAACCGTGTTCTATGGTCAGATGAAATGAAAATTGAGCTTTTCTGCGACCAACACTCAAGGTGGCTTTGGCGTAAAAAGAAGGATGGCTAAACCAAAAATAACCTGATCCCCACTGTAAAGTATGGTGGAGGTTCCGTGATGTTGTGGGGCTGTTTTTCCTCCAAAGGCCCTGGGAACCTTGTTAGGGTACATGGCATCATGAACTCCATGAAATACCAGGACATTTTAAATCTGGCTGCCTCTGCCAGGAAACTAAAACTGGGTTGTCGTTGGATCTTCCAGCAGGACTATGATCCAAAACATACGTCTAAATCAACACAAAAATGGTTAACTGAACACAAAATCAAGCTATCAGTCCCCTGACCTAAACCCCATTGAAAACCTGTGGGCTGGGCTGAAGAGTAGAGTGCACAAGAGAGGACCTATGACTCTGGATGATCTGGAGAGAGATTCTGTAAAGAGGAATGGTCTCAGATTATTTGCTCTGTATTCTCCAACCTTATTAGATGTTACGGGAGAAGACTCAGTGCTGTTTTATTGGCAAAGGGAGGTTGTACAAAGTATTAAATGCATGGGGTGCCAATAATTGTGGCACACGTGGTTTAGTTAAAAATAATTATTTCTTGATTTTCTCAGAATAAATTTACTCCAATTAAATGTTGGATGTTTCTCATTTTTTCAGTGTGAGTTTAAGCTAATTCACCAAATGGTGAATTTTTTATAACCCTTTTTACTCATCTTTACCAGGGGTGCCAATAATTGTGGAGGGCACTGTATATATGTACAGTTTATATATTGATTTCGACTATGATTTTTGTAAGGGACTGCAGGATACCAAATCACAAATGACAGCATTTACAATTCAATAAATTATATACACAAAACTGTGTGCATTAACTAACATAAATACAACACAATTGTAATTTCACATACAATGCATTGCTATAAGTAAGTCAGTAGGACTAGTCTATGAGTACTGTGCTCATTGTGATTAAATATCCAAAACTAAATCCAAAATTTCTGGGTAAAGCGGGTAAAACAGGTCCTCCCTTTCTCACTGTGGGATTTTAATCATTAACCTTTTTAATTATTGCAACGATTTAAACATTTTTAGCTAACTTTACGCTTTTTACAGAATTTGATACTTCTATTTTTCCATTTAAAAATTAGAGTGAGTTAGTAAGCCATTAGTTTGAAGGACAAGCTATTAGAGCACAAGGCTATTAAACGAGACCATTAAACACTGACTTTTTTTCCACTGTGAGGGAAAACGGGTTTCTGTTTATTTGTTTATTTGACAAGGACAAAGCAGAGCTTCTTAGCTGTGCAGGAATTAGCTATAAACTCATATGTACTGTGTGTTTGTGAGCTGAACCTCCATCTACTTCTTGTATTTCAAAAAAATGGAGAGACCATCCAGACGTGAAAATAATTTTCCCCAGATGAAAAATATGATTCAATCGATGAAATCATTTGTCTTGAAAACTTGTCAGTTAAACAGAACGTTCAGATTTCAGTTAGGCAGAAGATCAATTATAATGGCACAACTAGCTATTAATTGTGCTGAATGAAATGTGTGTTGAAAGAATCGAATTTAAGATGAATTTCCAAATACTCACACATAAAAATGTGTCCAAAGAAGTATGGGGATGCCGGATTCTAAACAGTTCACAAGACTTACCTCACAAATCCAACGCACGGCACAGAAAAGTAATCTCTGACAGAAACACTCTCATTGTCCCATTAATCTTCATAAAACATAATGACAGGCCATTGGAGCCACCGTCCCAGCCAAGACCAATCTGAAGCGCAACAAGATAATAACTCTCAAAGCATTACGTGACCAGACCAATGCACAACCAACCAAAATTCAAGTCCAATTTGAGACCCCCCCCACCCCCCCACCCACACGTATGCACACACACACACACACACACACACACAAACACACACCAAACATATTGAAAAAGTCTGAATGACCATAATGGCATTCCTGCATTGGAGAAGTGAGCTGTCAGGTGAGATTTAGTGCGTGTCATAGCACTGCCACAGTAATGAAGGATCACACTTGCGTGATGAGCAAAGACAGGGATGAGTGAGCTCCATCCCCCCTCCAGGCCAAAGGAACGACAACACACTGTGCCAGAGGAGGTGTGTATTCATAACTGCTCAACACTTTCTGCGGCATCGCACCGTTTTCAATATTATTGCAAGTGATTGTCATTAAGGGACCACAAGGGTCACTCTCATAAAAAAATAAACCCAGAAATGGGTGGAGTCTGATATAAAAATCACCTTCTAATGGAAAATCAATGTATAATAGTGAGGTCAAACATGAATAATCCTCCACAGTGATGTCTGTGGCGCTCTTAAGCCTACAGTGGATACATCAGATACAGCCCAACCTGAGGACATATTGCACTCTACAGGGAACAGCAATGGAGCTAAAACCCAGAAGAGGGGTCTGCAACTGTGGTCCTGGAGAGCCACAGGGTCTGCTGGGGTCCCCAACTGATGTCCTGGAGAGCCACAAGGTCTGCTGGGGCCCTAACTGCGGTACTGGAGAGCCACAGGGTCTGCTGGGGCCCTAACTGTGGTACTGGAGAGCCACAGGGTCTGCTGGGGCCCTAATCGTGGTCCTGGAGAGCCACAGGGTCTGCTGGGGCTCTGTTATCTACAGAGAGCCAGAGGGTCTGCTGGGGCCCTAACAGTGGTACTGGAGAGCCACAGGGTCTGCTGGGGCCCTAACCGTGGTCCTGGAGAGCCACAGGGTCTGCTGGGGCTCTAACTGTTATCTACAGAGAGCCAGAGGGTCTGCTGGGGCCCCAACTGTGGTCCACAGAGAGCTGGTGTTTGTTGATGCTCTGATACTGATTAAACTAATAAATGAAAGCAGTTGATTATGCAGTTAATGCTCCTTACCTGATTTCATGGGTGTAGCTGGTGTTAAATCAGCAGGCTCTGTGGCTCTCCAGGCCCGGGGTCGTAGTCTTAAATAGAATGACCGTATCAGCTACAATTAAAACCCGAACAGGAATTAAACAAATCTCAAGACTCATGAAACAGATGACAGCAGCGTTGGGTGTTCGAGACAGAACGAGCTGCGGGCCGGCGGGACGTCACCGGAAAGTTAGCGCAGCAAGCGCGCGTGTGATTATCGGAGTGACAGCCAGATTGGATGAGTCAGCCTGGATAAACCCTCGCCGTGAGCCCGCGAGCGCGACAGCTGCGGCGTACCTACGCGCGTTAGCATTCGCGCATCGCAGTCGGCGAACGGCGAAGCCATTACCTCCGCCGCGCGAGAGGGGAGAGGAGAAGGGAACGGGGGGAACGGGGGGAACGGGGGGAGAGGCGGCTCAGAGGATCCCGGTTCACATTAGCCGCACTTGTGTGTGCAAACTGAGCAGAATTAAAACGCTCCCAGAGTCGCGTCCTCACAGCCCAGATGGATGAATTGTTAAAGAGGGCTTTTATCACAGGCCCTCCTCCCTCCCTTCCTCCCTCCCGACCCGGAGGCGCAGGCGGCGAACCCCTACGACTGGGACCCGTCACCAGCTGAGTCTCAGGAAGAGGGAAAAAAAAACATTAGAACCTGGCAACCGTCTCTTTCTTTCCCCCGTTGCACAAAAACAGCACTCACTTAAGTGCATCTGAAGTGGGCCCTTTGCAGGTTTCACATTCATGTTTTTTTTAAGCAATCTTTCTGTTTTTGTGGAGGTGGCGGCGGGGGCGGTTGGAGGTTGTGGGGCGCACGGCGATAACGAAACGCCCCACACAAAGAGAGCAGAGCCAGAGCAGGGAGAGGCAGCGCCACAGTTTCCCTGTACATGCACGCAGAGATAAAAAGCTGGCCCGGTCCCTACAGGATGATCTCCAGCTTCACCGAGCTGTATCACTGCCTCTGAGTTCCTCTCCCTTGCCAAATCTTAATTACCTAATTGAAGTCATTAGCATTGCTAGGTCCCATCACCTGACTCTCCCAGGTCTGAATCAGCCACAGAATGGCCTTGTGGAGGGCTGCATGTTCCCTAGAGCTTATTGTGTACATTTTCACAGGGGTGCTGCTGGGAGGTGTAGTCCACAGCGCGAACGTACCCAATGACCTCCAGCTCTGGACTTCATTTCCCATCAGCACCATTGGGACCAACTAACTTATAATTAATTGTACCTTGAAAAATGTGTGTACCAACCATACCATATTGAATACTAGTTTGACAGTAAATGCATTGAAGTAAATTAAAGAAATTAAGTTCATTAAGATACGTTTCCTGGGATTGTTCAAAAATCATTAAAAAAAAACATGTTTTCGGCAAGGCATTTTCACAACGACCTACCCTCATATCTTTCTATTAAGTACAATTTAATGCCCCAATAAAGTCAAGGAGATAAAAAGGACACAGCGAGGCAGCCAGATGGTCCCCCCCAAATTCACTTGTGGAGCCATATGAATATTATCAAAATGAAAACTCTTTTCTTTAATCTTTTTAGAAAGACGCTGAAGAGAGTGAGGGGGCGGGGGAAGGGCCGTGAGAGAGAGGCAGATTACAAGTATGAAAGAGGCATTTGTTAGAGACAGATGAGAGCAAATTATTCAGCACTTCTCATGAAACGCCCCAGATACCTGATATGCTTCTGAGCTAATTAAAGCCACTGAATCCCAGCATATCTAAATAGGCTCCTTGTTGTCTCCCTTTATCGCAGGATGTCATCTGGCATTGAGTTTGAGGCCTAAAGGCTTCGCCCTCGTCGGGCAGCTGAATTACAGTAGACCTGGGTGTCGCTTGCATTTACCCTTCCAGTTTGAAAATGAAATGAGTCAAAATCCTGACGACTGCAACGGGTTCGTTCAAATCAGAAATATCAACAAGTACATCACCGCTCTTCAGAATACCACAGAATGCCCTTGTCGGTCGCAGGGGAAACCTTCTTCACATTCCAAAAAAAATGGTAGAAAGCAGTTGTATATTGTATTGATACTGAAGGTTTAAACTTCATCATTATTACTATCTATAATAATAATTATTACTATCTTTTTTTGTTATTATTATAACTATTTTTATTGTCATCATCATCATATGCATCATCATAATCATAAAAGAAATCATCATACAATAAACCAATACATTTACTTATGTTTAATTAATAATAATTGCGTAAGTCAGAATTTTGCAAAAGAAAAAATGAAATAAAATGGCGGGGGCCTCCTGTGTATGCCTATAGACCTGAGCTGCTCAGGCCCGGCTGTATGTACTTATACATGAACAGACTCCCACAGACACAGACTAACAGGGATCTCCACCTATTCACTCACTCGTGAAAATGCAGGGAAATCGCATTAGAAAGAGGTCTAAAGAGAACTAAAGTTCAGCAAGAGATCTTCCCTTTCACGACGGCAACTTAACCACTCGACTTAACACAGCGTGGCAGGGGGATAGCGAACACACAAAACAGAAAAGGAGACGGTCAGATTAAAAGAAAAATGTATTTTAATGACTTAAAAGCGTGGAAGGTTTTAAATGTTTAATAGCGAGACATATGGGCAGTTTCTCTAGCAAGGATATCTCGCCGTTTGAATTTTCGGTTTGCGACCCCTGGACGCTTTCCCTTCCCCTCCCGAGCGGTGCTGTGCCATCGTGGTAAGGCGGGCGCAGTCAGTACCCAGCACCTCCCTCAATTAGTGCCACCCTCTGGGACTGCCCCACATACAGCAGGGAGACCAGCAGGTGCCAGGGAAATGCTTCGGCGTGGTGCAGAATGGGTGTGGGGCTTAGTGCATTCAGCAAAGCCAAACAACACGCGATGAAAAACAAGCAGTACTGAGGGAGGAGATGGTGGTGTGTGTTCTATGGCTTTGCTCACACTGCACACAATTCAGATAGGCCATCCAATAATCATCATCCAATAATCATCCAATAATCTCCCAATCATACTGAGATATATGCATTATTATTTTTAATCATTATTAAGCATTATTGCTATTATTATATTAGATAATAGCAATGCTAGAATCACTATTTCAACAACAGCAACAAGAACAACAATAATAAAAATTATAATATCATGATATTATTATTGAATTATTAATTGCTTAAATGTTAATTATCAATGCAGAGTTCTGTCCATAATAAGTACCTGAACAAACAGAGACACAGACCTCCTCCCTCATTAGCAAGCCTAGTGTGGCAACAGATTCCCCCACTCGGCCGTACCGAGCGCCGCTCCCCACAGTGCCCGCCAAGCTGCCGATGCCCGGGGCGCTGTCTCCCCCAGGCCGGCGGGTGCCAATGGTGGCCAGCTGGTCATGTGTACGCCGGCAGCGCGGGAGCGAAAGGCCACCTATCGCCCGCCACGCCGCGCCTGACCTCGCCCTGGCATTTCGGACCGCCGGCCCGGAGGCTCGCGGGCGCATTCCGTTCCCCCCGCGCCGCCCGCCGCCATCGCTTCGGCGCCCCGTTTTCCGAAAACGGCTTAAGTTCATCTGCACCGGCCCGACCCCCCCCCACTCCCACTCCCACTCCCCCCGCGAGGGATTTAATCTGCATTACCGGAGCTTAAAGAGCACCGCACAAACATCTCAGCGGCGCGAAGTCAAGCCTGCGTGCAGCCGGTCCAAAGACCCCCTCACACGCTTAGACTTATGCTCTATGCACCTGTCTGGAATCACACTCACATTCCCAGCCACACGGATTGGGCCCTTTTCAAGGCGCTGGTAGAGCGTTGGGGAAAAAAAATCACTAATTGGTATTCCCATGCAATGTGTACAGAAGTGGCACGGAAAAAATGCAGGTTTATTTCAATTCTCCGCATTTACAGCTATTTACAATTCATTTAATTTACATTTAAACGTGTAAATGTAAATTTAATTGAATAAAATGTATTAAAAAAAATGATATTTGCAGTTTTTCCCACCAACTTTTCCCAAACACAGCAAGCCTGTGTGCATGTCATTGTTAACCTTTTAACTGCTAACAAGCCTATTTACAAATGACTGACGGTGATTTGATCCCTAAAGCTCCTAATTTGGCACCGGATCACCTCTTTGCCAAATGAAGCCCCTGTTGTGCCCTCCCCCGTCATGGGAACGGTACATCTTTAATGACACCGGAGAGTTACACCAGCTCCGCCATACAAAAGCTGTGACATCTGCCTCACTAAGTGCCGCTCTCAAGTACGCCTCATTTGTTCTATCACTCTCTATTGAAAAGAAATGAAGAATAAAAGAAGTGGTTGTGGGGGGGGTGGGTGGATGCACTGGGTTCTTAAAACAGAAAAGGAGGAAAAAACATAAAGCTTCTTTTCAGCTTTTATCTGAAATTGCGCATATTTTTTCCAAGTAAATTTTGTGGTTAATGCTCCCATACAGTGGTGAGAGAGCTTGGAGCAAGGACAGAGTAGATTGTATGTTCTCCACGGCCCTTTGCTGAATGCAGGGCAACAACAGAAGACAAAACATTGCCCTACTTCCTGGAGCATGTCAAGTTTCAGGTATTAGTGCGTGTTAGCCTGAATCGGACGGCGCAGACTTGTTCACAACAACAGTCATAAAATTAAAAGGGAATGACAAGCATGAGGTAAATATGCAACTGAACAAACAGCAGGTGTTAAATTAAACAACTTGCCATTCAATAAAAGCTGGCAGGAGAGTGGCTGCTGACCTAATTCAATCATTAGCGTGATTAGATATGTGTTGCCATGATCCTTGTTTTTGACAGGCCAGATGAATAAGGAGATCTTCTGGGGCTATCCAGTGTATCTGCAGTAGGTGTGC
Source organism: Synaphobranchus kaupii (assembly GCA_029718625.1). Lineage (NCBI taxonomy): Eukaryota > Metazoa > Chordata > Actinopteri > Anguilliformes > Synaphobranchidae > Synaphobranchus > Synaphobranchus kaupii. Next base: position 18,170,450 of record CM056379.1, read on the forward strand.
ATGTCTAATTGCAGGCTGAACTAAATTAAAATGGGAAACATTTGTTTCATTCATCAAACACGAACACAACTTTAATTCCAATCCAAATTTAATCCAAATTTTGTTCAAAAATGAAATTCCAGATTTGTGCATGTGCAGAGTAATATTGCTCAAACAGTAAGAGTTTTTTTTTTTAAAGATATAAATTAGATTTAAAGATAAAGAGCGCTGCTGCCACCATTGATAAAATTAATGGTTTGTTTGTACATAGAAGAAAGTAAAGACAAATAAAAAAGGAAATAACTGAAAATAAATTCTACATTTTGCTATCAACTTTAAAAAAAAACAGTTCAAGCTCATTCTAGTGTGCTCTTTAAACAGCTTGCATGTGCCTGTTCTTATTCTCAGTGTTAAGTGATACTACTACTAAAAATCTAAACATTTTGCCTGCAAAAATAATTCTTAAATTACAATTATGACATATTTTGTCTTCACACAGTGAAATGAAAACATTACTAAAGATAACATGTTGAACTGTCACAATTTATAAGTCTACACTTTAAAAAAATTAAATTAAAAAGTAAACTAAAGACATGAACAGCAGTTGAGATGCAATACTACACTGCTGAACATTCAATTGAAAGAAAGCACAATAATCAATGAAAGCATTAATGATACCCAATTGGCCTTATGTTACACATTAAAACAAGCAAAAACATAAAGCTAATAACTGTCCATATAAAAAGACTCGACACTACAAGCATCAAAACTTGTAAAATAGTTTGTACATTGTTATGTAACAAAATACATATAGTTCTAATCTTCTGCACACAGTAATAAAAATACATTTTCATTTTATCTTATAATTCTCCAACTTAAAATTTTGAAGGTGGTTTAATACTAAACTGCACACCAAATTTTAGTCATATAGCAATAGCTACAGGTCAGGATAAGTAAGCATATTTGAAAAGGAGAATCTTATTCTACATCCCATACAGTCAAACATATTCTCATAGTCTAAACATTACACTTGTGAAAAAGGTGCAACTCAAATTACTTGCCATTCACTCAGCAATTGTATCAGAGCACAGTTCTGACATAGAATAAAATAAATATAGAAAAGCACATCTTCCAATATGGAAGACTCAATATTAAAATGCTGTGGCGTGACCACTTTGTCATTACAAATTTCATGAACCATACATTTCAGGTTCACATGTCATGTCACAAAAATTGATTGGCGGCATTTGCGTCCAAATCATTGTATACGACAGTTTACAAATACAAAAATAACCTACCAGTCATTTTCAGGGCACTTAATAAATGCAATTACATTTAAATAACGATTGAGAATTCCTATGTAAGAATTCTATGTCTTTGTTTTAGCTGGTTTCTCACATATATTTATATAAAGCTAGACTATCTATAAATAATTAAATATGGTAATACTTCACTTTCTTGAAATGGAAATTGTGGTTCCAGATTTATCAGTGTTTTAGCTGGGGCCTTGTCCTCTCAACGTTCTCCTCCTCGCGGCCTGTTTCGCACTTGCACTCCTCCACTATCATCACGCGCCTCTCCTGCGCTTCGGCCTTCCCCCTGCAGCGCAAGGACAGCACTATGGACCTCACCTTTAAGGGGGCGCAGCGGGAGCAGGGGGAGCTGATTCCAGCACCCGTAGTTGATCCAACAGACTCCCCACCAGGTGGCACGTACAATGAGCTGCACTGACCGAAGCACAGTTTATTCTGCACCGTCACCGTCTCGCAGCCGGCCGCTGACACTCGCTGCCAATTGCAAAGGAAAAAACAAGCATTAAAAAGAGCCCACTTAGCCTGCATGTCGCCATACGTTATAAACTATGCATTTTATGTTCTAACGAAGCAATAATGTGTCGTTGAAATCAGGGAAATTATTGATAGACTACAAAAACTAAAATGTTAAAACTGACTTAGAACCATTTGTTTTTGTAGGTTATGAGCCAATTGCATGCTGGGTGGCTTCTGTATACCTGCATGAAAGGCACCGCGGCACAGCTCTGCTTGGAGGTGTCCTTTGGGTTAATGGGCAATGCCAGCACCTCCTTGTCTTGGGTTTGTTTGTCCATCGCCCTCTGCCACATCTCCTGACCTTGTCTTCTCTTCATATCCGCGCCAAAGAGCTGGAACGGCGCTGAGGCTTGCGGTCCCTTGTTCGACGGAGCAGGCCCCGGTCGCCCCAGCGACAAGAAGGCAGGCAGAGGCCCTCTTCGGCTTGAACCGTTTTTGATAGCGGCCCCCCTTCTGAACAAAGCGGATTGGCGTAAGAAATTAGGGCTAATTTTGACTACTTTCACTCTCCCCTGAATAGGTTCCTCTGCTCCGTTCCCTGAAGATTCGAAATCTCTTGCCCCGTCTAGGGGTGTTTTAAATCCGAAGTGTGGGACACCATGAGCCACCGCACAAAATGCCGTCAAAAATGCGTAGCTGACTGATAAAATCATTGTGCAATTATTTAAGAAAACTACGTAGAAAACAACTGTTCAGATGCTAATTTTAAGTAGCCTAGTGTTTCCCTTTTGTTCAAGGTTCAAGGTTCCGTTGGGTTACCTTGCTGTCGAAATTATGCGACACTGTATTCGTTGTCGCCCTTTTATACGAGACTTGGCGGACGAATTTAGAGGGTGCCAATATTCCCATACTAATTGCCGGACACATCTCGCACCTGCCTAATATGAAGGCAAGGGAAATGTCAAACATTAAAGGTTCTAGTTTATAACAGGTGAGTTTTCGATAGGGGGTGACAAGACTGTTAAAGTGTTAGCTGTGGCCTCTGTTCTTCAATCGATGGTACACAGCCTAACGGTAAGCCTATAAGGACAAAAGAGCTTGTACAAACACAAGTTTCCTTAAAAATAAACGATTCATATCGCACAGTGGCTGCATCAAAGCAAATGCGGTAATTTACAGTAAGGTGACTGATCTGTTTACAATGCTATAAAATAATGTGGATATAGCCTATTGGTTTGTGCAGTGATAACAAGCTGGTACTGCGGGCCAACAGAGGTTCCCATTAAGTCTCCTATCCCAACATCTCCCATTACTGAGCTAATAGCAGAACCAATGTTATGTTTAATCTATTAAGGATGAACTGTGTTCCACCATAGATCATTTGGACTTTGTTCATAGTTTTTCGATTTATGCATAATCCATACACTGTACAGATTTATGTACATAAATAAAATTCAGTAGTGCAAGTAGTCTTTTAAACGGGCAGTAATTGAATTTAATTTAGGCAGTAATTTAACCTTTTAATTTAATGGCCAATTAACCATCAGAAAGACTCGTAGCCACGCACTAAGACATACACAGATTTGAAACAGGTCTTTATCATATTTTCACAAGCCTCGGCACTGCCCTCCATGATTCTAACGCTTCCCACCCCTTCCTTACCTTGGTGGTTCCCGTGGTATGTTAGTGCTAATTAGCCCTTACATGTATCATTCTCACCACTTCTCTCCCTCTCCGTGCCAGTTTCCCAGGCCAAAGGTACCTGTCCTCACACCTGGTCACTAGCAGCTGTCAGCCCCATAGCAGTGTGAGTTTCCCTGCTTCCATTCGTCACACCCGGGAGACATGAGCAGGACTAGCGAGGTATTCCACACAGCTCTCGCACAGAGGTAAACTCACACACTCACACAGAGGTATTCCACACAGCTCTCGCACAGAGGTAAACTCACACACTCACACAGAGGTATTCCACACAGCTCTCGCACAGAGGTAAACTCACACACTCACACAGAGGTATTCCACACAGCTCTCGCACAGAGGTAAACTCACACACTCACACAGAGGTATTCCACACAGCTCTCGCACAGAGGCAAACTCACACACTCACACAGAGGTATTCCACACAGCTCTCGCACAGAGGTAAACTCACACACTCACACAGAGGTATTCCACACAGCTCTCGCACAGAGGTAAACTCACACACTCACACAGAGGTATTCCACACAGCTCTCGCACAGAGGTAAACTCACACACTCACACAGAGGTATTCCACACAGCTCTCGCACAGAGGTAAACTCACACACTCACACAGAGGTATTCCACACAGCTCTCGCACAGAGGTAAACTCACACTCACACAGAGGTATTCCACACAGCTCTCGCACAGAGGTAAACTCACACACTCACACCCTTGATTTGGTTTCATTCTGAGTTAGCACCTTTATGGCTAAAATAATGTGACTCCATCCAAGAAAACACAGTAGAATGTAAAAGACAAAGCCACGTGAAATACGAGTAATGGATCTTCATATCAAATTTGGGGGCTTGCTTTGAAATTACTGATCTATTTTCGCATATTTGGAAGTACAAAGATTATGCACCAAAATGCAAAAAAAAAACAAAAACAAAAAAACTGCATATGAACATCTGCAAAAGATGAAAGTTACTTACAATAAACATCTTCAACATTTTTAAAACATTTTAGATACATTGTTTGGTTTCGCAGGGCATTTTCCTAAGATAACATACGTACCTTTATTTAAAATAATATCATTTAAAATACAAACATGTATTGAGTAGATTTAATCAAGCATACCCATGTGAGTACCCAAAGTAGCATATACTGTGGTGTATTTCAGCATACTTGAAGCCTAATTAAAGTCTATATGATTATACTTAAAGTATGCATAAAGTATACTGTTTTTTACACCACTTAATGGGGACAGCGCAGGAAGCTGGAAAACATTCCGCTGAAGCAGGTGTTCCATTAAATCCACATGCACTAAAACATGCAACAGCAGACACTTCCCACTGACGCATTCAGCAGCCCGCCCTCATAGGTACAGTATGCATGCACATACATGCACGTGATAATTAACATGAGCAACAAGTATGGCCTTGGATATAAAGTGTTTCTCTGTAAATTCATTGATTTCAGACCAATTCAAAATGTATGTGCTGTATACAGATAAATGTCAATTTGTGTAACATTGGCTGAACATAATATAACCAGGAAATAAGACGCTTTCCTCAGAGGACGCATTTCTGTGTAGGAGTGCTGATCTAGATTCAGGATCACCGGTCCATATTTAACCATAACCATTATGAAATAAAAGGCTGAACTGATCCTAGATCAGTACTCTTACTCTGAAGATGCTATATGAATACAGGTCCTGTAGTTTGGAGTGTTATTTCCAAGTAGCCATGGTTAGAGGGAAAATGAGAAAAGAGCCTACCACAAATTTAAAAAATAAAATATGTTTTTGAATTGAGCATTATTTCTATTAATTTGTTTGAAATCATAAATCACCCTTAAGTGGCATACTTTTATTGTCATTGATTATAGTTTGGATAATTTTCAATTCCTTTGATTGTTTGACGTCACTAAATCTGTAGTGTATGTATTCCATGACACACGATCACTCAAAGGATTATATCATAGATATGAATGTGGAATTAAGGAAACTGTACTGTGAAATAATGCAATATTCTTTTCCACCTTTCTGTCCCTTCCCCTTATACTTGTGCCGCTGTTTTATAAAGATACATGTACTGACAGTGTTAGCATAATGCTATTGTTGTTTTATAAAGATACATGTACTGACAGTGTTAGCATAATGCTATTGTTGTTTTATAAAGATACATGTACTGACAGTGTTAGCATAATGCTATTGTTGTTTTATAAAGATACATGTACTGACAGTGTTAGCATAATGCTATTGTTGTTTTATAAAGATACATGTACTGACAGTGGTAGCATAATGCTATTATTGTTTTATAAAGATACATGTACTGACAGTGTTAGCATAATGCTATTGTTGTTTTATAAATTAAATGAACTCCTGGATAAGCAGTGTGATGAAAAAAAATGCATGTACCCAATGTTCAGGCCGTGTAAAAAAACATGCAGATAATAATACCGTGCATTTATATAGCGCCTTTCTCACCAGCCAGCGACTCGAAGCGCTTTACAATGATGAGGGGGAAACTCGTCTCTCCCACCACCAACTTCCAGCAGCAACTTTTCTCAGGACGTCACCCTTCCAAGTATTAACCAAGCCCACACCTGCTTCGCTTCAGCCATTCAGGAGGAGCAGAGTGCATGGTGGTATGGCTGCGGGCAAGATAGTCTGTGTGCAAAATAGGGCTCTTTAGCTGTTGAGCCCCTCACCTTTTAGACAGCAGTGACTGTTTTAGTCTTATAAAATGTGTTTCATTTTATTAATGCCTGTGATGGTCAAACCCATGATATGATGTGCACATTGAAAAAAATAACACCTTTTTGGAACACCTTTTCCTCATAATAATGAATTAAGTGATATAATGAATTAAGGAGCAAATGTTGAGGTTAAATACAATCACTTTTATTCCTTCAATGATAGTTGGGTGAATTCAGTGCAAGCCATTGCTACAGACAACATTTATGTGTATATGTGCTTGATTCTAATTTAAAAAAATACACATATCACATTACTGTGAAGAGTTAACTGATGCTATGATTTGCCAACGACTCATTGGGAATGACATTATAAATGTAGCTATACCAAGTGTCATGCGTGTGGTACTTATGCTGATTTCAGTCGTTAGTTTCTGTAAAAGCCCAGATATCCATGTGATGGCTGGGTGACAATATGCTCATTAAAATCCTTAAAATGTGAAACTGGGTGAAGACACAGCGACCTCTGTGTGGCCCTTCTCACGATCTCCTTGGGGGCCTCTGACATTCAAGCGTCTTTCAGACGTAACATTTAATAAGGTTATCATTAAAGTGACATGCTGCATGTCCGTTCTCAGTTTTACGGCTGCATTCCGTGCCATTTAAGAATCTACTTTTTAAAAATAAAAACACATCGCACAGTGTCTACCCTGAAATAATGGTTTGCAGACATTGACATGGGTAAGAAATATGATCCAGTCAACTTTAAACATAGAAATGAAAACACAATGTTTTAAACTTCAGCAGATCTCTGGAGTGCAAACAACCCTCTTAGAGAGAGTGACACCAGGGGTGTATTTCACAAAGCAGGATTAGTGAGTCAGCTGGATAACTGCACTGAGTAAAACCCGGGACCCTCCCAAATCTAGAACATGGACTGAAGTAAAAAGTTCTGGGTTTTACTCAGTGCAGTTATCCAGCTAACTCAGTAATCCTGCTTTGTGAAATACCCCCCCGCCCCTGGCATCAAGACAAAAGCTTGATTAGTTCTGTTGTTATGGGCCTGAGTCTGAAGTTGGGATGAGCTGTGCTTGCAGAGGCCTGGGTTTGATTCCTACAGCACTGGCGTCACATAGGTTACAAATGGTCAGGGGGCTGCCCAGTGACTCCCTGCATGTCCTCATCAAATAAATATATGGAAATAAATGGATTGAGCTGAAAGCTGTGCAACGTTCTGGTTAAAATGCGCCTTCGCGCTGGTATTTTTGTCCCCTGACTGGGGAAAAGGGACGAGGAGGGGCTTCGAATCGCATCCGCAGGGGCGGAAGGAGAACAGCCACAGTAAACCACACGCATTTATTGAATGCGCCTCAGCCGATCCACGGCTCAGGGGCACTTTCGAATCCGTGCCTGAGAGGGGGACAGGAGCTGGGGCCCGGTGCTGAGGTCAGAAGGGGGCGGGGCTGCGGTCGGAGGGCAGCCGCTGTGTCCTGTTTGGGAGGAAAGTGCTGTGTGCTACAGCTCAGTGTATTCATCCTGGTCACTGCAGTCGGCCTTCAGTTTGGACAGGGCAGCATGAATCCTGAACATGGTGCGAGACTCCATGGAGTAGTCCTTGTAGTTATGCCTGAAGAAAGAAAGGTTAAAGTAACTGATCCAAATGGGGAAAAAGTCATGTTCACAGGGCTGTGATATCAGCTAAAGATAAGATTAAATTATAGATGGGGTGATTTATATTAAATTCAAAACAAAAATGCATATGTTATTTACAGACAGACATCATAAGACTGTTCAAAAGAGCTAACAGAGCTGAGACAAACACCTATGGCTATACGTACTAAAGTAATCCAATGTTTTAGTTGAGTGACAGTTATATTGAGCAGTTTGTGTCATTTGTTGTGAACACAGAGTAATCGGCAACCACATTTACTATATATATATATATATATTTGTTTGCATACATGGCATCTTTAAATATACTGTCCAATCTGGGGGCTCTCCCCATTACCCTTTTCCCTGCTTATATTTTTTTGAATGAGCATGCATCCATGTTGGGGTTGTCTGCCTGAGAGCACCCTCTTGTGTGTTCCCAGCGTGACCAGCAGGGGGCGACAGAGGTTGGAGACTCACTTGGCTTTCTGCAGCAGCTTGATGGCCTGCTCTTTGCGCCCCAGGTGTGTGTAAAGCATCCCAAGCTCCAGCAGGGCATTGGGCACCAGGTAGTGGTCAAACTTAATCTTCTTCTCACTGCACGGCGGAGAGAGGAAAGAGCTGCAGTTTGACGACACTGATACTTCCCTCACTGACCCGAACCTCCATTTCAGCGTGCCACTCTATACGCCACATAACTGCACCATTCAGAGTTCACCATTCAAATGTTCCATGCGGACTGCGCTGTCTTGCATTTAGTGGTGCATTACCTATACTGTTTTACATTAGTTAAGTACATGTAGTCCAATGTCCTTTAATGCAAATATTTTTGTCTTCCAAATTTCCGCCATCTCTGCCACTGTAAATTTCTGTTAACTGTGTTGTACGTTCTGCGTGCTCCCTCTGCGGTCTGTACGCTCGGTTTTCTGCACAGACTGTCTGTTGTCCTTGGTGTTGTTCCCAGTGATACTGTTTTACCAGAGTTTGATGTATCCATTACATTTACAAACAGGCAGTACTTGTTAAGTGGCCCGGCATTGGGTCCAGTCAGCTGTGGCTGCATTCTCTTTCCTGTGAGCCATGCAAACGCCATCACCAAGTAATGACTGAGCAATACAGGTGGCACTGTGAGCACAACAAAAACAGGTTTTCTACCTAAATCTACGTAAGCTATTGTTTTACCTGGGAAAGCAGCCTTCTCAGAATCCTGCAGGTGTGTGTGTGTGTGTGTGTGTGTGTGTGTGTGTGTGTGTGTGTGTGTGTGTGTGTGTGTGTGTGTGTGTGTGTGTGTGTGTGTGTGTGTGTGTGTGTGTGTGTGTGTGAGATAGACACCAATAAAAGCGCCTGATATTACCCAGTGTAAACACTAGGATGGGTATATGGCTATCACTGTCTCCATAGGACAAACAGACCCATTCATCATGATGGGCTCTGGCAGGGCAGCTCCTCACCTCTTGTACACCTTGTTGAAGCAGTCCTCAGCCGCCTCAGTCTTGCCCTGGTTCTTCAGACACAGTCCTTTCAGCAGCAGAACCACGCAGCGGTCGTCCACCGTGTACTCGCTCACTAAGGGACAGAGCGGGACGAGGGGAGTCAGGAGTCACACAGGAGGTCCGAACGAATGGGCGGGAGCACGGGACATTAGGGAGCGAACAGACTCCAAACGGCCCGTGGTTGTGAAAGCCATATACAGACACATTCACAAGGTCCTGATACAGGGCTGACTGTGTGTCTGAGGTAGCTGCGCTGTGCTAGAGACTCACCTGACTGTGGTTGGCATTGTGATGTCACCTCGGACATGGGTGAGGAAGTACGGGATGTACGTATAAGGTTGTGATATGGGCCTGGCTGTGTGTCTCAGGTAGCTGTGGTGCGCTAGTTACGTTACATTCATTCGGCAGACGTTTTATCCAAGTGCGTGCCGAAGGTAATTGAAAACAACTACAAACAGGTCGCAAAACGTGCAGACGTCTCAAAGCCCTCCACTTGTGGCAGGCCTTGAGACGCACGTTGCAAGTGAGCGGTGTGAGTAGGGGATCTAGACTGCCGACATCATGGTGGCCTGCGGGACTCGCTAAGCTCTTTGCATAATTTGTTTGGCAGGGCGGCGTAACGTTTCTGCCGCAGTACATGGAGTGTCCTGCTGGGCGCGCTCCGCCTCGGCCAGCGTTTCCATCATCCCGTCAGTCAGCTCCGGCCTCTTGCGCATCATGGTGAAGCCGTTCCACATGTACATCATCTCCTGGAAATTCACACAGCCATCAGTGGCGCAGTCACGCCGCGCCCCGCGGCGGTGCTGACAGATGGGTAATGTTTGGACGACGGCGCGGAAGATGGCCTCACCAGCGCGGGCACGGGGAGCTTCACCGGGCAGCTGGCTCTGTAGCGCCTGGCTTTGCGAACGGCGAATTTTTCCGTGGGCGGAGACTTCCCCGCTATCTTCTGCTTAAGGGACGGCACCTGCCTGAGGTGAGGAGAGATAGACAGTGAGAGGAAAAGCTCATTTTGGGCCAAGACAACGCGTGTGGTCGGGTCTCTGAACTGATGTTTGCCAGAGTTCTGCTGTTGCTCGACTAAAATGACACGCATACAGTTGACTGTACACGGTTCACCGCGCAAATTCGTGCGGACATTTTGATGTTTTTGAAAAGGAACAAACGCACACACTGTATGTTCTCGCTCGGGTATGCGTTCACACAGTCAGTTTACCTGAAGAGCTCCACCTCGTTTTCCCCAAAGGGCCTGGCTTCATCCGGGACCAGCATGCTGAGGAAGGCAGCCTTCATGTACACATACATGGCCTGGGAGAAAGGAGCGAGACGGCAAAGTACGTCTGCTGCAGTAACTCACTGCAGTTCCACCACTCACTGTGTACAATATACATCTAACACTTCCGCAACTCACTGTGTACAATATACATCTAACACTTCCGCAACTCACTGTGTACAATATACATCTAACACTGAACCTTTCCAATTCTGCAGGACTTCTGCTTAAATACTGCAGTATATTTTAAATATATTGTGAAGATAATTTTGATATATTTACAATATACTGCAGTATATTATTTTTCCATAAGGGGGACAACGAGTACCAGAGTAAAGTGTACACCAAGGACTACACTCTGAAATATGAACATTAAATTCATCAGAATGCTCATTTCTATATGTACATGGAGATTTTGATTAAATTGACAGATATGAGGAAAGTCAATGAGTTTTGTGAAGTGAATGAGAGGGAGTGATCTTGTGTCCCTGTATGCCACGGGGGGTGTCCAATCCTATCCAAAAAAGGCCGGTGTGGGTGCAGGTTTTTGATTTAGGTCAGCACTACGACATCTGATTCAACTAATTAACTAATCACGGTCTTCAGTCGAGACCTTGACAAGTAGGATCAGGTGTCTTAGTGCTGGACTAGAACAAAAGCCTGCACCCACACCGGCCCTTTTCGGATGAGATTGGACAGCCCTAGCCATGCTTTGCCATGCATAGCTCCTGGGGGACCTGTATCTCAGCTGCCTTACCTTGGACCAGCGGCTCTCTTGACTCAGTAGGTCAGCGTAAAAGTAGGCCATCTTCCAGTCACGCTTGAATGTGAAGCACCACATCAGCTCCCAGTAACACATGTGGTGGAACTGCTTCCACGCCTGCTGCGCCTTACAGCCGTCCTCAAACAGTGACACCGCCTGGCCAGAGAGGGGTATGACAGGCGTGCATGCACAGTCACTTTTGCGAGCGTGCGAAGGTACGTACGCACAGACTATTCCAGTCCCCTCCAAAACAGAAGTCTAAGAGCGAAAAGGGATCGTAAAGCTTTAACAGAAAAATGTGCCGTTTCATCACCTCGTCAATGTTCCCTTTGATCTCTTCAGCTCTCCCTGCAAAGAACAGAAATATGGCACCCTGTAAAATCGAGAGAAAGGCCGATTAAAAATAAGATTGCGAATTGATGGAATATTGCCGGTGTGTCCCAAACCATTTTTCATAGATTACCCACCGGTTTCACCGGGTTTTAGAGTCCACAATATCCACGCATTTTTTCCACATTTTACTCTTTATTTAGCCCATTTGTGAAGGCCAAAATGTACGACTGTGCCACTAACCCCAAGGCAGAGAATACTGCAGCTGAAATGAGTCCATTTCTCCTATACGCTTATATAGTGAGTGTCAGTCGCTACAGGCTACACAGTATACAACAGGAGAGCTAACACCAATCCAATCAAAGGAGAGGCACATCTGTCATTCATAACGGCCGCTAAACTGCAGGTGCTTAGTGACTAGCTCTGGGGTGACTATCCAGTGGAAACCTGGCCAACTTCAGCTCAGTCTTCCCTGCAGGAGAAAGCCTGTGGATTAGCTGACCAATCATAATTAACAAAACACTCAGCCTCCCAGCCTATAGCGTGCAGCTTGAGTGTGTAGTGAGCGGGGCTTTACCAAATGAGCCAAATAAGGAGCCCCTTTCTTGATTTTTTTAATGAACATTTCTCCTTGACTGAAAGTCTGTCCTTCCCTGAGGAAAGATACGGCCAATTGCGCACGGCCACCAAAGACGAGCAGACATTACAGGCACCGGCAGTCAGCTTTAGATAGGACTGCAGGGACATGACTGTACATAGAAACAGCGCTTTGGCTGGATACGTCACCCAATAGCCCTGTCATCGCAGTTTCCTCCTGTAGAAACGGACACCCTTGTTTGTGTAATGCATTTGAGTATTTGCCTTGCCTTTGCTATGTGCGTTGTCATGGCAGGAACATAGTCATGGGAAATGAATCAACAGTAGATCAAGATTAAATGCACAATGCACTTACATTAACCTAATATGCAGTTTCTCTCATACATTGAAAGGACATGTTTTACCGACGCTCTCTACATTTTACTATTGTAAATTAACTTAGTGTAAGTCACCTTTTTCAAGGATTTTCTAGTTTCATAATAATGTCATTTTCCCTTACACTTACTCTATCAGACTGCCATATACACACAGTGGATATATCCTTATCCTCACTCTTAACTCTACTCTGGATACCCTCACTCTTTCCTAGGATAGATTTCAGGGCAGTGTCCAACCTGGGATTTTGTTCCCATGTGGATCAGTGCTTTGTATTTCAGTGAAGTTACTCCTTTGCTGATTCCAGAATAGTGTTTTTTTGTGCACTGTGTGTTCTTCGCAATCATTTTCCCAGCCTCGATGCCGTGTGATGTCGCACAGAAGGCCTGAGCTTGTGTTTGTTGTTCTATGTGTGTGGCCCTTCACAGGGCCCATTGTGTGGCCCTGTGCTTAGTGTGGGGTGGAGCAGCTCCTCTTACACGTGGGTATCGAACCCGGAAGGGCTTCAGCAACCTCTCTGCCTCTGTCACATCCCCCTCTCCTGTGCCTACAGAGAGAGAGAGAGGTTACTGTTGCTGAAAACCAGTAATGGATCCACTGTTGTGTATATACAGTATATATATATATATATATATATATATATATATATATAATTGTTTATTACTGCATGTATTGTTTGTTTATTGTTTGTGCGTGTGTGACTATGTGCATGTGTGTTTCTCAGTTAATGTGTGCAGGGCAGTGTGTGTGTGTTCTTGTGTGTAGGGCAGTGTATGTATGTATGTGAGTATGTGTGTTTCTCAGTTATTGTGTGCAGGGCAGTGTGTGTGTATGTGTGTGTGTTTCTCAGTTATTGTGTGCAGGGAAATGAGTGTGTTTATGTGTCTGTTATTGTGTACAGGGGTGTGTGTGTGTGTGTGTGTGTGTGTGTGTGTGTGTGTGTGTGTGTGTGTGTGTGTGTGTGTGTTTTCTTGTGTGCAGGGCAGTGTGTAGGTGTGTGTGTATGTGAGTGTATGTGTGTGTTTCTCAGTTATTGTGTGCAGGGCAGTGTGTGTGTGCATGTGTGTGTTATTGTGTACAGGGCAGTGTGTGTGTTAGTGCATACAGGGCAGCAGTGTGTGTATGTGTGACTGTGTGTGTACGTGTGTGTGTGTTTCTCAGTTATTGTGTGAAGGGCAGTGTGTGTGTGTGTGTGTGTGTGTGTGTGTGTTAGTGCGTGCAAGGCAGTGTGTGTGTTATTGTGCACACAGCAGTGTGTGTGTTAGTGCGTGCAGGGCAGTGTGTGTGTGTGTGTGTGTGTGTGTGTGTTATTATGTACAGGGCAGTGTGTGTGTGTGTGTGTGTGTGTGTGTGTGTGTGTGTGTGTGTGTGTGTGTGTGTGTGTGTGTGTGTGTTATTATGTACAGGGCAGTGTGTGTGTGTGTGTGTGTGTGTGTGTGTGTGTTATTGTGTACAGGGCAGTGTGGGTGTGTAATTGTGTACAAGGCAGTGTGTGTGTGTGTTATTGTGTACACAGCAGTGTGTGTGTGTTAGTGTGTGCAGGGCAGTGTGTGTGTGTTATTATGTACAGGGCTGTGTGTGTGTGTGTGTGTGTGTGTGTGTGTGTGTGTGTGTGTGTGTGTGTGTGTTATTGTGTACAGGGCAGTGTGTGTGTGTGTGTGTGTGTGTGTGTGTGTTATTGTGTACAGGGCAGTGTGTGTGTGTGTGTGTGTGTGTGTTATTGTGTGTAGGGCAGTGTGTGTGTGTGTGTGTGTGTTATTGTGTACAGGGCAGTGTGTGTGTGTGTGTGTGTGTGTGTGTGTGTGTTATTGTGTACAGGGCAGTATGTTAGTGTGTTATTGTGTACAGGGCAGTATGTTAGTGTGTTATTGTGTACAGGGCAGTGTGTGTGTGTGTGTGTGTGTGTGTGTGTGTGTGTGTGTGTGTGTGTGTGTGTGTTATTGTGTACAGGGCAGTATGTTAGTGTGTTATTGTGTACAGGGCAGTATGTTAGTGTGTTATTGTGTACAGGGCAGTGTGTGTGTGTGTGTGTGTGTGTGTGTGTGTGTGTGTGTTATTGTGTACAGGGCAGTATGTTAGTGTGTTATTGTGTACAGGGCAGTATGTTAGTGTGTTATTGTGTACAGGGCAGTGTGTGTGTGTGTGTGTGTGTGTGTTATTGTGTACAGGGCAGTATGTTAGTGTGTTATTGTGTACAGGGCAGTGTGTGTGTGTGTGTGTGTGTGTGTGTGTGTGTGTGTGTGTGTGTGTGTGTTATTGTGTACAGGGCAGTATGTTAGTGTGTTATTGTGTATAGGGCAGTATGTTAGTGTGTTATTGTGTACAGGGCAGTGTGTGTGTGTGTTATTGTGTACAGGGCAATATGTTAGTGTGTTATTGTGTACAGGGCAGTGTGTGTGTGTGTGTGTGTGTGTGTTATTGTGTACAGGGCAGTATGTTAGTGTGTTATTGTGTACAGGGCAGTATGTTAGTGTGTTATTGTGTACAGGGCAGTATGTTAGTGTGTTATTGTGTACAGGGCAGTATGTTAGTGTGTTATTGTGTATAGGGCAGTATGTTAGTGTGTTATTGTGTACAGGGCAGTATGTTAGTGTGTTATTGTGTACAGGGCAGTATGTTAGTGTGTTATTGTGTACAGGGCAGTATGTTAGTGTGTTATTGTGTACAGGGCAGTATGTTAGTGTGTTATTGTGTACAGGGCAGTATGTTAGTGTGTTATTGTGTACAGGGCAGTATGTTAGTGTGTTATTGTGTACAGGGCAGTATGTTAGTGTGTTATTGTGTACAGGGCAGTGTGTGTGTGTGTGTGTGTGTGTGTGTGTGTGTTATTGTGTACAGGGCAGTGTGTGTGTGTGTGTGTGTGTGTGTGTGTGTGTGTGTGTGTGTGTGTGTGTTATTGTGTACAGGGCAGTGTGTTAGTGTGTTACCCAGGATGAAGGATAGGAAGGTGTAGTGGCAGAGCAGCAACAGGGCACACAGCATGGAGCGCAGGTTCAGAGAGGTGGCGCCTTCAAACAACTGGGAGAGACCGTAATCCTGCACACACACACACACACACACACACACACACACGCACACACGCATGCACAAATTAAATATGTTTCAGGATAATCGCACTCTGCACATGCACACACAAACAAATCCTGAAATATTAGACACCATGCTCCTGAATACATGGATACAATCCAAGATACCACAAACAGATACAACTCAGTTGAGATACCACACTGCTGTACACATGCGGGCGGATACAACCCAACTGAGACCATACTGCTGTACACACTCAGATACAACCCAACTGAGAGACCACAATGCTGTGCACTCAGATATAACTCAACTGAGATACCACACTCCTGTAACCATACTGATAAAACTGAGCTGAGATACCACACTCCTGTACCCACACAGATAAAACTAAGCTGAGATACCACACTCTTGTACCCACACAGATACAACTCAGTTGAGATGCCACACTGCTGTGCACTCACAGATATAGCCTGATTGAGAGACCACACTCCTGTACCCACACAGATACAGCCTGATTGAGAGACCACACTCCTGTACCCACACAGATACAGCCTGATTGAGAGACCACACCGCTGTGCACTCACAGATACAGCCTGATTGAGAGACCACACTCGTGTGCACTCACAGATACAGCCTGATTGAGAGACCACACCGCTGTGCACTCACAGATACAGCCTGATTGAGAGACCACACCGCTGTGCACTCACAGATACAGCCTGATTGAGAGACCACACTCCTGTACCCACACAGATACAGCCTGATTGAGAGACCACACTCCTGTACCCACACAGATACAGCCTGATTGAGAGACCACACTCCTGTACCCACACAGATACAGCCTGATTGAGAGACCACACTCCTGTACCCACACAGATACAGGCTGATTGAGAGACCACATCGCTGTACACTCACAGATACAGCCTGATTGAGAGACCACACCGCTGTGCACTCACAGATACAGCCTGATTGAGAGACCACACTCCTGTACCCACACAGATACAGCCTGATTGAGAGACCACACTCGTGTGCACTCACAGATACAGCCTGATTGAGAGACCACACCGCTGTGCACTCAGATACAGCCTGATTGAGAGACCACACTCGTGTGCACACAGAAAAGCACAAAGCAATTGAGAGCCCATAGTCCAGCACAAAGGCGCTGATGCAGAACAGATGCTGACAGGCAGAGCACACAAAGACACCTGCAGTCAGTGTTGTGATCAGAGAGCGCTACACCTGCGGGCCTCACCTTGTCCCCAGAGAAGCCGGCAAACTCCAACAGCTTGAGAATCCGTGCGGGAAACATTGACAGAGTCTGTCATTGGTAGAAAATAAAACACAGTGATGTGCACCAGATTGTATGCACCCTGCACAAGTTAAGCAAAAACACAATCCTGGGACTTACCAAATTGAAGGCCCCTATCCCAAGAGACACCCCTCCTTCTAAGTGCAAGTGGTTTGGTCCTTTGCAAAAAGTGTCTGAGTGAATGAAGGCATTGAGCTCCCTAGATTAAAAAAAAAAAAAAAGATTAATGAAACCAGTTCTGTAAAGAAGAATACGCATGCATGTTTAGGGATAAAGGTGAGAGATTTTGTGAGGTCTCCAATACATATTACTCTTAACAATTGTATGAAAGCAGTAATATTAACGTCCTCCATTCGGGCTCTGCCATTCGGCCTGTTGCCATCTCCTCTCATGGCACTCACTTGTAGATCAGGTAACTGTTGCGCACTTTGATCCCCCCTTTGATGAAACTCATGAGGCTCTCATCCTGGACGGAGCGGGAAGGGAGAAGGGTGGCAGAAATAACAGGCCAAATCAAGTCAACACTGGAGCATTAACCAGCCTAGCTACCTTTAGCAGAAACCATAAGGTCCTGTACTGAAACATATTTTAGCCAAATCAGTGAAATCTGATCTCTGTATAGCCATTTGTGCCGGATGAGGCTTGTCCATTCAGATGCCAATAATGATGTAGAATAATAAAGAAATATTAAGAATTATGACGTTAATATGCCTTGAAGCATATGTTGATAATGAAAGTGCATGTGTAATGTACATAATGTTGTAGATAGTTAGAGTCCAGGCTGATGGCAGTGCAGGGCTGTGTTACCTGCAGGAATGTGAGAGCAGCTCTCTGCAGCAGGCACTCTGCATAACACAACTCTGCATGGAGCTCCTCTGTAAAACACAGTGCAGTGTGAGCGCACACACAGGCACGCACGCACACGCACACACACACACATACATACACGCACCCATGCACATTTACTCTTATCACAACTGTCAGCATGAGCGGACACTATCACAGCTGTCAGTGCAAACACACAAACTCTCAAACGCACGCACATACACACACATTCACTCCATCACAACTGTCTGTGTGAGCAGACACTATCACAGCTGTCAGTGTGAACACACAAACTCACACACACACTCACTCTATCACAGCTGTCAGTGTGAACCTATAGACGGTAAAAGAAATAGCCGTGAACACACACACTCACTCCATCACAGCTCTCACGTGCACACACACAAATATTGCACATACACAATCCTCACACACAATTTTTCACAAACACACAATTTCCACAAATTCTTTCTTTTTGGCTTTCATAAATGAACGGACAGACGGACTCTCTCTTGGCGTGTGCTCCCGGGCTCGGCCCCGTACCGTAGAGACGAGCACCGAGCAATCCAATTAATCAATGGACAGAATGCCACAACACTGTACACACACATACACAATCCCCATATGCGCAGCGTCCACATAAACACAAACACACATTATGAGACGCAATGTTCCAGGCACTTACCCTACAGGTCAGAATTTACTGTTATCATGGTGGACTGAGGCACTTGCAGTACACACACACACACACACACACACACACACACACACACACACACACACACACACACACACACACACACACACACACACACACACACACACACACACACACACACACACACACACACACACACACACACACACACACACACACACACACACACACACACACACACACACACACACACACACACACACACACAGGACTGGACACCGGGGGTATTTCCCAAAGCGGGTATTAAGGAGTTAACTTTCGTAAATATTTAGAATTTGACGACATCCGATTGGATGAGAGCCTGGGTTACTTCAAAATATTTGCAAAAGTTTGACGGCTAGATCCTTAATTCTGCTTTGTGAAATACCCCCCAGACCAGTCTATAATCTCAATTAACCTTCATAAACCTGAGAAAAGCTGGCTCCATTTTTGCACAGTGCCAGTGCTATAGATGTGTCTGTCTCTTATGGACGCATTGGTCCACTGCCTACCCATACCTTCAGTCAGCATGTCACCGGATGACTTGCTAAAGTTGGTGACAGAACCACCCATTGCTGCCTTCTTCCGGAACCTGACAGTGTATTAAAAAAAGTTATATTTACGTGAGAAAACAGGACATTAAACCAGCCGTAAAGATTTAGGTTTTTCACAAAAGTATTTTACAAAACAAGGATGCTGTACATTTAAGATTACACAGGTTTCTATATATATTCTATCGGCGTACGTGTATGCACGTGAGCACAAGCGGACGTAGGCGCCAGAGCACATGCATTTTCACATGTGTGGGAGAGTGGGGATCCATAGTCAAACTCCGCTACCATTAAGATGGCATGTAAATGCAGGCAGGCAAATTTGCACAGAGCAGCAGAGATAGTTACTATGGTTACCTTGTAAAGGCTCTCTTTCAGGAGAACAGGTACAGAGGGGCAGCATGCACACCTACTGTAGCGACTCTTTTCATGTACACAGTGTTTCTGCCCTGCGGCCCCACCTTTTACACATCAACAAGCCCAAACTGGCACTTCCAGAGCCTCGCTGCCCGTGTCAACAGCGCAGTCGGTACGGTACGGCCAGTGCTGTGCTCCACCTACAGTTTCAACATCAGGAAGAGCCGGCCGGCCATGACCGGGCAGTCCCTCCGCACGGCGCGTGTCGTGCGCTGCGCGCGCGTATGTGCGCGTTCGCACGGCGGTGCGTTTATTTTGGGCTTGCGAGCGTGCGCGTGTGGTCAGCGCACCCCGTGCGCTTGCGCATACACTCCTGCGCATGTGTGCGTGTATGTGCGCGTGTGCCTGCGCGCGGCGTGTTTACTGCGAGCTCCGACTCCCCCACGCCCCTCGAGTCTCTCCACCTGTGGCAGACTTCCTGGGCGCTCTTCATTGTGCTCCCAGCACTGATTATGTCATCGTGCTCAAAGGTCATCATGGCCTGCATCTCCAGCACAGTGGCGTATAGCAGAGCATGGTACATGCTATCCTTCACCCTGTAGCAGATACAACAACATGCATGGGATGTACACACAGTTAACACATACTACCGATTCAATTATTGTACCATTATTATTTACTAACATCAATTGATACTTCAATTTGGCGCCTTTCTCTTTGTCGTCCTCTCTCTCTATCCATCCCTCTTTCTTTCAGTCACACCCTTTTTCTTTATTTGTCAGGGCCTCTAGCCCGGTTCAAGGCAGCAGCTTCAGTAAACACTGCATATCCTGGACAGAGAGCCCACACTGCAGATATGTGCTTGTAGAGAAGACTCAGTTCAAAATAACAGGACTCTACCCAAACGTTTACATTGAGAGAGGCAATGTGTCGGGTGGTACGTTAAGTTAAATAAGATTTACCTAGAATTGTGTGAAGTCGCATTTATTCACTTGTAGAGAAGACAAGCACAGATCTGGAGATCTATCCATCACTGTAAGCAGGGTCCAAAATTAACACCAGCCACCAGCCAAATGCTGGCAAAATTTTTGATTGTGGCTGTTAAGAGTTTTACTCTAGCAGCCACTTTGGCCAGTAACCAACCAGGTTGTGTTATATTGTAAAAGGTAATGTGGCTGGTAAAAATGTTGAAAATGCTGGTGATTTTTTAGAATACACAAGCCACTCTGCCCAGGGGATGAAAAGGCTAATTTCCTAACCTGACTGTAAGGATGTACCCATGCCCACTGTAACTGTCTCATAATGCAACAGCTAATAAAGATGAGTCAGAAACCC
>CM056379.1:18196150-18353650 GCA_029718625.1 Synaphobranchus kaupii
AGTGAACTTCATCTTCTGAGATAAAGAAACATCTCATGCTGCTAAAAATATCTGAGTGCTCCACACCCATACTAGCAGAGAAGGTATGGGCACTTGTTGGCTTGCACCACATACGCTGTCTTAATGCTCGACCTAAATCACAAGTGCAGCATTACTAGTTTAATGTATTATTTCAAAATGGTGTATTGCTCGTGACAGAAATATACAACAGACCTAATATCTCTGTATAAATCAGAAAAAAGATACCAACAAAATGTATATGGTTATCAAAAGTTCAAAAAAGTTCCGTTTTTCATTTCTTATTTTAATCAATTTTGTATTTGTACAACAAATATATACAGGAAGAAAATGAAACAAAAATGGTCTAAATAAAATATGATCAAGTACATATACTATTAACATAAACTTTTCATATTTAGTATTTGAATGAAAAACATAACATCTGAAATTGTCAACATATTTACTTTGAGAAATGTTATATTTTCTGTGTTCTTTTGTGTGTGTATACACACACACTATATCTAGAGTGCTTAGCCTGTGTAGAAAGATAAATGGTCTGATAGCTTGATTAGGGAAGTGATCATAAATGTCAGTATATAAAAAATATGTTATAATATGACCTGCACTGCAAACACATCAAATCATTTTTCTCTCATGTCGATGAACAACTGGTTTCACTCTTCATAGTTCTGCATTTATAGTTAATGGTATAAAGATAGTGAGAATGTTGC
The DNA here is from genome assembly GCA_029718625.1 of Synaphobranchus kaupii. Lineage (NCBI taxonomy): Eukaryota > Metazoa > Chordata > Actinopteri > Anguilliformes > Synaphobranchidae > Synaphobranchus > Synaphobranchus kaupii. The sequence continues at coordinate 18,196,882 of CM056379.1, forward strand.
ACATGTCTGTGTTCTCCTTCTTCTGCTGTTATCTGCTCTTAGAGCCTATTTTGCGGTACATTGACATGGATGCGGCCATTGCTGCGATCTGAAGAAGAAGAAAAAAACACAAACATGGACATCTTTACCCAAATAACACACGTGAACCAGCTTGGTGATCTGCACTCAAAAAAATGATTCTTGGCCCTCATAAACATTAAGCATACAATTTAAATGAAACGTATATAAAAATAAAACATTTTATTTATCCATATAAATTAAAGACAATCTGTTTAATCCAGAATGAATCTGATTGAATCATATACAATCTACGTGAACATGAAGAAGAAACATGGATTTAAATGTCATCTTTGACATTGGAGTTATGTGATCAAATTGGATGGAAAATTGACATGTAATTGAAATGCATAAGTTTTAACTTTTGGGCCTAAATATGTGTGAGTGTGAATTGCCAGTCAATACTATTTGGATAGTAACATATTTTTGTTTTGTCATTGTCTGTCACATGGCTTTCATGTTTGGAGTATTAATATTAATGTACTTCACCAATGATCTACTTCAGTAATCGTAGGAGAGAGAAAGAAAGAGAAAGAGAGGGAGAGTTATTCTACTGTACCTCAAGGGCAGCTATTCCAAGTGCTACAGCTCCTATGATTATTATGTTTTCGTCTATTAGTTCTACCAGTTTAGGTAGGCAGCCAGTGACATTCTGTGGAAACAGAGAGGTACACTTAAAGGCCGGCCATGACAAGGGATAGGCGATACAGCTGAATAAAGGACACAAAAACAATGACAACATATGGAGGTGATAAACATTAGTAATTGGCATATAAAGATAATGCGAAAAATAACAAAATAGCTAGCAAAAGTGTCAAAGTAGCTACGAAAGAAAGCCTACACAAACAAGACATAGTATTCCCAGGCTAGAGAAACAGAGGAAAGGCAGTTAAATATCACAACAACTTACACAGGGGACAGAAGGAATGAAAAACATTGTATTAAATGGTATTAAACAATGACCATTACCGCATTAGAAGCATTATCCAAATCGCAGATACCCTTGAGGCAGCATTGTTCTGGGTAGGCCATGCCATTGTCATTGTAAGAGGGAGAATCGGTGAAGTCCGTGTAATTATAGAATCCACAGCAGTCCAGCTAGCAGGAGCAGAAAAACACAGGTCAGGTATTCGCACAGATAACTATAAAAATGACCAAACTGAAATGCACAAATTAAAGAGAGCATTTGACTGGGGCAGTGGTGATCTATTGTGATAATTGGGCATTCTGAAAATGCTTTTCACTGTATTATTGTCTTACTTATAATTTATACCTCACATTTATTACTCAAAATTATTAATAGAGCTGGCTGATTCCAAGTGCCCCATCCAGACAATGTCATACCCCATCCATAGTGGTATTCCATAGACCAGTGAGATCAGGGTTCATTCCATATTCCTTCTTGATGGCTTCAACGGCTTTTTCACCCCAAGCGGTTAATCAGATCCTCTGCCTGTAAAATACGGTCCAAAGCGTAACCTTTACAATAAAAAAAAAGCCAAAACCCTCCTCCGCGTCAGGCTGTGACTGGCATTTAGCGACTCACCAGCGGTTGAAAGACCAGGACCACAATGGCGCCTGCCACTTCCGCGATAAATACCACCAGCACTATGACAAAGAACTGGATGGTGGGGAGACAAGAGTTTAAAGCAAAATGTACAGTTAGTTTTTAATGTTTTTATCATGCAGCTGTAGTTCTCTTTTATTGAAAACAATCTTATCGGCAGAAATCATGCCCCGTGGAAAGACATCAATGTGTTGAGCACCGGCGCCTTAGGCCAGCTGCTAACGCAGAAATCCGCAGCCGGTCATGTGACATAAGGTGATGCAGTATACAGAGAAACCTGCCCACAGAATTGAACAAACATCCCCAAACATACGCATTGCCAACTGGTCCACACTCATATGACTTTACTGCAAATAGCTCACAGAGCTGAAAGAGCATTCGGCAGCTGAAACATTAACGTCCCGCTCTGAGCAGATTGTCGCTTTCGCGTTTCCGTCGGTGTGCTTTTTTGAGTTACGCCGTGACTCACCAGGAGCAGCATACACCTGCTCTCCTTTACGGCTCCGCAGCAACCCAGGAAGCCCATGATCAACAGCACGGCCCCCACGGCGATCAGCAGGTACCCCACGTTGAGTAGCTGGCTTAGCTCCGCAGGGGCGTCCTCTATATTCCCTATCACCGCCAGCAGGGAGCCGCCGTCCACCTTCACCCACACCCCCACGCCCAAAACGGCGGCACCGGCCACCTGAGGGAGGGAGAGGGGGGCAATAGACGGGAACGGTTACTACGCAAGGAAACCATATTGAGGGCGCACAGCAGGTCTAGTTCATTGCACACAGCAGGATCTTACATGGTCCACTTACATTGGTTATGAAAGGAAAACGGAGGAAACACAAGACCCGTCAAACATCCAATCTAATAAAAACTACACATGTTTAATTCACAGGTTCTAAAACCAACCATGAATCTATTCAGCCACTGTAAACACTGCCGTCCAGCTACTTGTATGCAAACAGGGAACAAACCTAGACATGAACGTGACCATATGCAGGTGCACTTCAACCAGGGTGTGAAGCAGGGAGGCTGTCACAGTTTTCTGATCATAGGTGACCGAATACCATTTACAGTGTATATAGTTTCCTTCCATGATAGTTAAGGTAGCCCCATGGTTAACATGCTGATTCCAGAGTGCATAATATTCTCACAATCTTATCCACGATGAAGAAATCCAGACATGAAGACATTTTATAATAAAGTTCTTGAAAAAAGATTGAGGGGGCAGGAAACGGGTATGTTTAATATGCAAGGGAAACCATATTGAGGGTGCACAGCAGGCCTAGCTGGTTGCATACAGTAGGATTTTAATATGGTCCACTTGCATTGTGCGAAAAACAAAGGGGCTTTCCGCATAGCAAAAACTGAAATGTTATGGTCATTCAAACACACCTGTTGAGTGACCTTGAGAAAGGCCAAAAGTTACTCTAGATAACTGGCTTTATCAGGGCAATTTGAGAGACTTTATCACAAGACCACAGCTCACTAGAGAGCAGGCCTGTTGCAGCTGCCCTCGACTATACACAGTAGGAAAATGGAACACATGAAATTCAGACATATACAATGCTTTAAAAAAAACAGTTCAGACTTACAAATATGATCCCATTGAACAGGAACATCATTCCTTTGAGAAACCCGAAGCAACCCATTTTAATGTCTTTTTTCCTTGCTGAAAATAATTTTAAAAAACAGAAGAAATTCAGGAGGTCAGTTTACACACACATAGATGCGATACAAAGACAATTGCCTTAGGTTTTTAATATGTAATTTCACAAAGCCTTAAATTCTTTCACACAGACATGCAATACAGTATACTATACATGCACTGTCATTACAATGCACCTGAATGAGATTTATATTTTACTTTGAATAGTACTGTCCTGTCTGCTAATGCAACCATTTCTTGGTGACAAATATACTGTATGTTTTGTATGTGTCAAGAGCTAAACAGAATGGTGTATGATGATAGTTCTGAAACACCTGCGTCAAAAATTATGATTACAGCTCAATTAGTTATATGTAATGATATTAACCACTATAAGTTAATTCAGAAGTAAATGTCCAAGACCTAAATTATTATTTTTTAAATCCAAAATCACAGAAAGTTTAAAATCTGTATGGGAAAGTGGCACCAGAATCACCCACAAAAATATCAGAGATAAAAAAGGTTGTATATTTTCTTACATTTTATACAGCTACCCCACAAATGAACCCGCACAACACCTTTGTATACATAGTTTGTACATGACTTTTGAAAACATTGCATTATGTATATTGCACGTTTATGATTTATTCCAAACAAATTTGGAAAAGTCATAGAGTGTCAAGATGAAAAAAATAAGGTTAACTGGTTTTTAAGATACGTCAAACACTGAATCGGGTCAAGTTGACCCTAAAGATTTTTTTGCGCCGCGGTGGTACAGCGGTAAAAGCGCCGACTTTCAGTCAGTGCAGTTGTGCTCCGAGGATCGGGGTTCGTGCCCCGGTCCTGCCAGATCCGAGCATGGCTGGTGCCCTGTGGGAGCAGCAATTGGCGGCTCGGAGAGAATCGCTGTGCACAGAACGGCCCTGGGCGAGTTGGAATCGCGGTCAGGAGCACGAGGAGTCGCGCCCTGAAGAGGACGCGGCGCCCTCCTTCCTACTACCGGCTGACGGGGTTGTGTAGTGGCGATTCTCTAGCGGTTGCTACACGAGGGGAAATTGAATTAGAATAGGGGTTCAATTGGCTACCAAATTGGGAGAAAATGGGAAAAAATCAGAAACAAAAAAATGTAAAGTTGACCCTGAAGATAATAAGACATCCATTGAAAGCTAAACGAGACATTTTATTTAAAATGGCAACAGACAATGAAGTGTGTTGTGAAACAAAGTTTAACTGTCTGACCTAACTTCAATTTGTTGTAAAATGACAATATATCTTTTTTGACTACATGTACTTAAATAGCCCAGCAATAAAATAAGCTACTGTGAGAATAATCAGGGACGCGGAAGTCAAATGTTTCCTGGTAGTGAGTGTCAGTTGGCAGCACAGCAGAAGGGTAAAACAGGAGGGACTGTTTCCTGGTAGTGAGTGTCAGTTGGCAGCACAGCAGAAGGGTAAAACAGGAGGGACTGTTTCCTGGTAGTGAGTGTCAGTTGGCAGCACAGCAGAAGGGTAAAACAGGAGGGACTGTTTCCTGGTAGTGAGTGTCAGTTGGCAGCACAGCAGAAGGGTAAAACAGGAGGGACTGTACTGTAGCAATCAGGAACCATTTGCAGTTTTATTGCCTGCCTTTCTTGGCCTACAGATGCAATCTATGGGTCTATTCCTGGCTGGCTTTATGGTTCTTGCCCTGTTCCTTATTGCCCTTAGTGCGTCACTCTCTGCTGCATTTGCCCTGGTGTTTCACGTATTTCGACAAAAGTTAGCATGTGGGTCCAACAATCTTAGTTGAGTGTCCCACAAATCTCTTGAACTGCAGTTAATCTGAAATGGGTCATAATATGCAGCCTGAATTAGACAAAACATGGTTTTACAGGCAGTGCGGACAGTGTAGTGTGTCTCCGTGGTTAGGTGTCACATGAGTGGTAAATTATTTAGAACATCTAGAGTCCACTTGAACACAGGCCGATGACTGTTATACTTTTAAACATGACGTACTAACAGTAGCTGACTTCTGAAATAGATTTATTTCCATAAATGTTAAGCAGCTTGATAACTAATCTAAATGAATGAATGAATAAACATCTCTCCAACTATTTCCTCCCTCCTAAGACTTCCTGCTCTGAAGAATGTACTGTCCGTACTTTTGGGTCTTCAATCATTATCAGCTGAATCAGTAACTTATTATGCACTGACACTCTCACCCTTGTATGGCACCAAAATGACCCACTAATGATAAGCCTTTCTGCTAATTGCCAATGTACCAAAATAGAGACTCTTTAAGGTTATGATGAATTAGCATTTTCTTAAGGAAAAGAGCAATACACTGAAGCAATGACATGGACAATGAAACTGTGAAGGCAAATAAACAAAAGTAATTGTAGACTTCTGTAAATTTTATGGTTTTACAGCATGCTTTTTTACAGTGACAGAGAGGTCATTCTGGAGGGTAGGAAAGTGTTAGTTTGAAGACAAAATGACATACTCTAAGACAACAATAACTTATCAATAACAAAAACATGTTCATGCCCTCTTATTTTTAAGCCAATGCCAAAAACGGTGAGCATTAGCAATATTTATCCTGTACTTCAGTTTGTAAAGGGATCACTAACGGACCTTTTCTTCCATGATGGGTTGTGTTGAAAGAAAACCCTTCTATAGCTGGGCTGGGCTTAGCTAAACTAACATCTCTTCATTGGCTGACGCCTAAAAAGTGTTAACTGACATCGTTTGCTATCAAAAACCTTTAGATTCCAATTCTGCCTATTCAATTGGATGTTGAAATGGGTGTCCTGTGACTAGTGATGTTAACATCGACATGCACACACACATAGAGAATATTAAATAAATGCATTTGTATGAGCTACATTTAATTGTCAACATTGAGTTTAAGAATAAGTCCCACTTTTAAATATAGACACTATAATTAATCCAATGTTATACACTGTATGACCAAAAACCACATTGCAAATATAGCTGGGGTATTCTCACAGAAAGTCAAGGTCTCTCGTCCAAGGGAGAGAGTCTGAGCGATATTGTTTCCCTTCAATATTCTATTACACAGGCTGGCTTAATGTCAATGAAAAAAATGTCACAGCTTTAGCAGTTATTTTATCTGGAATGAAGGAAACTCCATAAATCCAGCATGAGGCGTGAGAGAGAATGAGAAAGAGACAGTTATGTATTGCTCTTACCTTCACCCAGGTGAGATAGTGAGACGCACTGCTGAGGGAGTGTGAGAGAAAGGGTCTTTATTTGTTTCCTCTTGGTCACCAAAGTGCAGGTTGTATATAAAACATGAGAGGAGGGAGTGGTGGGCAAAGTCCCACCTTGAGAGAGAAGCATGCTCACACACGCGCGTGCGCGCGCACACACACACAGACACACACACAAATTAGATGGCTGCACAGCCTCAATGAATCATATCAGAAGAGCAGAAACAAGTAAAAATCCTGGCATACTGCAACATCAAATGTGCTTTCATCAGACAGAATCAGAGACGGCACGGGCTTGTGTTTAAACATAGTGAGAGAGGGACGCTTGGTCTGTCTTGAGATTTCTTTGTTACACTTACCACGTCAGGCTAAAGTTTGCGCTAGCTATGGAATGGGCAAATTTGCTTTAAATCTTGAGTGTCGGCCATGAGAACATTGAGTAATCACTGATCAAAAGCGACCCTCTCTGTTCTTTCACAATAATCAGAATGTTGACTCAAGGTAATGTTCCGATACTTCTTTAAGAAATGAAAATGTTCCTTAGCACCTGGTTAATGGTTTGCTTTTATTTTAGATGGTGATTGTACTATTTGTGCTTAACCCTTGTGTTCGGTTTGGATCAAATTGACCTATTTTAAACATTTAGTAAAACAGGAATGACACTTTTGAGAGACTACGCCAGTGTAAATGTGGTTATTGTTTTGTCTTTATATTCTTTTGTTCATCATCTGTATTTGCTTTATGTCTTCTTGCCTATATTGTTTCTTTGAATATAAGGTAAAGATGACAAATAATTGATAATGTCAGTTCGAAAAAATAAATATCAATGATCTACTGCATAAAAACCTTTAATTTTAATTCACAGATAAAATATTTACAGATAAACATGATTTATGCCCCCCCGCCTTATATATTTTAAAAATATATAAATCACACCTTTATCACAAATGAATGACACTTTCATTGTTAAATGTCATCTAGCAGAGGTAAATGGCATAACCATATACTGTATATTATTAATATTGTTTGTAATTACAAAGTCCATACATAAGTCTTCTCAGTGTAGGCTAAGTAAAGTTTACTGTTGTGATGATCTCCACTGAAGCTTGCTGCCCTGTTCATGCTGATAAGGCCTGTCGTTACAAAGTCATCAAAACACTGGGTCGAACTGACCATTCTGAGGAGATCCAATCAGGAGCATGGGACCAAAAAAAACAAAAAAAAACTGTCAAACAATCCTAGACCCATCGCATGTTTTTTCTTCCACACCTTCCTCTCTGTTTCCATAGTAATCTCTTGGGCCTCCCTGGCTCTCCACAAGCCCTCTTATTTGTTGGCCAGATAGGCTTATCACTGAGAGTGCAACACTCTGTCACTGTGGCTGGCCCCACACAATAGCTGCCGAGAAAATGAACAGGAAGCATGAATCTATGCTTTAACACGGTGAAGAGACTTCCTGTTATGGCACATGTCTTTATGGGTGGAAAATCTAACAATATGACCAACTGATTTGTGTTTTATTTCATCTTTTAATTGACAGTTTCTAAAATACACAATAAGATGCAATTTACAGACATTATGTACATGCATGGCTTCAGTAATATAAAATGATTATCACAGTAATAAATAATCCATACATGACTTCTCAACTCTCTACATGCCAATTTTTGAATCAGTTAAATAAGAAACGTCAGTGTAATATTTACGAAAAATAATAGTTGAAAAGAGTGGAAGACCAGGAGTGGTTTTAAGGCGCATGGGATTTTAAGGCATATTTAACAAACAAAAAAATTGTATTTCTTATTTGGTTTTCATGGCTTGCTGACAGCAACTAACTTTAATCCTCAATAAAAACAAATGCAGTGTAGTGCAGCTTTTGATATTTGGCAAGGATATTTCAAAGTTGGCTATATTCTCACGTACAGAATACATTCATTCAAATTTAATTGAATTCAAATAGCTCAAAATGCTATCTGATCTCAGTCATTGAGTAGTGTACATTACAGGTACATATTATCTACACACCATCCCCACAGGCGCCCAACAGTGAGAGGATGTTTTTCTCTAAAGGTCAATAGACCACATGCTAGCAATTAAAACAAGCTTATTACGTAATATACATACATGAACATAAAATAACCACAATTTTGCTTATTATTTCCTTGGACATAAAGTGATACAATGTACTGTACATATTTAGGTACGAAGGTACAAGGTACAAAGAAATGAATTAGTTACCAAAAACAGCTGCCAGGTATGATTTGAAGTGCATTATCCAGGAAGCTGGATAAATGGTCTTGTGTTTGATGAGAAGACGTGTTTACAGGAAGAGAAATTACAGGGGGGAAAAAAACAAGTCTAACAGGCCTATCGATTTAGGCTTTCTGGACAAACTAAGCTTCATTTTGCTCTTTGATTGACAGGACATTGCTCAGTCAGCCCTTAAACGTGCTGGCCTATTTTCCGTATATCACTTCTGCTTAGTGTCTGAATGTGCTGCTCTTATTGGTTTCCCGCCCCTTTCCAGGAGGAAGCTGGAACACATTTTAAAGAGTCATGTGATCATATTCCGGTTTTCTCCTACATGGGTTCACGTGGGAGTTTTCCGGTTTTTGATTCCATTTGGGAAATGTCCAGTTGTGGAGCGCTGTGTGACAGCGCTAACAACATGAAGATTGATTGATTGACTTGATGAACTTGACTGGGCTCTTGTGAGCCTGCAATTCTCAGATCCTCAGCACTCGGAATGAATGGGTCGTCCAGTTTTAGGCAACCTGTGAGGGGGGATTTCATTCTCGTACTCATTGGCGTAGACGCCACCCGTCCCAGCCCCCGCCATCCTGCCCGAATTCATTGGGCTGTAGTCCATGTAGATGCCCGAGTCTGCTACGGTCATGTAGGTGTAGCAGGGACTCTTGGGTTGCCAGGTGTTGCGTGGGTACTCAAAGCTGGATCGGGAGGACAGCCTGCCTGTCCCTGAGCTGTTTCTGAGAGACCCCAGATCTGACTGGGATGTGGGGGTCCCAGTGGTAGCAAAGAGGACCTGCAGGGGAAGGGATTCCTCCGAGACGTCGTCCAGGGGGCCCTGCCTGATGTCGCAGTGGGGGTCCTGGTTCAGGGTCACGTAGGCTTCCTTGGACTCCAGCAGGGCGCACTCAAAGGGAGGGAGAGGGTGCCGGTGGAGGGGCCGCAGCTGCTCAAACAGCCACGGTTCTTGGGGTTTCTCCTTCCAACAGTCTGGCAACACGGCGTCCGCTTTCCTGGCTCCTCCCTCCTCTTCTTCACCGTCTGCCGCCGGAGTGTGCAACGCCCTGGAGGGAACGGCACAGGCGGGGGCAGCTGAGCCAAGACTGACCTCTGACAGCACCTCCAGCGGAGCTGGGAGTTCCTCCAGGTACAACAGTGCCGGCCTCCATCCCAAGCCACCGCTGCTGTGGACCAGCCAAGCCTGAGAACGGTCAAAATTACAACCATTTTAGACAGCACAAGAGTGGCATATCTCAAATGGACATATTGAGTATATCCACAGATGTTTATACGTGACACACCGAGTTAGGGTTACTTTTCTTTACGCCACAAGGGAGGGTCCCTATTCTCAGCGGTTTCATTACCAGAAATGAGCATTCCCCTCACCTGAAAGTCACCTTCATAGACGGTGAAGAGACCTGGGAACTTGCTTCCGGGACCCGGAATAAGAGGCCACATCTTCTTCAACAGTAACCTGAGTCAAGGTATTAGAGACACAACCTTTATACAATGTGAAGTAAAAAAAGAAAAGAAACCTTCTTCTGTGGCCATAAATGTTTACATACAGGTGAAGTGCTGACGTTATAATGCCAGACTCTCAAACTCAATAAGGAAGAAGAATAATGCAGGGATTTGAAAAAGGGGGGGGGGGGGTTGGGATGATCACGGGGGGGGGGGTGTTACTGACCTGCGGCGGGAGAGGAGCACAGAGAGAACCAGCACCATTAGGATGAAGGAGATGACCAGGCACAGGGACAGAATGAGTGGGTCTGTGTCTATAACAGTCAGATGGGAGAAGGAGCACTTTTTAAAAGAAGAGCCTGAGGTGACACCACCAGCATACCCGCCTTGTTCATAATGAGGAAGGCCACAGGAGCACCAGTGAGAGCGTTTCAGAAAAGCAGATCCCAGCCTCCATTGATCTGGGCTTGTTCAGATCTGCTGTTAAACACCGCAAAGGAAGTGTCGTGCGATTCACCGGTACCGTGAGGCGATTCCTGAGGTCACACGTGTGGAAGAGAACGCGTTTGTGGATCGCTCACCCCTGTGAGGCGTCTCCATGGAGACTGTGGGTGTCCAGGCGCTCCAATATCCGTCGTGGGTGACGCCATCGAACTTGACTCGAACCCGTGCCCCATAACTGGTGCCAGGCTGCAGGCCGCGCAGAGTAATCTCTGTATGGGCTTGCACCACTTCCCGCTGGCAAAGAAGGGAGTCTGGTTACTGAAGCGTCATTATTTTTAAATAACTTTCGGGTCAAAGAGGAGTCACAGTATTTTTAATGGAATTCCTATATATCTTGTTGACAAATAACTTTTATGAGAAGCTGTACACCAAAGACTATGTATGAAATTGAGATTCTGTGTTATACTGATATACTTATATATGTCATGCATATCACCAGACTCTAAAATATAAACTGGAACCCCTTAGCTGGCCATTAGGGAAAACTTTCCATAATGTGAATGCAATGCAATGTGGCATACTGTTTATTTATTTGTTTAGATGATTAACTTACCCATGGCAACATGATTTCACATACTTCCCACTACAGCATTGCATCAGGGTAAGTGCCTCACTCAAAGTTACAACAGCAATGCCCCGCCATGGATTTCAGTGCCCCACCTCTAAATCTCTAAGTGTGACACTACTACACCCTGTCTCTTGATTGCCCTCATTACAACAATCTGAATAGTTATCCAGTCGTTCCCAGCCTCAGAAAGGAGAGAGCTTTCAAACACATCCACAGAAAAGGCGGGACTCTACCTTTCCCATCTGGCTGCCGGCGATAAAGTAGTGGACTTCATACATCATGCTGTTATCCATGTACTTAAGAGGAGGAGGCAGCCAGGTCAGCTTCAGTTGACCCGGCTTTCCTGTCCTTGTCATTGTCAGATTGGCAGGATGATCCAACAGAACTGCGGGGGTGAAAGGTGAAGACACTGTCAGAAGCCGTGCGTGACCCACTGTGTTTGAGACAAAGAAGAGACTGACCAGAGTCAGCCAACCCCCGCGGCCCACCGACTCACACACGCGGTCCACGAATATGCTGCGGTTGTAGATCTGCTTTCCGGCCCGATACACATGGAGATCCAAAGGCAAAAAGTGTATGACCTTGGAGAGCTTACAGTAGTACCGTGTCTTGCCGCCCCCTACTGGCTGGGCCCTCACAGCACACCCCATACTCTTCTCATTTCTGCAGGGCCGCCAAGAGGAATTCAATGGAACGAAACACAAAAAAAAGTTAAACAAACCTTGAAAATCACCTTGAGCTGGTTATAAATCTAGAAAATCTAACAAACCACGAGAGTCCGGTATTAACTTACAAGAATTTGAAAACTACCTCTGTAGTACATATTGCATTAGATTACTTTATCCTCCTCTCATCAGAAGAATACTCTTTCCACGGCTGATAGACACAGCAATAAAAAAAAAGTACATTTCATCAAGAAACCTCCTTTAAAAACAACTACATTTCTAGATTTTTATCCATAAAGGCGCCGTATCACGGATCAAACCCATAAGGTGATTTTATCTGTCTCAGATATGAACCACAGCATCCAAATGTTTGAATATGAAGGTAAATGAAACTCACTGATATGTGTATTTAAAAGTGTACTCTTCAGGAGTGACTTTACCCTCCCAGAAGCAAGTTAGGTCGTACTTCCCTCCGGCAAAGCATTTTGGATCTTCAGGCTCAGCATTAAGCAACAGGGCCACTGTGGGATATGGGAGATTTTGAACACTCTTTTGAATAATAGCAAAGTTATTTCAAACTAAATTATTTTAAATTTACTACATTGAAAAACGCTTTCTTATCTTATGACCACAGTAACAGAACGTTGCAAGAACTCCAAGTTTTTTTAACCATTTGAAAATATTTAGGCTATTATGACGATGTAGAGCAGTGTTGGTGGGAAACGTGTCCCTGTAACGGCTGAACCTAAACCTAACACTATTGATTATCATTCAAAAAATTTTTTTTAAATGCATTCGTCTACGCGGTTGGGAGTCACTGCACAACAAATGTGCTTTTCATTAACTGTAGGCTACATTCTCCATTAGAAATTAGAAAACGGCATGAAACAATTTAATCGATAATCCTGCTGATTTCTGCAGTAAGGCTACTCGTTTCTTAGTTTCCCAAACATTTAGAAGAGGACTTTCCCCACTGCGCGTCAAACGCTCTTTCAAAAGCATGTTTGTCTTAATACTGTCGACAGTTCGTTGCTGCATCAAGGCAGCACTCAAAAAGTAATCATACAGTAGGCTATGCTAGTTGTCAAACTTGCACATCAGTAAAGACGACAATAATGCAGGAATTGTAACTTTTTCTCACTGGACCAAATTTGCAGGTCATAAATATCCCTTATTAAACTATTTCTTTACTAGTTATAGTCAACTGTTGTTTAATATTGGGCTATAAATTATTTAAATTGAGATCTTCTGAAAAGTGGAAGTTTGAATACGAAATTAAATACATACCTTTGGTATCCAAATCTCGGTCGCTTTGCGCGAAGAAACCTTTTTGAAAGCAAAAAAATATAAATAAACCACAATAATCGAATAGTAAAACTTTACTCATTTTACCAACTCAAAGTGTAATATGCCTCCTTAACGATCACCATAACAGAACTCGTGCGCTCCACGCTGTCTTAGTTCTAACACTAGCGTTGTGACAGCTTGCTTGTAGAGATACGGAGGAGCGCACGATATTGCATGAGTGCATCACCGAAGATAACCTGAACGCAGCTGTACATTGCCCAAACTGTTTACCATGTTTTCTGCTCTTTGTAGGAGGAGCATAAAAACTACACATCTAACTTAGAAATACGAGCGAACCTGTTTCTGTCATTTATGAATTTTTTACGCTTTGGACACGCCCCCAGCCCGTGCACAAACAAACACGCACACCACAATACAGGTTATAATAAACTGGTTGCAGTTGCAACAGTAATAAATAGGTTAGGTAATTTTTTATATAAATTCTATATATAAATATATATTTTAAAATATACATGACAGATAGTCTGATAAATATCCGTAATTATACCAAAAATATGTTTTGGAAAATGCACCAATGCAACACGGTTACCTATATCATCGGCAGTGCAGCAATTCTTAACATGAGAACAAAAAGCTATGCATACAAGCTGTTCCCTACGCCACTGAATACATTGGACATAGATACGTGGCCAAAGACGCACAGGTACAACATGTTTTTGGGACACTCTAGTAACCTTACAAAAACGGTCCTTATCAGCAAATGACAGCGTTCAGTTTTGGCGCGTTGCTTGCGTTATCAGTAGTGCAAGACCTGCTGGCCTCCCCATTACAGATACGCGCCATGTTTGAGTTTTCCCGCTTTACTGACCTTCCATTTGCTCTGCTTTGTACGTTCTGTTATGTTGTACACTTCAATCAATAGTGCTGCAGTGAGTTGTGAAGTTGGGTTTACGCAAAAAGGCGCGGTTGTAACCTTATCAAACCACTGTAGCAAACTCCAAATCTACTCAATTGTTTTGCATGTCCTCTAGATTTCAAATATACAATTGTTTATTAAACGTTCCATGGAATAAAGGCATTTTAAGTGTTTTCTATAGAAGAGTGTCTTGGTCTTTCCTCAGTCGTTTATCCTATACACAAGTATTTTGAAACGTGTTATTTTCCTCATTTAGGAAAAGAAGGTAACTTCGACTACAATAAGTTACAGAACACCAACACCAGGCATGCTGTGGGTTCTTAGAACATAGGCAGGAAAAGGCACCAGGAAGCGTTTTGTTTCTTTTGGGGAGGGAAATTGCAGTGTGGTTTTCTGTGAAGTGAGATAAAAATTTAAAAAAAATAAAAAAATAAAAAATAAAAAAACTAACAGGACTGAATGATGAGGCCATAAATTGTAGTTTTTACCAAAAAAGCACGCAGGAAAGGCCAAAAAATATAACAATGTTGCTCAACATATTATGATGACCACATCTATAGCAAAAGCTCACCAAATTATGAGCATTTTGATGAGACACTACAGCACAGCAGTACGTCTGGTAATGAATACAATCTTTATTTTGTTTTAACAAATATTTCATGTACATATTTCTTGCTAAATGACAAATACATTCATGTCCTAAATAAAAACAACAAGACATAAAAAATACAGTAGTGTTATATTTTTATCCTTGTAGTTTGACATTCTTGAAACAAACAAGCTTTAAAAAAACAATACATAAAGAATTCATAAAGAACACACAAAACACTTCCAGAGATTAAAATGCCATCTCCATGCCGTAGGTTTCATCAGGACAGCATGGAGAACCTCGCATCTTTCAATGGTTTTGCTTTCAGCCATGAAAATACAGAAAGCAAAGTAGCACAAAGCAGAATTGTAGCACACGTGTTTCCCAGTAATCTTTAAGAAACATCTAATCAACACTTGTCGTCAACCTAAATTAATAACACACCTAAACATCATTGCAAACCCACCAGCACATTTGCATCTATGCCTTTGCAGCTTGCTTCCCTCACCTGCGTGATCACATGAAGCCTTAAGATGTACTTACTAGAAGCCTTACTGCTGCACAGAGGATAAACTGTCCCATTTAACTGATCCAGCAAATGGGACAGTTTATGAAATATCGGAAAAACAACGATATTCCAAAGAACACGATGCACCAGGACTCCAGAACTCTGTACCAGCCAAATACGATGCTTTGATATAGAGAGCACAGGTACACGCATGCACGCACACAAATACATGTTTGACTGTGCACATGCACGCACGCACGCACACAAATACATGTTTGACTGTGTGCACACGCATGCACCCACATACACACGCACACACAGACATACAGGTTTGGCTGCGCACACACGCATGCACGCACACAGATACAGGTTTGACTGTGTATACACGCATGCATGCGCAGACTTACAGGTTTGGCTGTACACACCTGCATACACACAGACACAGGTTTGGCTGTCCACACACACACAGAGGTTTGGCTGTGCACATACACATGCACACACACACAGAGGTTTGGCTGTGCACATACACATGCGTACACATACAGATTTGGCTGTGCGCACACACATGCATGCACACACATACAGGTTTGCTTCTTTAGGTTTAACTCAAAAGACCACATTACTAAAAGAAATGAACGCACGGCTTGTCTTTTAGTGATCTTTGATTTTATTACTGCTTTAATGCTAATTATGTTCCTGTCCAGAGGTTTCAGTGGGTTCGCCATCTAAAGTTAACCAGTTTCAGGTGGAGAGACATCACCTTGGTCACGTACGATTACTTTACCACCTTGTTGTCTGGGGGTGCGGAAAACACTAGATTGACTCGAACAACATACCATTTCCCTGAAAACCTACAAGAATTCAGGAAATAACACAATGTAAAATTTGGACAGTCATGATAAAGCCGCCCACTAGTAGAGAATTTTGGCGTAAACGTTTTTGGTGGCACTATCACTGCAAAGCAGCAAAGTCAGGGCTGTCCAGTTGCCAACATTCAGAGGATTAATAGTGAGACCATCGCGCTGCATTGCCCTGCATGAGATAGGGTTGGGGAGGGGGGGGGGGGGGGGGGGGGGCAAAAGTGTGGGGTAATATAGAAGTTTTATCATACTTCATTAAACATGAAAAATGTCAGGGGAATTCTAAAGCAAAAACCCCCAACAGCAAGACAATCACAACCAGGTCACTGCTTTGTGCAGTAATACTCAGCTTCCACTAGGTGGAAGCACTGCACTCTAAAGCAAACTTTTTTTTTTTTTTAACTATAAGGCTAAACACCTTCCTGGCAAAATATCCATTGCTACATTCAAAATATTTATGGAGTATGAATATTAATAATCCAAACAATCATTATCTGTAAAAAAAAACAATAATATAAATATCAGCATACAACAGGACATTGCTGACAATCCTCTGGGACCTCAATTTACTAAGACCTACAAAAAACAGGACCGTCCAACAAAAAAAACCTTGTACACGTAAGGACATGCAGAGTCTCACAAGCACACCTCAAAGGCTTTGAAAAAGCCCAGTCTCTCCAAACACTGAAAAACCCCCGTGCTGCTTTTCCAGTAAAATGAATCATTTGTGAGGCAAAAGAGGTGAGTCACATGAGCTTGGCGGAACTTCACAGTGGTCTTATAACAGCACAGAAGCAGGCCAAACTGACGCCGTCTCCACAGATAGCAGACAGGCTGACACAGCGCTGCTCACTGCCGCTCACCACGCTTGTGTGGACGGTGTCCTACGAAAGCCCACCGGTAACGGCACAAAGCTTTCCTCTTGTACTTACACGCGTGTGGCTTTTGGTAAATTGCACAACACGTTGTCTTACAAGTGAGCCAACGTAATTTAACACCCGCAGACATGGAGAGCGCCGTTCACGACTCGCACAAACGTGTTTCTGAGACGGCCTCCACAGGCACTTAAACGCGCAGTAACTGTCAGTCAGCTCCGAGCGGCCGCTCTTATGCGTCTGTGAGCCAGTTCATACAGAGACAAGGAACGTGCGGCGGGGGTCGGTGTACCATCTCTCAACAGAAAACATAAAGCAGTGCAAGAGTGCTGAAACAGTGTTTACGACTGAGTTTTCTGGCTTTGCTACTTGCATTGTGGACACTAAGCAGCCTGTGCTCATAGCGACAGAAGAACACAGCTCCAGGGGTAGCGGAAACCCAGATGGGAGGGGAGTATTCACAGTGTTGGCCATTTCTCGCTTCAGTTATTTCAATCAGATGACAAAGTGTTCAAATAAAGTGTGTGTGTGTGTGTGTGTGTGTGGGGTGTGGGGGGGTGGGGGGGGGGGGGGGGGGGGGGGGGCAGACTCTAAAAGGAGAGAAAGTTGTACACAGAGAGGGAAGGGAAATTATGGGACATTTTAGGAGGCAACACGGGCAAGATGGCTGAGTGCATTTCACACACATTTCAGGCAACAACACAAGTTATTCAAGGAGCTGCATGAAGAGGGTGAAGTGGCTTTTTGGCATCACAGGGAATACATCCAGGGGATGTACGCAGGCAGGGAGGGCCAAACGAGGGCGGCAGGTTAGCGTGTTATCTCGGGTTATTGTGTTCTGGGGTTACTTCACGTCGCCTTGAGTGGGGTGGGGCTGAGGTTAGCAGGCGCAGCCACCCTGGTTTTCAGGGGGCGTGTCCTGCAGGGTAGGAGCCCGGTGATTGGCCACAGGGCTGGGCTCGCCATCCATGCTCTCGTTCATCTTCTCGCAGATGACGTCTACCAGACGCTCAAACACCTGCTTCACATTGATGTTGTCTTTGGCGCTGGCTTCGAAGAACTGGAAACCTAGAGGGAGGGAGGGAGCGAACGAGGGAGGGAGGGAGGGAGGGAGGGAGGGAACGAGGGAGGGAGCAAAGGAGGGAGGGAGGGAGATGGAAAGAGAGAAAGAATAAATGAGAGAAATTAATGATGTACAACGATATAATTGTATACGTAATTATAGCTATGGCAATGTGAGTGTGTGGTTGTCATAACAAAAAAACCAATGTGAATTTGAATAAGAGACAGAGTGTGTGTGTGTGTGTGTGTGTGTGTGTGTGTGTGTGTGTGTGCGTGCGTGCGTGCGTGCGTGCGTGCGTGCGTGCGTGCGTGTGTGCTGCATGTCAGCCATTAGGAGTATGCTCACCTAACTCATCTGCCAGCCTCTGGCCTTCTTCAGAAGGGACCAACCGGTCATCTTCCAGATCAGACTTGTTCCCCACCAGGATCACCTGTGCATTGTCCCAGGAGTACGTCTTTATCTGAGTGGCCCTGCGATGGAGGGAGAGGGGTGGTAAGAAGCAGAGAGAAATTAATAGAGAAATAGAGGGAGAGAAGGGCATAAAAATAGAAGAGCAGAACAGAGAGAGCGGAGGTAATGGGGAGAGGGAGAGAGGTAAAAATATAGATGGTCAGAGAACACAAAGACAGTGGAAAAAGACAGGATGGAGAGAGGGGTAGAGGACAGAGAGAGACAGAGGGGTGGAGGATTGAGTGAGAGAGATAGAGGGAGCTATGGGTAAAGGAGAGATGGGTAGGAGATGGAGAGAGAGGGAGAAACAGAGGATACACGTTGGAGATTCAGAGGGAGCGGTTCTCCAGACTCACCAGTCCTGCACAGCGTTGAATGAGTCCTGGTTGGTGATGTCATACATTAGCAGGAAGCCCATGGCTCCTCTGTAATAGGCTGTGGTAATGGTCCTGTAGCGCTCCTGCCCAGCTGTGTCCTATGGTCAACAGACAAACAATAACCCAACGTTATGGCAACCCGGCATTACGGCAACCCAATATTACAGCAACCCGGCATTACGACTACTCAACATTAGAGGCAACCCAGCATAATAGAAACCCAACATTACGGCAACCCAACATTATGACAACCCAACATTATATAAACATAAGCAAGGGGGTGGTTATGGAGGAAGGGGGGGGGGGGGGCAGTGGAGCTTTTGCATTTTCATACCATGCCTTAAAGTCATTTCCTGCATTCTGGGGCCTTACAACAACACACACTCAAAAAAGCCCTCACTCAGACAATGAGGGTTAAGAAGCAGAAATCATGGCATTTAGGTCAATGATCAAAGTAACCACTTTATTTTATCTGAACAGATAAGAACTACCATTATGAATGTATTTATGAAAATAAACTCCCAAAGAAAATACATATCAAAAGTGAAAGATGAATCTCTCACTTCAAGGTTCATGACAGCCTAATTTATAAACCTTTAAAAAACTAGTTGAAGAAATATTATATAATTGTATAATTATGTGAACAGTCCAGACAGGGCTAATGGTAAACGTAAAATTGCTTTTCATTTTTTATGAAAATGTAAACAGTGGCTAACTGGCCATCATTTCCTTCTGAAGAAAGTAAGGCACATTAAGGCCAAGTCTTCAGGGAGGGAGAACTCCGTGTTCTGAATTTAAGTTCTGCACAAAAAGAAAAAAAAAAAAAAGTTCAGCATCTGCATTAAACTTCGGTTCGGTTTGCAGCACGTGCCAAAACCCAAGTCCTGTGCCAAACCCAAAGTCCTGTACCAAACCCAAGTCCTGTACCAAAGGAAAGAGGACATTTTTTTTTTTCAGCCTTGACAAAGTAAGCGGTGATACTTTTCTGATTAGACACGGCTTCGTACAAACTTGTCTCTCCCCTGACTGTGCGGAAGTAGAACAGCAATAAGATACGGGTGACACAGGCTTCAGCTATTAAGCCTCATAGTGAGGAAACAGAGTGGCACCTCTCTTACATTCTTTGGGGAGAACGTTGCATTACGGCAAGCCAGCATTACGGCAACCCAGCATTACAGCAACCCAGAATTACAGCAACCCAACAATACAGAAACCCACTGACAGGGTCCCTGCCAGTCCCTATACACCTATAAATACACAGTAAATGCCACAACACATCTACGCAGTGAATTCAGCAAATCATCACTTGTATGCAAGAAAGATTTATTCTGTGAAACACATCTGTAAATCATTCATCTGTCCAATCTTGTGAATTAAAAACAGGCCGGGTCAGATACAGTCCAAAAATAAATAAGACCGTAAAAAAAGGACCTGATTATAATCGGAGGCAATCAGCGAGTGAATCCCAGTGGCATGGTAACCATGTAATCTTGTTACCTGGTAACCGGGCTCAAGTCCAGACTTACGCATGAGGTTTTGACATCACCTTGGGGGTTGCCCAGGTAACAGAGGGTCACTCGAGCTGCGGCGTGTTCCGGCTGCGAGTGTGTGTGTGTCTTGGTCAAGAGTGGTCATGGGAGATACTGCTTTCGAGACAAAGGAGACACGTCTACAGACGGATTAGCGAGATGACGTCATCTGTTCTCTGGCTGGGACCCTGTCTGAGGGACTGGCCCCACACTCTTCCTTTACAGTTTAATCATCAACATCTTCATAGATCCTTTTCCCATTGCTTACCGTAACTCAAGGTTTACTCTATCATGTGAACCCAACAGAGCTCAGTCCCAACACTGAAGAAACTGCTGAACATTTGTGTTAATGCATCAGTAAAAGCATTCTAGCAAGAGCGGCCACTTTTTATTTTGGGGATCCGGCACCCAATAGTTCTCATCCAATTTTCAAGCTGAGCGCGTTACTCACAACTAGCACACCATTAAACAATACAAGCACCTTTGTGTTAACCAGCAGCCTGGATACAAAATCTCATGGACCAAACCCATGCATATATAGGAACTACTGGCACGACAGGGGGGAAAAAAGACAGTTCATCACTCATTTGACAACTGCGCCAAATGCTGGACTGAGGACCTAAATATTCCCCCAGCTGGACTCAACTGGTCAAACGCCTGGAAAAATGCAGGATCAACCAACAATGAAGCGTGCCAGTTTAAAATTATCAACAGGTTTTACTGCACTCCAGAAAAATACTAAATTAACCTGCACACAGATGGCACCTGTCCCAAATGCAAAACTCAAAGGCTCACTATTGCATATGTCATGGAAATGCAATTAGATTCAACATTCATGGGAAAACAACAGACTAAGAGATAATTAGTCACCTCAAATAACCAGTGCCATTTTTCCTGAAACGTACATACTTTGGGATTTAACCAACTGCAACATCTCACCACCCCCAAAAAACATTGTGTCATGAGTTTTTGTAAGTGGAAGGTGGAAGGGGGGGGGGGGGGGGCAAGGCTGCAAACTGGGGTTCAAAGTTTAAAGGCTGCACAAAGTGATAGTATCATAATAAAGGTTGACCTCCTATGTGGGGAGCAGTGGTGGGTTTAAAAATAATAATAATTTTAAATAAAAACCTCATTGTCTGAGCGAGGGCTTTTTTGAGTGTGTGCGTGCGTGCGTGCGTGCGTGCGTGCGTGCGTGCGTGCGTGCGTGCGTGTTTTTTTTAAAGGGATAGTTCGGAATTTTGGACATTATGTCTCAATTACGACTTACCCATGATGTAGTTGATTGATGGAAACCATTTTCAGATAATTCCATGCTGTCCCTTCTTTTGGACATACACACATTGCTAATGCTAGCGCAACTCTAAGGTAACTGGTAGCATCCACTACCAAATGCACTTAAACACTCCACAGTGCACCCAAAGCAAATAAAATACGACGACAGTCTATCGGGGTTATTTTCAGTGATTATACCATCATTTTTGAAGTCAAACTATCGTTGAATCCTTTACTTTGTGCTCACCTAAATTCTCTGTGGAAGTACGGCGGTGGAGCGATACTTTACGTAGCATGGAATTATCTGAAAATGGTTTCCATCAATCAACTACATCATGGGTAAGTCGTAATTGAGACATTATGTCCAAAATTCCGAACTATCCCTTTCCGAACTAGGCCCCAGAATGCTGGGAAAAAAGTCCCACTCTGAATCTGTAAAAAGGACAAGCAGCTCATCTTCACAGAGGTCCTTCCCTCTAACCCTGTTCCATTGTGAAGCGTAAATAAAACTGTACTTTTCTTAGTCCACATGGTCGTGTGGCAGAGTATGTATAACGAAGAAAACAATACTGCGATCAACACCAGTGTGGTTGCCATGCCTACGGAAGTGTGCCACCCACCACTCCCCCTCAAATAAGCAACAACAGTAACTCACGGCATAAAAATCCGTCACGCCACCAGTATCAATGCCTCCTAAGTTCATGCGATCCAACCCCAAACTTCCACCCCACCTAAGTAACGCAAAGGCCACCTCTCGCCAGCAAACCTCCGGCTGGTACAGAAAAAACTGGGCTGCCACCCTGCTCTTAAAGTCCAGCAGACCCCACCTGCCTTCCTGCACAGCCTATAGCCAGTGATAACCTTAAAAAAAAGAGGTCCACCAAATACCAACTTGCTCTGAATGCTCTTAAAAGCATAGTAAACTTTATTAGAACATAATGATCATTAGCTACCTGGCCCCGATATGAGTAGTAATGTTCAAGCTCACCTTCATGACTTGCTCCAGTGGTCAGCAACTGCCCAACGAAGAATGATGTTTTTTCTCTCTCCATTCACTCCCATTGCATGATGAAACGGGTCTCAAAAGCACACTTTTAGCGCATAACCAAATGCAAACAACGCGGATTATGCAGATATACAAAATCACGACATCAAGAATCGTACGTTTGAAAAGATAAAAAGCTCCATTCATGAGAATTTACACTTTTTCCAAACAAAGGTTTGGAAGATCCAGTCGATAGGTTATTAACCTTGTTTCGTTCTTGCGCCCGTAATGGTCCCACTCACTTCCTAAAGCGTGCGTAAGTAAACAAAC
This sequence comes from Synaphobranchus kaupii, assembly GCA_029718625.1. Taxonomy (NCBI): domain Eukaryota; kingdom Metazoa; phylum Chordata; class Actinopteri; order Anguilliformes; family Synaphobranchidae; genus Synaphobranchus; species Synaphobranchus kaupii. The sequence continues at coordinate 18,219,864 of CM056379.1, forward strand.
CCAGCAGCAAAGAAGCTAGCAACAGAATAGTTCTCAGAAAATAGTTATTCAAGATCAAATCAATCAAAAATTGGTTCAAAAGTTTCAAACGTATGGTTCTTGATGTCGTGATTTTGTATACCGGCATAATCCGCGTTGTTTGCATTCGTTTATGTGCTAAAAGTGTGCTTTTGAAACCCGTTTTGTCATGCATGGGAGTGAATGGAGCGAGAAAAAACGTCATTCTTCATTGGCCAGTCGCTGACCACTAGAGAAAGTCATGAAGGTGAGCTTGAATATTACGACTCATATCGGGACCAGGTAGCTATACAGCATTATGTTCTAACAAAGTTCAGTATGCACTTAAGTAGATCATGGGGGTCAATACCAAAAGGCTGATGTTATTAATGTTTTTAATGTTTCGATAGGATCGCGCCTCCACTTGGACAACCTGGCACACACTGAATCCAGCACGCCCTCACAATTGTGACAAGTAGGCACTAGGCAACTGGCTCGCTTTGATCCAACAGTGGGGGTGGGGTGTCCTTCTTTTTGTTATCTGAAACAACACAACATATGTTCCTGCATCATGCTAGGATGGTTTCTGTTTTTTCCTTTTTTGGAGGAGGTGTGTCTGAGGGCGGGGGGGGTTTTTACACCTGGGATTTTTATTTTGGGACCAGGTTATTCAGTTCAACATAAGCAAGGTGCCTTTTTTAATCTTTTGTTTTTCGTCAAACTAAATTGAGCATATGGCTCACGAGGAGGAACAAAATTGAAAACAGGGGGTCGACGGATTTAGTGAACATGCTGAGGGGGGTCGCTTACTACAAACTGAACAACAATGTTGACACGGTTTGTAGAACAATGGGGGTGTATTGGGGGTGCAGTTTGTGTGTGTGTGCGCTGACAGTTTGTGTGGCTGGCTAATGAGGAGGGCTGTGAGATTATATTTCCATGATGGGGGGGTTGAGGGGAGTCCGAGGAGTTGGTTTTGATGATCAGTGACCAGGTTTTTTTTTTAGTGTTTTTGTTTTTGGTTCATTTGCATGTGTATTGAGGGGTTAATTTTTTTTCTTTCTTTTATAGTAAAATTCACTATGAGGTTTTAATAAAAGAGCATCAATAGTCAAAGTCTCCCTCCCTCCCTCTCCCCTGGTGGAAAACCTGAGTCGCCCACTTAGCACACACAGGTACTCATTCTGAGCCTGACTATATTCCACTCAAACCTCACCCCATATGACCTGCATGCCTGTGTTCCTAGCCCTGCCACCTCCAATGAATATTACAGGATAGGTTCACTTTTTTTCAGCTCAGACCTTATTGAAATGTTGTTTCCTATCATTTACAATAGTGCATAGCACAACCTCGCTGATAACTTTAGTATTTACCACTCAGCCAAATGCTGGACTGAGGACCTAAATATTCCCCCAGCTGGACTCAACTGGTCAAACGCCTGGAAAAATGCAGGATCAACCAACAATGAAGCCTGCCAGTTTAAAATTATCAACAGATTTTACTGCACTCCAGAAAAATACTAAATTAACCTGCACACAGATGGCACCTGTCCCAAATGCAAAACTCAAAGGCTCACTATTGCATATGTCATGGAAATGCAGTTACATTCAACATTCATGGGAAAACAACAGACAAAGAGATAATTAGTCACCTCAAATAACCAGTGCCAATTTTCCTGAAACGTACATACTTTGGGATTTAACCAACTGCAACATCTCACCACCCCCAAAAAACATTGTGTCATCAAGGCTGCAAACTGGGGTTCAAAGTTCAAAGGCTGCACAAAGTGATAGTATCATAATAAAGGTTGACCTCCTATGTGGGGAGCAGTGGTGGGTTTAAAAATAATAATAATTTTAAATAAAAACCTCATTGTCTGAGCGAGGGCTTTTGTGAGTGTGTGTGTGTGTGTGTGTGTGTGTGTGTGTGTGTGTGTGTGTGTTTTTAAAGGGATAGTTCGGAATTTTGGACAATATGTCTCAATTACGACTTACCCATGATGTAGTTGATTGATGGAAACCATTTTCAGATAATTCCATGCTGTCCCTTCTTTTGGACATACACACATTGCTAATGCTAGCACAACTCTAAGGTAACCGGTAGCATCCACTACCAAAAGGTTCACTTTTTTTCAGCGCAGACCTTATTGAAATGTTGTTTCCTATCATTCACAATAGTGCATAGCACAACCAACTTTAGTATTTACCACTCAGCCTCAGATTCTCAGTGGGCTTAACCAGGGTCTTTATTTTCTAGTGAAAAATGGGTCGCAAAACCATGTTTTCTATCAGGATTTATTGACTTAATTAAGCACTTCCGCAATGGACGGGATGTACTGAGGCAATTGTAAGAATTATTTCCAAATCAAATGAGATATTTTACGGTTATTCAAAACATATTCTGAATAAACAGAAAATACATGAAGAGATGTGTGAGTATACGAAGAGTTTCCCGTTTTTGAAAATGAGATCATCATGGTTTTTGAAAGGCTAAATGATCGCCCATCGAACCTTGTTTTAGCCCACTGAGGAGCTGCATTTGAGCGGTAAGTTTCTCAATACTAAAGCGAACCCATCCTTTAATATCAGATAGCCTACTACTGCAGAATCTGGCAACTTTGTGTCACAGGGGTTTGTGTTTTTTGAGGAAGTTCCAGCTCAGGTCAAAAACTTTAAAAAAAACTTTGCACACTTATTTGTACAACATTTCTTTCTTCATCTCCTTATGTCGATTATCTCCTTTTTCTACAATAGCTTCATAACTTTGTTTAACCCTCCTCTACTGTTCTGCCTTCTGTTGTGAAGGTTATTCTGCATAGAGCACCATTTAAATACATCTGCTTGGTTGATCATATGTTTGGGCACAAACAAGACAATGAAGGTACATCAGCCCGTGTGTGCTGGAGAGGTTCATCTCTGTGTGAACTGACTGAAACATGATCTGAATGGACAGTCACACGTATTCACTCGCATGTGTAAGCTGGATGAGTGACAGCACTGAAGCCCCTGTGGTTCTTTTGAACAGAAGGATTATGAAACAAACAGTGGATCTTACAGCTCTCCACCTCCGAGAAGACCAATACAGCCAACTCCCAGGTGTGGACTGAGGGCTCTTTCTCAACTGGTAGAAAAACCAACAGTGCTATCACCTGCAAGCACGCTCAACATACCGACCAAGGTCAGAGAGGAGAAAAAAAAACTGAGGACATAGACAAGCCAGTCAAGTAGTGACAATAAAACGCCAGTAACTGTCATGAACAAACCTCAAAATGCCTTGCTGGCTTTAAAGACAGGAAGTCTTAACCGATTACAACAGGGCAGGGACTTAACTTTTTCACCCACTGGCCAGAGAGGATAGTGGATTCTAAAAACGACCAGCCATTTTCAAAATTTTAACAGCCACATTACCTTTTACAATATAACACAGCCTGGTTGGTTACCTCCCAAAGTGGCTGCTAGAGTACAAAACCAGCCACAATCAATTTTTAACTAGCATTTGGCTGGTGGCGTGTGGCGGCTGTAAATTTTACACCCTGGATTACAACCTATAGGCCAAATGCATTTCCTATAGGCCTAATGCATTTTGGCGCTGCAAAAGAGAACATGGGCTGCAATCCCATACCCTTGAACTGTACAACAACCAGATCCAGCTGTGTTTAGGTTTACTGTATTCTTTTTGTTTTGTTTCACGAGCAAAACCAGCATGCACGTCTGTCTCTACAATCAATCCGCCGCCGCCCAGACTCCAAGCAACATTAATGACCTGAGCAATAACACGATGTCAGGCAGCATCAACACCCTCGGGAAGAAGCAGACTCTACAGGTGGGGTTTTTCCACGTTCAGTGAGGCGTAGCTATTTATTCAGACATTAGAGTAGCCTGCTGTACATCCAAACAAGCCTGCTTGTGCAAATCAAGCATCCATTCTCACTCGCTAGCTAACATACATTGTTCGCTAAAAGGCAGCATTAGCACTTTAGGTTTTTCTAAACACCTTTTTTCCCCCCCATCTTGCGAAGGTGTTTATGTCAGCGCACACTACAATTCAAATTCAAGTAAAATGAAGTAGCAAATCGGGTCTTTGTTGGCAAGGCTGGGCTCGGCTCAGCTTCCTTCTGCCAGGAGAAACTGCAGCTGTTTAACAGGTAAGCACCATCAATGAAAGCACACTGACACACATCCTGGATGACCTCAGACAGGCAAATACCAGGCCCAGGAGCAGTGGTGCCCCCGCCCAAACGCCCCCGCGTCATGTTTGCACTACAGCCTGGGCTTCACCCATTCTCTCCACAACATTCCATACATCAATTCCCCACTTCAAACAGCCAGATTAAGCCCATTGGCAACTCACGCATGTATGCACACACGCATACACACGCACACACATGCATACACTCACCTACACACACACACACACACACACACACACACGTGTGTAGCAAGAGACGCACTGTGCTTTTATTCATACGAGGACATCAGAGCTCCACATTTAAAGCTGCAATTACCTTACAATCAAGCTCTACATTTCCTTTGACACAACTTTCCACAGTTTCTCACTGCCATGAGAGGTAGACACCAAACCTTTTGATCGGCAGCGGAAACCTGGTCCAGCTCACCTGAAACCGGCCTGTCAGGATTGGCTGCAGTCACCACCAAAGGCAGCAGCCACAGCCCTGACGGGGAGAGCTAAGGGTCAGCGCTAACAGGCAAAGGGTTTTACTGAGGCCTAGCAGCCCGGCACAGAGCCGATCATTAACAGCCAGCAGTCTGTCACAAATCCCTCTCAGAGCCACTGGATGGTCCCACACCCTCTGTGTACACCAGCACAGGATCACAAACTACCACAATGGACCCGCCCCCCTGGGACTACAAACAGAACAGCTGACAGAAACATCCATGCTCCTGAAGGAGAACAGTCATTACAACCTTCCATCTAATGCAGCCAATTGGTTTGGGGTCAACACTAATAACATTTAGCAGACAGGGTGAAGCAGATTGGTGCACTCTCAAAACAGGTTTTAAAAACGACACAACGTGTAATTTTTTTTAACACACCTCCATGTCCAGTTAAGGTTTTAGGGTTTTGTGGTACTTTTGTGGTATGTCTCCCATTTGAATGCATAAATTGTGTAATCTGACACAAAATATGTTGACACAAAAGTAGTAACCGAAAAAATGTGTTGGATATGAACACATCCTTTTTGAGAGTGTGTATCTGACCTAAAATGCCACCAGCAGTGTATGTCTACAGTCATGAACAAGTATTCCATTAATCTGAGGCTCAAGAACAGATTAAAATATGTAGTGTGTCAAAATATACAGTACACTCAAACCTTTTGTCGGGTGCATTTTTTCCTTTAACTATCCAAAATGGCTCCTAAACTGACCATGTAAATGCTCAGCTTCTTTGTTTTGTTTGTTGCATAACTTTCTTTTCCTTCATCTACTTCAGAGGGCTGGTAATGGCTTCTGGTGCCACAAACCCAAATTAAGGCACACATCAAACACCGCAAGCACACTGTGAAACATGACTTTCTCTAGCCGCCACAGCAACATTTTAGAGCACAAGGACACCCTATTACTGGGAATAGAGTCCCCGTAAACATAAGTGTCTATTCACGCTCATTCTCGTATCATTCACCTCTAATAACTCCACAATGTCCAATCACTGTGCATTTGCACTGACAGACTGCACCGTCTCCATTTGACTGCAGAATAGTAAGTGAGGAGGGAAAGCTGTATCAGACCAGTCAACCCCAGAGCTCCTGTGGGAGCCAATGTTGAATACCTGATGATTCATCAGATCCCAGAGACTAGCCTCATTTCCCTGCCTGCCACAGTGCTCTCTCCCCCACCGGCTCAACTCACCCAGATCTGCAGCTTGACCCTCTTGTCGTTACGGTAGACAGTCTTGACCTTGAAGTCGATGCCGACGGTGCTGACGAAGGCGGAGGTGAAGGAGTCGTCGGCGTAGCGGAACAGGAAGCTGGTCTTGCCCACGCTGCTGTTCCCGATGATCAGCAGCTTGAACATGTAGTCAAAGTTCTGGTCCGCCGCATCCTTCTGGGACTGCTGCTGCTGCCGGGAGTCGTTTACGGACGCCATCTTTTGGAGAGAACAGAGACGGTCGAGATGAGGCGCAACCACACACCTGTTTTTTTACCCTTTAACTGGGGGGGGCGGGGGAAGATGTCCAACCCTGCAGAGCTATGGAGACCAACCTGACCCTTGGGAACCATGGAAGACAGACAGGCACAGGTATTACCCAATCAATTCAGCGCTTTAGCTAAATGGACAGAAATACTGCTGGCAATCTGCTGACCTGAGGACATCTTCAGGTCTTTGACTGTGTACAACTGCAGCTTAGATGTTAAAAGCATTTTAGTCTCCGCCCTTCATTGACCACATAACCCCCAAACACACAGCCCCCTCACCCCTCCTAGCCCACCCTAAACACTGCTGATAAATCAGAGGAGCTCAGGACCACTTTCCCCTGATTACCACTGTCTCCTTGGAAACCAGCCGAGCACAAAGCATCCATGCCCGTTAAAAGCCGGCCAACACACACTCAGCACAGATCGCTGCAGGAGACAGAGACATTGCACAACTGAAAAAGCAGGCGGCAGACGCTACCTAGCAAATAAAGCAAGATGTGTGCTCAGCTGGATACCTACCATCCACCACACTTTATTAAGAGATTTATGACCTGGATAATAGAGGATATTTTTAAATATCTCAAGAGTGATATGGAAAGAGTCATCTTTAGGTACAGGAATATTCCTAATTGAAGAAAGGCTTAATGGCTTAAGGTCATCATTTCTGCCATATTATGAAATATCTAAGGGAACATTTCATTAATCTGAAACCATATTAAGAGTGCATTTAAGCTGCAATGGTTTAAGGGGAACACACAGCTAACTGCAAGCAAAGGGCCTGTATTCCTCTCTGTAGTGACAAGTACAGCAACATTTTAGGCAGGGATGTAGGCCTGCTTGATGGGTGTACCAATTGTGGACATTCTCAATCAACCATTTTCTCTTTTTCCTTACCAGGTTTTATATGTAGGAAGCCATGTCGGGGTAAAGATCCAATTATGCACACACAACCCTTGCAAGGTTTTCTGTTGTTAAATACCCATCTTACTGAAATATAGCTTGGAAGGTCTATAAGAAACTATTTCATATCTCAACATTCTAGAAGAATATTGTTCTGCTCCGTATATTGTTGTGCTTGTAGATTCCACTGTTGCTTGGCTTATTCAGGAGAAATATTTTCCCTTCCTCCGGGGAAAAGACAGATAAATGTCAAAAACATTTACCATCTTCTTGCGGCACAGTAGTTAAATTGTTTAAGTCTGTAGAAGATCCACAGAGGACAATTTTATGATCAAAGCAGATAATTCAATTTGACAGAACTGACCACTCAAACGATGAAGCAGGGATGTGCATCTGTGCTGTTACTGCAACACAGCCAAATGCGCATGTGTCAATCACTGGCACAGAGGCTACATTTATCACGCTAACTGTTTCAGTAACAACAATACCACTGCATTGCAAGGCAGAATTCAGCATTCATACTGCCAAGAACAAATGGTGAAATTACCATTATACTGTATGTTAAGGACCTATAGAGCTGGTGTAAGAGTTTTTACAAGGTTTTTTCAAGTTCAGGATAAATATTTTGACAAAACAAATGTTTCAGTTATTCAAAGTAGTGAAATTGAAAGGGGGTGAGCATGTGCAGCAAGAAACAAAACAAAAATACTACACATGAACACGTTCTTTTATTCATAATGCAAATATTGAACCTGACCCTTCCAAACACACAGCCAATACTAGTGAATATTCTGTTCCAACCACTTCATTCATCAGGTTTGCAGAAACAAGAGTTAGCCTTGCATACACATATACACTTGTCATTGTTTGTATTATATTGCAAGCGTAAGATACCCAAGTTGGGGGATTTGCTACGTCTGAAAGCTGAAACGCATGTACTCGTTCTAAACTATTTAAGTTTATGCAGACATCCTGTCCATCAATTTACCACATGCAGTTAGCTATTAGACATGGTTCACTGACAGCATGCAAGATGAACGGCATCAAAATTAACTGATATTAAAGAATGAAGTAGCTAAACTACAACAGTAATTGAATAAGAGGTTTTGTAACCTGAGTGTGCTATTGTTGAATCTGAGCAGAATGACTTGAGGCTCATTCAGTCTAAGCGTAGTAGCTTGAATAAACATTGTGTGAACAGATGGCTTTGATACACACTGAATTTATGAAGTCTGAAATGCTTCAGACAAACAGGACGATGTCGGTAAAGGAGGATTGCACACAAACGTGCGTCTTGGCAATAAACCATTTCTGTTCAAAAAGTGGAAAGAACAAAATGCAGAAATATTCCCTACATAGAGTGACTGTACACCATACCCTGTAATGTAACTGTAACTAGAACTTCATCAACCGAAAACACAGCCCACAACAAGCTGACCAACAAATACCACAGATACCCGAAAATGACACAATAATCCATAAGAGGCTCATGTATACAATGGCCTACCTTCCCCCCTTTTAACTGCCCACAGGATCCTCAAGTGATCAAATGTAAAAATCAGACATATCTGAGATCGGTTTAGCACACTTAGAACAATGCAGACCACACAAGTTTGAACAAGACAATTTCTTCACTGTGCAAAACTATGTATTACTCACTCTGACATGAATAAAAGACGCAATCCTCTGATGATGCGCGGGCGTGCGCGCACACACACACACACACACACACACACACACACACACACGCACACACACACGCACACGCACACGCGCACACGCACACGCACACGCGCACACGCACACGCACACACCGAGATAAATGTCCTCTGAAATCACAGATGGCTTTTCTTTCTTTGTTCATCTCCTAAAGGGTCAACCACATGACAGATGACACCCATAAAGCCTAAAAGCAAAAGTAAATATTGAGAATACAGGTTTCTGTGGCTGTAAACATTCATTTCATCATTTTATAGTTTTATGTCTATAAGCCTCAACAGGGCTTAAATATTAGCTAAAATTGTCTACACTGTCTTTGGATGGCTTCAGAAGAAAATCCAGGAGCTTCATGACAATAATTACCCTGAAAATGCTGTGTGTCAGATGACACCAGTGGGACAACAGATTTGTTTGGCCTTATTTTGTGCCATTATAACCCTAACACATGGAGCCCTGTCAAGACAATGTGACTCATCGTTTTTTATTTGCATATTCATTTATTGTAGAGTTTTACTTTTTTTGTTATTCAGCAGCAGAAGAGACAGGAATTTATCTCTGGTTTTGTCTGAATAAGGGGACTTAGAGATAGATGAAAAAATAGATATGACATGCAGTATTAGGGGTTGATCTGGTAACAAAATAGTGCCACCCAGCAATGTATGTCTTTCAAACAGGATATGACACACCTCAAAGCCTCGCAGATAAATGTCAAATTAATTACAGCCTGGTTCTTGGCACACGTTCCCGCTATTAACTGAAGCGTTTAAATAAACTCTTTCAAAGTGGGACTGTCTTTTAACCTCTGGTCCAATGTAAATAATTGAAAGCTTTCTCGGATCGTTTTCCTTTGAACAGGCTGGTCAGTAATGGCGGGGTTCATAAATGAATTAATTTATCGCTCTTTTTTGTTTTTGCTGAGCAAGTCTTTTCTGCTCCCAACGAATGTGACTTTGGGGCATAAACAGCAACAAATTAAGACATTTTCATAATAAGCTCTTATGTCCTACAAAAAGTCTACAATTAGTAAACAAACTCCAATTACTCCATTTAATCTTCTTCAAGATCGTAGATTATATCAAGTAGCAAAATTATTGCTTACTTTTTTCAGGCAACACACAAAGCATTAGACTAGATGGCAATAACAAAATGCTAAATGAGTGGTAATTACGAACATAACAAAATTAAAAAACGTAAAAAAGTTATAATGCAAGGTTCGCTTGGCCACGAAATTACTAAAGATTCGGATATGCTTTTTTAAAGGACGAAATAAGATACACTTTATTAGAATAAAACTGAATAAATTCTGCGATAGTCAAAGTTATTAACCACGTAGGTCACTATGTGCTTCAATCTTGTGCGTCTTTCCTGACATCCTCAGTCACGGAATATTCAATGTCCCTAGCTACCAGACTACCAACCACATATCCATTTAGTAGCCTACAACTAAAACAGCTGACAAAATAAACAAAGCCATGAAAGATTAAACATATTTATAAAAAACAATGTGAAACTGTAGACCCTCATAGTCTGTTTTCCTTACTTTTGTCTCACGCATTCATCCCATGGCTACCATATGGTCGCTTCCAGCACAAAATAGGCGTTTGTTATTCTTTCATACAAAGCCCAAAATGAAAACTCATTTACAACCATTTACACGTAAAGATGGAATACGAAACAAATCAAACACACCTTCGTTGTGGATAACTTCTTTAGCCTAGTGGTTTAATTGATGTTATATAAATCTGATGTATAAAAGCGTGTACTTCCAGTCGCATGAATCCTCTTTTCGTTCTCCACTCCTGAATCCTGCGCTCCCGGATCTCGCACAAAGCTGCTCCGTCTGCTGTATTGAAATACGGAAGTGTGTCAAAAAAATCCGCTGCGTCTGAAAGGAAACGCAACCTCACCCAATTACTTTCAACAAAGTTAAACAGCAACCCCGTATACCTGTAGATTTACATAGTCATGCAGGATTAAGACATAATGCACCATTCTCGGTTGTTCCAATTAAATTATTACTATTTTCCCAAATTGAACATATGCATAATCTATTGGGGCGTACACAGTAAATATATATGCTGGCCGAATTTACATTACATGGCCATTAACAGTTGTTTGTGGTTTACGAATTATTTTTTTTATAAACTCCCCCCCACACGAAGGATATTATTCCACAACCTTTTTGTATTCACTATCAGGTTTCAACTCGACCTTCATAATTTCTTCCCCATTTCCAAAGCAGTCCTCACAACACCCCGCCCCCCCCCCCCCCCCCCCCCCCCAAAAAAACAATCTTACCTCACCCACCTTTCCTTCATTGGTTTGCGTAAATGGGAGGTGTGTAAATGACTTCAAAGAACACGATTAATCATGTTCATATATCATATAATAGGCCTATACTGTACATCCTTACTCAGTTATCCCACTTTGTGATTCGTTTTATGTTCTGGCTGTTCCTGTTTCCACTCAGAAAAGGCAAACAGCTCACAACAGAAACATCCTATCCTGTGTAAATTCGCAGGCAGGTTGGTGTGTGTCAGTCATTGTAGTGCCAAAGATTTTGCGGTCAATTTCTAGACAATACATGATTTACAGCATTTCCTTGTCATCAATTTTCACAAATGTATTGACTGTTCACCTTTCAGAAAGGGAATAAATGTATGTCTTTCACTTCTTAATCCCTACTGGTGCTCGTATCAATTAGTAGTCATCAACTTGTTAAATTAGAGTAGACCCCACTTCTCTAGAGTATACCCAGTTCTCCAGGCACTACTACAACCACTGGGTATAGGTGTACACATACTGTATTAGTATACTGTTTACTTATTCTACCCATCCACATTTTGTCAGATCACACCACTGAACACCTGCCAACAAATTATCATCCAATTATACAGACAAAGGGCCAAATTAGAGTCTGGCACAGCTGTAAAAAGCCTGAGGTTATGCAAGTAAACTATCATAATGGTTGTGTATATGCAGTACAATCCAACGTCACATCACCTGAACATAACAGGTTCTCAGAGTGAACCATGACTTACACAAACAGCAGTGTTTTGTGGTGCAGTGAGCATGTATGATCAGAAGTGACAGAAGCCATTTTAATTTCACTAAAAGCAGGCCTGCTGCCAGGGTCAGCCTCACTGCTTTTGTTAAGCGGTACACCCATTGATCATGAGGCCCAGTCTCTATCTTGAAACCCACGGGAAGACGAAGTCTGGGAAAATACACTGTACAGTGCATAAACAGCTCTTTAAATGCTTGACCACATGAATTAAATTAGGAGCAAGCCGGGGAGCATCAGTTTTCTGCTAGGCTTCAGACGCATTCGCAACAAAATTGTGCCAACATACAGCTCGCCAATTCATCGTCTTGCATCGCATCCTCGAATCCAAGCTCCTGATATGCTGGCGTTATTGAGCCCCTGCAGCGAGAGATCGATAGTGAAAGCTGTCCGATGTCTACAGAGAATCTTCACTCAGCTGCTCGTTCTGGCAAAGGGAGGAGCTGGGAGAGCTTGCGCAACCACAGAGGCCTGGCTCCCGTCATCTGCTGCTCTCTCATTAATCAGGTTTCTGCTTGATAAAAGTGCAGCTCCAGGCACTGAAAGTGAGGCTTGCCAGACTGCAGCACCGATAGGACCGTATTGGTTTTCGGAGGAGCGGGTCTTTACAGCTCCCTAAACACAATGCAGCAATTTCTTCTGTGTCTCGCCTGCAACTCACTCTCGTCTCAGGCTTTGAGAAAAAAAAAGTAATTTCTTTCATTGTTTAAAATAAAAATTTATAAATTCTGCAAATTACAGACACAGGATACAAAAGTAATGTTAATATTTATGTCTACATGACAAGACTGAGCTGAACATATTGTACGTAGGGCCCCGCATTTCAACAGCCAGATTTGGAAGTCTGAAATCCATGTCAGAATAGCTACTCGCATTGAAACGTAAGACGGTAATTAACTGCGATTAAATGGCGATTACTTATAGAGGCCAATCCTAATGAGTTTTGTGCAATCCAACAAAGTATTGCACTAACTGACAGGATCTGACTAGAGAGCTGACAATTAAAAAAGGAGCAGCAAGTCTTTCCATTAAAAAGCACCTGCAGAAAAATCCATCGAGTGCACTGTACACTGTAATGTATATTACATTGCAAACATTTCCTTTTAAAGTTTCATTTTAAACAACTTACACACCTACACACAAAACTATCCAATATGTCTACAGTGCAATTTCTTATTCAATATTTCAGTGCAATTATTCTTATTTTCTCAAAATAATAAAAAAGTACAAATTAACCAGTTGACAAAGCAGTCACACAAACAGCTCACACAATTATTGAGCCATCTTTATGGATATTATGGAATTAAATTTACAAATGTGTGTGATGAGAAGTGAGCAGAAATCCATGGATTGATGGGCAAATGTCAACTATTATTTGTTAACTGCCTAATTAAGATACTATAGGTCCTACCAAAGGGATATTTTAATAATGGGTCCAAGAGGGCAGCTTCATGAGTATACTGTAGTGACCTCTGGCTGCAGGAGGACCAAACTACAGGCTATAAAATCAAATAGTTGAAATCACAAGGCCATAGTTACACAGCATACAAGTATATAGATGATTAAACAGGGGGAGTGCTCTCTCTGAGGTGTGCCAGTGTGCCAGACGGTGGAGAGGCCCTGGGGAAGTGTCGGGCTGGGTCATTGGAGTCCCACAGCAGCTGGAACTCCCTCGTAAAAGGAAGAACCAGATCCGGCTCCTCAGTCACCAGGATGTTCTCCTTGTTGCTCTGGATGGCCGCCAGCGTCCAGTTGAGGGAGCCAGTGATCAAACGCCGCCCGTCTATCACCGCAAACTTGTGGTGCATGTAGACGGACCCCATCTCGTGCCTCACGCAGATCCCTGGGACAGGGAGAGCCAAGGACACATTGTGGGTGCGTTCAGCCCCCAGCAACCGTATGGGAACAGAAAACGGTGGCAGACACATTCATGGAATTGATTTTCTTAAATATTAGGATGGGCCTGCGTATATATAATTGGGCAGGGAAGTAGCTAGAAGCAGCAATGGGTCATGTCATGGGGCGGGGGCGGGGGGGTGGTACTATAGAGGTATGAAAAAAAAGTATAAATAAGGCTGGTAGATTTTTGTGATTTTAATCATTAAATACACTTGTCTAAGTGGTGTGACAACTCTGAGTTGTGTTCAGTACACATGGGCAGTTGGGACTTGTTTAGCTGATCTTAAATTAGGCGTTAGAGTAAATGAAGCATTGTGGGAAGTGTTCCATAAAGTGTTGATTACCATGCTCAGTGAGATTCAAATTATTTTATATTCAGAATTCAAATTAGTACAGACAGCTCTCATCCCTATCGTGGGAGAAACACTGAATATAAAAGTCAGTAATCACTTTTCTAATTTAAAATGTATTCACCTCAACTTGTCATCATAAAAAGAGACTATGGTCCACAAAATTGTGTCAAATACCATCAGTCAAAAAAACCAAGACACATTTTCACAGAGGTTTTTAAGATATTTTTATATGCGCTAGGCATAAAGTTATTTCTAAATGTAGCAAATATTTTCCTTTCTTACTCCCACTCCACCTCTCTCTGCCCCTTTAGGATCTCACTTTTCTCTCTTTCAGAGCACTTTTCCTCCATCCATCTTACCCTCCGTCCCCATCTGTCACTCTCTTAGTCCCCGCACACTCAGATTAAATTACTGCCCTGTGTGCCGTCCAGCTGCCCATTAGTGCTGATGATGTAACTTTGATTAGGAAGCGAGCTGTGGACAGAGTATCCCTCATTTCCCGTCCTCCGGCACCCGTTTATACAATTGACTTTTCCTCTCCATTTCACACACACACTTTCTTTTCAATCCTTAAAAAAGTAAATATGCACTTTTCTAGAACAGTGTCCAAACCTTTTTTAGCCCCGCAGGCTTATGACAGCAAGCCATTATGCTGAGACCACAAACCCTGTTCTGGAAATGTAATCCACAATCTATCATTCACTGGGGATCACACGTCTTGACTGCTTCGGTCTTCCGCAGACTAGTTTGTGAACTTACTGAAGGGCCCTTTAAAAAAAGCCTTGCTGACAAAGACTTGATTTAGTCAGGGGATTTAGTCCTACACGCAGCAATGTTTCACCTGATAAAGAGAAAGAGTGGACTATGGGTGCTTACAGACAGATGTTTTCGATTGTGGCATTATGCACTTCAACCAGTGGTATACAGCAGAGACAAACAACAGGGGGTTGAGAGAGAGTGTGGAGAGAGTAGCTCACAAAATGGAGCATAAACTGATGCATGCCGTGTATCAATATTCAGAATTGTGTCTCTGAACATCTAAGGCCAACTCTGTAGTAACATGCTTTGCGCAAAAACCCAGTTTCCACCAACTGCCCCCGCTGATCCAGCGTATAACTGCAGCAAGGGATACGGCGAACTTGCCGTGTCCGGTTTCTCATGTCTGTAAGAACCCTAACCCTTTAAGAGCCTCGCGACAGAATCCCCTTTCGCATCAAAGTATTTTTGCTATTTGCTGCGACAAAAAAAATGGCATTACTCCTGTTGCCTAGCTAATTACGTGGTACACTGACATTGCACCAGGCAAAGCTGCGTGCCTTAGAATAATTATGGTACACATTAACTAGAAACCAATATCTTGGGTCATTGGCGGTTTTGAAGTGGAATTACCCCTTCACACTTGCACAATCACTGGATAGTCAGACACTGGGAGGCTCCAAAATAATATACCCAACACTGTAACTGGCTCCAAAAAAAGGCAGATACAGTAGTTCCTGAAATGTAAAACCAGTACAGTACCTGCGTTCCCCTGAGGCCTAGTACACACATTAGGATTTTAGCCCTGATTCAGCTCTTCCAATATCTGAAGAACCTTCTGAATCCCGTACAGTGTCAATTTTTACAAGCCACGAGGGATTTTCAGCAGCCATGGAAAAAGAACCATTCGTCAGTGTAATGTGCAAACAAGAAAAAGCGGTTTTCTCAAAGCCCTTTCCTGAAGGAAAGCACAGCCAGGAGCAATAGGACTGCATGAGAAGCTACAATGCAGAAGGAGCAAGCCGCTATGCTAATGCACACTGGAGTGGCATTGCAAGATGATGCATTGCACTGTGCTGAGAGCGTGAGGGTTTATCTAATGCGCGCACGGGCACCCACCATGTAAAACATAAGCAGGATAAATGTCTGGGTGCCTCGGTAGAAAGTTATGTCATTGTTTCATAACCTTCTTAATGGAATCACCACTGACCTGCAGATGGTGCCAAAAGGCGCAGGAAATC
Organism: Synaphobranchus kaupii; assembly: GCA_029718625.1. Classification (NCBI taxonomy): domain Eukaryota; kingdom Metazoa; phylum Chordata; class Actinopteri; order Anguilliformes; family Synaphobranchidae; genus Synaphobranchus; species Synaphobranchus kaupii. Next base: position 18,235,947 of record CM056379.1, read on the forward strand.
ACCTGAGGTGGCAACACACACACACACACACACACACACACACACACACACACACACATACACACATCCCGTTTCTCCAAGAGTACACCTCAACTTAGAAACTGACAATGAGTGATTTACCTTAGCATCATGACTTTCAACTGCACAGCTCACCAGTTTTGCTATTAATGATTAACCTATTTCAGCGACTGTGACATATGTTACCCTTTCCTTCTCCCTAGCCATACGCCAAGAGGCCGGGTTAAAGGACGACAGCAGTAATGGAGCACCTGCATTGCGGAGGGTGCCGATCTGGGAGCCGGAGATGCGCATGTAGTCCTTATCGGTGACGACCCGCACGGCCACGCCTCTGCTCTGCAGCAGCAGCACGGCGCGGCTCAGATCCTGGCTGGAGAAGGCAAAAATGCACAGGTCCAGAGACACGGAGGCAGAAAGGAGGTGCCGCAGGAGTCCAGTCAAGGAGGTCTCCAGGCCGTGTGGCAGGGGGCAGGGGCAGGGGCTGCCAAAGAGAGAAGCGCTTAACCCAACTTAGGATAGGGAAGGTGACGTTACCATAGATGATGATATTCAATTCAATTCAATTCAATAGAACTTTATCAATCCCCTCAGGGAGATTTAAACAGGGAAACAATGCGTGTAACAGAACATACATACAACATAAATACATCCAAACATACAAGTACCCATTAACACCAATCCTTCCACCTCAAATATAACCCATGTATGACAAGCAGCTCTAACAAAGAGTGCACAAAAAGACAGCTGGACAAAAATAAAATTACCAAAATCATTAACTTGAACTGCTGTCTATGACTGAAGGAATTGTTAAATTCACAGGAGCAAGTTGACATTATAACTAAAAAACATTTTTTAAGGAATAGGATTACCTGGCGAATGTTGTATCGGGTTTGAAGAAGTGCTCCACGCAGGTGAGGGCTGTCGGAAAGAACAGCACCTCTTTCAGCGGACTCCGGTGGCCATGTCGGGACCGCAGACGCCGGAGCAGCCAATCCAGCCACTCCACGCTAAGGGTGAGTGCCAGAGCGCCTAGGCCAATTATCTTCACTGTGTGTCTGAATGACATCTGCAGGGCAAGAACAGATGAGAAAACACAGAGGAAAATAATTAGAAAAGCCAGTAAAACTGAGCCAGATGGCATAGAAGAATGGGAAATGATCACACAGGAATCTGAACATTGCACTCATACTAATCAGTCAAATTAGGACGATCCCTACTGCTTCCTATTATATTCACTAGAAGTGCTGGACTGCTAGTAATAGTAATGAGATGCAGTCATGAAAGTGATATTACGCACGTCAACATGGTGGCTTCACAGAGAGACTGAAAACAGAATATGTTGATATGGTCATGCTTATGCCTACATTTTGAAATATGGAGAGCTAATGGATTTACCATTCAATTTCTCCTTGCTCTTCAAATTAACATCCAAATAAAATGCACCTGTTCTGAATATTCACAATCAAATGCGTCTAATCAGCTTAACATAATAATGTTTAGTTACAGAAAGGGAACTAATTTAGTTTAACTTATGTTTAACAATGGGGTTTCACACATGAAGAGAGGGGGCACAGACAATTCCATGTGTGTTAGCTTATATCAGAAGAATCAAAACTGAAAATCCATAGGTGAGTTAATTGCTTATATCCAGCTTTTCCAAAGTGCCTTGCGGGAGTGATATTTTAAATAAAAAGTAACTTCCATTCATAAATAATTATAAATCGTTAGCTAGCTAATGGTGTCTAAACTAGTTACAGCAAATCGATCTTAATTTTCATACCGATGTATCGATTTTTCAAACACATCGCCTCAGGTTTATGTCCTGGTCATGTAGGCCTGTTGCTGACTAATGTCACTTGGCTGTGGAGCATTGCACATTATGTTAGCTTAATTTAAAGTAGAAGAAAACTCACTGGCTAGCTATTGGCCTAACGTTAGCTGCGCTCCTCTAAATCAGTCTTCATTAACCTTAAAGGCCTTTGCATGCAATCGGAACTGTCTTGCAAAGGCCTTTATTCTGTGGTGAATGGCTGCACCTTGCGCACTAACTAGTTTCCTGGTAGCTAACATTAAGTTATTTTACCTAGCGCGACCTCTGATGGGTGGGTAATTTAATTGGTAAATTAGCTTTGTATAGGAAAACAATTATGACTAGACTGCCTTGTTTGGGATCTCGTTAAATTTGCCATATTAAAAATTTCCTGTTTAACCAGTTCCCGTTCTGGAACTTTAGCCAATTTAAATCTGTACACACACACAGCTGTCCCTAACGTTATGTGAAATTTTTACCACATGCAGACATTATGTGCGTTTTACAAGTTAACATAAAAAATGTTTTAGAGGCAAACCGCGGTCGAACTTCAGAATTCCTCCAGCGCCGAAAGGGTCAGTCTCCCTCGTGCCACGCTCGATAGCTTCCGCCTTTAGCTTCAAGTAGGGTAGCGGTAGCTGTGTTGATTGCTGATGTCTAGTTATTGTGCAGACATGAAACAATGGTCACTACATCAACACGTAGGCTATTTTTCTTTGTTGTAAAAATGCATTCTTTTTATTTGTTTTCATTCGTTTTTGTTTTTACCGTTAACCGACAATGGTGGAAAGCGATTAGTTTAACCAAATATAAAACCTGACCAGAAGGTGTCATCACAGAAGTTGTCATCTTACAGAGTAAATGCCAAATTGATTTACGTTACATTAAGTTTAATGTAATGTGATGCTGCCAATCTTTTACAAGGAACATAAGCAAAACAATGCATTTTAAACCAACTCAATATAGTTAAAACAACGTTAAGACGTTGAATTGTTCAATGTTTTTTCAATGAATGTAAGATAAAAAGCAAATGGCATTACATGGTGATTCTGAGTGCAAAAGCTTTTATTTTGAAAACATCATTGCCAATGTCCCTCAACCTCATCTTCCTGACCTGAGCATCGAATCATCGCATACACATAATTCTGTGTTGGGGTAAGGAAATTTGCCGTTTCACTCAACATTGCATCATAGATACTCATTCCATTCTACAAACGTTAGGTTATAAAACGATCGATTCTCCGAGAAATTTGAGCGCAATATTACAATATTATGCAATTTTACTGTGCCTGAGTGAAAGACATGAATTTGCGCCAATGGAAGACGTAGAAGTGTAGTCTTATGCCCAATCAGATGAAAGAATTCGCTGAAACCTCCGGTTATGAGTTTCCTGTTTGAAACAACTGTTTACCGAGTGCGTGCTTTGACTGAAGGAGAAGGTAAACAAAATCTCGTTAATATGTATTTTAGCGTTAAATGGTGCATTGTATTTCTAAATTTGCATGGTTGCTGTAACCAGATCAATTAATTCGCACTCTTTCTTCTTCTGAAGCCCTTGAAGTGGCTACCTAGCTAACTTTTATATAGCTTTTTGTAGGCCCGACCTGGTTAAGCTGTTTGTTGCCCAGCTATGTTCGAACATTGATCATAAAGCTGAATACTAAACTGCTGATTTGTGAAGTCCAAAATGGCTGTTTTCGAGTTCGCTATACTTGTATATTTCATTAACCGTAACTTAGCTAACTAATTAATCAGAATATGTAATGTTAGGGTTAACTGTATTTGACTATCAACACCTGGCTTTAGTGACTTCAAATAAATAAATGACACGAGGCTGAAGTTGGTTTCTTATTCGCAGCTTCTTATTCATAATATTCAGAACTTCAGCCTCGTATCAATCACAGGTTTTACATGTTAAAATCACAAGTTACGTGAGCACTGCAGATAACGTTAGCCAGCTAATTTATTAATAACGTTGTGCGATTACGATTTAACATCCTTTCTGTTGTATTTGATTTTATTATTTTTCAACAAACCGAAGAATATGGGTCGGCGTAAATCAAAACGGAAGCCACCTCCTAAGAAGAAACTGACGGGAAATCTGGACACCCAGTTCACCTGTCCATTTTGTAACCACGAAAAGTCATGTGACGTCAAAATGTAATGTTAAGGATTACTTAACTAAACCAATTTGCTCGTGTCGCTGCATCCATATTTTCTACTGCTGTAGTGCCCTGAGATTGTTTGACGTCTTTTTCTCTTCAAACAGGGAACGAAGTAGAAACACAGGAATAATATCCTGTACAGTTTGCTTGGAAGAATTCCAGACCCCTATAACCTGTATCCTTCTGTACAATGCAAGCATTAATCTGCAGTATTGAGTTTACAATAATGTGTAAATGGAACTCGCTGTAGAAACAGTGTGTTTACCGGTTAGTGGCATGTTGATGAAGATGAGTGGGTTATGATGGGTAAGTGATAGGTTGACACTATGTTACTGACGTTAAGCAGGCATTAGTATCCAGTGTGACTTGCAGTGCAAGCACAAAGCTCTTTTAGGTAACACTGAAAGTGGTTCTCTGAACCCCAGGAATAATGTTGATTTAGCCTCAATACACTAAGTGGGCTTGGCCCTTAAAGTGGGTTTATAAATGATTACATCCAAACAAACACTCCTTTGGGTTTCTCCAGAAGAAAGAATAAACGAGTGTTAAAACATTTGAAATGATAAAACTTTATTCATTTTATAGACCTATCGACTGTTTGCACGTACAGTGGGGACGGAAAGCATTCGTACCCCTTCACTTTTTGCACACTTTATTGTGTTGTAGATTTAATTTTAAATGGATAAAATTGCCATTTTTTCCCATCAATCTACACTCAATAACCCATTAATGACAAAGTGAAAACATGTTTTTAGACATTTTTGCCAATTTATTAAAAATCAAAAACTGAAATCTCATTTACATAAGTATTCATACCCTTTGCTTTAACGTATTTTTAAAGTATCATATTTAATATTTGGTCGCATATCCTTTGCATGCTGTTACTTCCTGAAATCTGTGACCCATAAACATCAAAAGACTATCTTATTTTCAGGTACTGTTACAAGCGATATTATAACCTCTCTGCATTTGATTTGATCTCTATGGGAATTGGGGGGGTGAGACTAGATTCAGCTGTAAATTACACTGGTACAGTATGGAACACATGACTGGCTCAATGGCTTTAAGTCATCAAGGGTCTAAGGCAGAGGTGGGCAACGAGGGCCGTATCCGTTTCTGGTTTTCATGCCGACTTCTGGCCTTAATTACCTAATTAGCCCTAATATTTACGCCATCTGACATTTTAGCTACAATTCTTAATAAGCGCATGAATGACAGCCGAAGACGTCTTGTGTCCCTATATGAAACATTTTCATGTGATCTAATCTACCAGTGTTGGTGTAAACAGCCAATTAGCTCATTTAGCTGGGGTAATTGGCGGGAACAAAAACCTGTATACACACCGGCCCTCCAGGACTGGAATTGCCCACCCCTGGTCTAAGGTATCAAACGAGCCCCAAACCATCACTCTGCGACCAGATATGGAGTAGATGTGGATGAATCTCTTTAAGGGTTGTTTCTCCTGACTTTTTCCCCCATAGAGTTCTATAGGAAAATTAGTTATAGTATCGCTTGTAACAGTACTTGAAATAAGATATCAAGAGTTTTTTGATGTTTATCGGTCACAGACTTCAGGAAGTAACAGCATGCAAAGGATATGTGACCAAATATTAAATATGATACTTTAAATTTAAACTGAGATTTCAGTTTTTGATTTTTTAAATAAATTAGCAAAAATTTCTAAAAACATGTTTTCACTTTGTCATTATGGGTTATTGAGTGTAAATTGATGGGCAAAAAATGGCAATTTTATCCATTTAAAATTAAATCTACAACACAATAATGTGTGCAAAAAGTGAAGGGCGTATGAATACTTTCCGTCCCCACTGTATATCACTAATATCCCCAGTAAGTGCATTGTGAAAAACTGTTTAGGCTGTATTTTTCTTCTTGACTTGCCAATTTTGATTTCCTTAATGAACCTTTCTAGATCTTTCCGAACCTGTTGATGTTTATAGTGATTGGATAGATGCTTGTGAGGCTGCCAATCAGTAGCATTTCCAGTCATTCCAATCAATGTCAAAAAAAGGAATTTGGTTACAATAGTTTGAAGTTTCAACCACTGTCTGTGTTAGTCCATATTTATTACAAGTCTTAAATTCAGCTACAGAAAACCTTAAGGGTATGTCTAGAGTCATTTGTTTAACACGTTGTTCTTCACACTTAAAAAAGTTGTTGTTTCATGTGTCAAATTGATTCCGTTAACTCTGAATTGCCATACCCCATAAAGGTGGCTTTCTTATAGCCTAGGTCCCCGAAGTACTGTGTTGTGAGAATCAGTCACTTGACTTTACCTAGGGAGTTGGATGTCTGTGCAGCCTATCTGGCTTTAAAGAAAAACATTTCTCAATCAGCGCATGGCAATGAAGGTATTCATGAATTAATATAGGCAACATTTTGAATACCCTGTCATATATATTTGCAGTTGTCTCATTGCAGCAGTGTTATCTTGTCCTTGTGGGAGGGTACCCACTAGTACTATCTGCCAACGGTTCTTGATAGTGTGTGTCCAGATGCTGCTGGATAACCCTTTGATCTCTGTCAGGGCTCGTTAGGCACATTAACATTAGGCCCTGAGTTACTAACACCTTTAGCGGGTGCAAAACAAATCACACAGCCAATGATTGGTCATGACATTTTTTTTTTGCCCCAATCATTGGCCATGTTATTGGTTTTGCACATGCAAAAGGTCTTAGTAAATCAGGTAAATAAGTCACCCATGTTATTGTCATTATTCGAAGGATCTTTGCTCGAATGGGATCTTTATTGCTGGCAGACTGTAGGCTGTGTTTTGCTACCTATTGTAACTGTCAGCCTGCAGCAACAAGGATAAGATAATACTCTAATGGCGATTTTGGCAAAATTTATCCTACGAAACAACCTGCCATATTTTTTTGAATGAGCCAGTGCTAGTTCAAGCGCAGTGCTTTGTGTAGAGCTGATCCCTGGATGATGTTGGTGCCTTCTGTAGAATCCAGATTTCATCCAGCTAAACGCCCTTATGAGTTAACGTATAGTGGTCCATAGCAGCCTGGAACAGGCTAAATGTAGTGGTCTGCAGCTCGCCGTGTTATATTGTGTGGTTAATTTCTTTTTCTTCCTTGTTTTAAAGTAGTTATTGGCACCATTGAGGTTATTTGGTGCAAAGATACCATGGGCTAAATGCAGTATTTAAAATCTAAAATAGCATTACTAAATGGATGAATGGAATTGCAGTATCAGACTTTTTAAGTTTTTTCAAACTTTTCCAAACTTGTAATTGATTCCAAATCCTGCTTGCTGATTTTATTTAATTAAATTTTTAAAAATTGTTTTATTTTGCCTGGTCTGTTGAGATTTCCTCCAGCTTCAAAATAGGAAGTTCATGTCAGATGTACAGTTTTAGACTTCTTGTGGAGTATATCTGTGTTATTTTATAATGACCTGATCCTATCACTTGAGTCAGAATATTCAAATGTTTTGTACTTGATCACAGCATTTTGTGAATTCCATGAAGTAACTAGAATCACTTGGCCATTGTAGCTTTTAAATCAAACACTTTCCTTTGAATGTGGAATCTGTAAAAAATAAACCTGTTTCTGTTTGTTGTATAAATTTAGGTAAAAATAAATGAAATGTAGGTTGACACAACCTCATGCCTGGTGCCATTATATGAAAATGATCAGTATTTGTTTTCCCTGCTGGTCCTTTGTTTGTTTGTTTTTCATGTGACTGTTGACTTGAACAATAAACTTGATTTCACAAAGGCAAAACCTTCCATGATTTCCATTTTGCTTCAATTAAGTCTAGTAAATGGGTAGACAAGCATGCATTAATTTCTTCAATATTTTATTCACTGTTCTTAGTGTAATACACTTCACGTATCGTGGGACACTTTGAGGACTGGGGCCAAGCGTCCCTATTTACAATCTTTCGGTTAATTCTACTCCATTCAAAGTGTGAACAGAAGCTATACAGACCAAATCCTCTATATTTTAAGAAATAACTTACAAATTATTTTTGGTTTTTGTATAATTCTTTATTAACCTTGCACAATTTTCATTCCTGGTAAAATACTCATCCAATTGAATTTGTAGAACATTTTTTCTTGCAATTGTTGCTTAGAAACCATACAGTCAGGATCTTTCTGATTATTTAACTGACTATTTAACCCCTAACTGAAATAACCATACAGAATGTTTTGTCTATTTCCCAACATAAAGCAACATTTTTAATAGCCCAGAAAGCATGCCTTAAAATGGGTTTGGAAGGGGTGCTATGATTGGAGAAATACTCTTCCAACAGTCCCAGTTCCAATAAGAATAAATGTTTCAGAGGTGGATGGTGCTTTGCTGGTTGCAACTAATTTCTGACGACTAACCATTTCAATTAATTTCCTGTCACACCTGAAATGTGTCCACAATGAATTTTCATAGTGTGCTTCCGAATTATTTTCAGGATATTCATGTTTGTGGAAACTGGATATATTCCACAGTTGCAAAAAACAGCATAGTACCATTTACATGTCTTGGTGTAATCATGATTACGGCAATATTATTTTTCAACAAAAACTTCTGCGATTGAAATGGTATTAATCATCGCAGGTTTATAGGCAAACCCTTCCTACTGCACCATTCCTTTTGGACAAGATGGCAAGATGCAGAAAAATAGTCAAACAATTATTTGAACAAGACCCATAATCAAACCAGCAAAAACACATTTAAATGACTCAATGGACATTATAGATCTTTTTAAAACTATATTGAGTCAAACATTTATACACCCTCCGCTGTTAAATCCACGGGGTATCAAGATTAAGTTAAACAAACCAAAAATTTAGCTGAAATGATTTGGGGTACATCTTTCTCTTGATCAGTTTTCCAGTGTCGCATTGCTGTGTAAAGATGTTAAGACACTTGTATTGTTAATATGTGGTATGGGACACAGGCATGTTTGTACTAGTTTGCAAACAACTGCAGTCAGCATTGGCAATCACATCACAGTGCACTAGTAAAGTATATTGATTCTTGAAAATCTTTTACTCTAAAAATGCTATGCGTAAATTAAATTTCACAATAAGTATTATGTACAAACAGTATTAACTTGAATAAACACTGTGAATACAGTAAGCTTTTATTTGTCAGTTATTTCGGAATTTCAAAAAACCATATACCTTTTAAATATATTTCTTCCTTATAATATATTCTTCTGTTTGCATACCACATATACAGTATTTATTTTTGCAGTCTGATGGGTCATGAAAGGGCAGTGGACATTATATCGGGGCCCAGGATCATAACGTTTAACGAATACCATTTCAAATGACATTCATCAACGTAAGTGAGTTAATTATGCCTATTTTTATAGCACCAACAGTGTATCTACAATTGAATAACACTGCAAAATACCAGGGGCCACATGTATAAAACTCTGACTCCAAACATTGCGTACGCATGGTGTCCAGTCTGTGCCCAGGTACGCAGATTCTCACAGCACGTATTATTTTATACATCTGAATTTCTGCGTGGAAACTCCCTTACGCAGCTTTCTGAGGGCATTTATCTGCTCAGCACTGTTTATACATGTGGCCCCAGATGGGAGATTAGATTACATCAGAGCAATACAAAGCAGTTTATATTCTGGGCTCCATACTAAAAAAAAAATATATATATATATATTGTGTCAGGAAAATCGTTAATTCGACTAATTTTTTTTTATCAAGGCTGTGTGCGCTATCACTGGTCGTCAGTTAGACCAGTTTACAGTAGAAATGTGTACAGCATTTGTCAAGCAGTGCAATGGTGATAAAATGTCCGCCTTGTGGTGATAAAATGTCCTAGACCAAATTATTACACATAATTTAAAAAATAATTAAGAATCAGGAATTTTAGTCTGAAACAACGGGATATATTTGTTGCTGACTTTCCATCCTCCAAGCCAGTATTCTATGTGTGATGTCCAATGGGAACGTGGACTTTGGCAGGTTCACTGCTGTCGGTGGTGAGAACGCTCCATTGAAAGCCACCCATATTCATTGTCTGTGAATCCGTACCCAAGCACCTCACTGCTACAAACGTCAGCATTAACAGGGAAGTAAATTTAAAAAAAATTCTAGGTTTAAATTCACATAGCATTTGGGTCTGCTCTGATTTATGAATGGAGCAGTAGAATGGAAAGGTATCTTAGGCAATCCCAATAAAAAAAACTTAAACATCAATAATAAATATGACTAGACAGGGTAACCAGGGACAAATTTAGCATGAGTTTAAAATTACGGTTAAAACTCCTAGACCAGAGAACTGCATCAGCTGCTCCGTTTGTCTCTGACGAGGAGTAGCCGTTACAGTTGTCAAAAACAAAACAACAAAAAAATGAGGCTGACGCCGCAGTGACGGTGTTTCCAGGGAAGGCGGTTTAAGGCAGCATCTGCAAAATATGATTCATATTAAACAAAAATTGCGCAACAGTAGATCTGATGGATCTGAGACTGGAAGCTGAGTAAAAAAAAAAAAAGCCACCCCTCCATGAAAAAAGCAGTGACTTAAATTGCATAGACGTGCAGAGGGATTTAATGGATAGGGGGGTTTGGGAATATCTTGGAAAATTTGCCCCGGCCAGCAAAGCCCAGGGAGGAGGTTGGAGACAGAAATGGTCGTCAGTTGGGGCTCCGTCTTCTTTAGTCGGGGTACAATTTGTAGCCGTCGTATCCGTACTCCTCGCCGTTGTTTACGTAGCTGTCGGGGGTGGTGCAGTACTTGCTGTCGTAGACTTGGCGCGGGAGGCCGTACACCGTCATGCCCCTCTGGGACGCAACCTTATTGGTTCCCATCTGCAGGGAGACGGTCGAAGTGTCGCACGCCTCCAAGTCCATCTTCTTGTCAAAGATCTGTCGCTTGGTGCCAGGTGCAGTCATTCCAGCCTGGAGAGGTGGCGACACACACACACACGCGCACACACACACACACACACACACACACACACACACACACACACACACACACACACACACACACACACAAAAATTAAAATTAGTTACTTTACTGACCCCTCACCTACTCATCTTCACAGTCAAGCGTATTTCCAGGAGCACATTTCTAACCATTACTACTTTATCATTGAAGTAAAACTTCACACTAATGAAAAATAACAGACATGTAGTCGTAAGCTCTTAGTAACAGCTAACAGTACAACGGAACTGGAAACATGGACACTGTTCTGCATAATGTGGAAATATATTGATTTCCACTCTCCTCCATGCATGAGATGTTTTTAAAAAATGGAAGGCAAACCCAGAATAGTCAAAATGTCAGTTATCCTGTAGACCGTTAACCTGTAGTAGAGTAAATCATTTAAATAAGGTAGTAAAAGTCAACACACACTTTCTAAGTGATTGAGCCACCCCAAAAGAGATTGATCGTGGCCAATGAAAACATACAGCAGTGTACGGGCGTGTCACCACCTGCAATATGTGGTCCTGAACGCTATAATTACTGTGGCGATTTTGTGGTTTAATTCCCCGTGGGATACTGCTCTTGTAACAATAATAATAACTGAGAGTGAATTGTGCTTTAACTGCAACTTTCACGGACCTGATATCGTACCTCTTTACAACTACTAATATAAGAGGCCCTTCCAGGCTGCAACCCTTCAGCCATTTTTAACTAGAAAGCTGAACATACATCAGTGGAGGTATGCCCAAGAGTAAAGTTACTGTGATGTTCCAGTATTAATGCGGTTGAAAACTGCCTCAGGGCCAGGCATTTCTTTCCCTCCAAACTAATAGTTTCCAGTAGACTATAAAGCACCATTCCCACAGCCACATAGTAATTAAGCAATTAAGGAAGCCCTGGAACAAAGTTGATCACTTTGAAGCTTTTTTTTTAGAAGTGTTCCACAGCTTAAAGACATCTGAATAGGATAAATCTAATTACATTGCAATAAGGAAATAACAGAGGTGAAATACTTTTTCTTCAAAACCCAATTCCAAAAAAGTTGGGACAGTATGTAAAATGCACATAAAAGCAGAAAGCAGTGATTTGTAAATCCTCTTTTACATATATTTAATTGAAGACAGTACAAAGACCTTATCAACTTTATAGATTTTTGTACATATAAGCTAATTCCTAATTTGATGCCTGCAACACGTTTAAAATAAGTTGGGACAGGGGCAAAAAAAAAAAAGACTGGGAAGTTAAAAAAATACCTGTTTGGAACATTCCACAGGTAAACAGGTGATGCTATCATGAATGGGTATAAAAGGGAGGTTATAGTATCACTTGTAAGAGTACCTGAAAATAAGATATCAAGAGTCTTTTGATATCCTTTTATACCCAGTGGTGATCGCATCACCTGTTTACCTGTAGAATGTTCCAAACAGGTGTTTTTTGAACTTCCCAGTCTTTTTTTTTTTTGCCCCTGTCCAAACTTTTTTGGAACATGTTGCAGGCATCAAATTCGGAATTAGCGTATATTTACAAAAATCAATAAAGCTGATAAGGTAAAACATTAAATATATTTTCTTTGTACTGTTTTCAATTAAATATACAGTATGTAAAAGAGAATTTACAAATCACTGCTTTCTGCTTTTATGTGCATTTTACATACTGTCCCAACTTTTTTTGGAATTGGGGTTTGTAAATAACTCTGCTTCCTGTTTCCCCACCTGGCTGGCTCCTTTATTGGTTCCCATCTGTAGGCTGATGGTGGATTGGTCGACTGGCTTCTCCATGCCCGTCTTGGGATCGTAAAGGTGGCGGTGTGTTCCATATGACGTCATTCCTTTCTGACTTGCAAACTTGTTGGTGCCCATCTGGATCGAGACATTTCAGGAGATGCTACAATTATTCCTGCAGTTATGTATTTAATGGCTCAGTTTGTATCAATGGTTAATGATCCGAGACCCCTCATTTCCAAAAGACACTTTAGTAGGAACATTTGTAGCCTTTTTGGGAAAACATTATCACGCACTGTTTGATTTCAGATCTAGGTTTCAGAAGCTTTCTGCTGGGGGCTTATTGCTAATGACGAGTCGCCTCTCTGACCTGCAGGCCGATGATGTTGCGTCCCTCTTTCAGCTTCTCAGCGTTGAAGTGGCGATGCTGTTTCTCTGCGTACTTCACACCGATGTCATGCGTAGTATGGAAACCTTTGCTCTTTGCCTAGAATATGAGAGAGAGGGGGTTACTGCTGCAGAAAACGGATATTGAATCCACTGTTGCAATTATATAATTGCTTATTATGGCTTGTTATGTATTATGTATGTGAGAGAGAAATTAAGTAAGTAATGGTATAACCACAATGTTAGATAAAGAAATAAAATTATTGACATTAAATATATAAACCCACATGGGAGTAGCCATGTACAAACACTATGCACCATAGTGGTAATGGTATCTTGTTATATCATCTATGTATATTTAAATGGTAATTTACTGTATTTCCCAGTGTACAGCTATCATACAATGCAAGGATGCGCTTGCAGATGTGTGCTGCACCTACCACTCCAGCCAGAGCGATCAGCGCGCTCTGCACCTGGGTGTGGTTGACATTCTCAAACAGGTCGTTGGCTTCAAAGATGTCGTGCAGCTTCAGTCCATAATCGGTTATGGCTCTGACAAAATTTCCAATATTTTCCAGCTGAATGGCAAATGAGATTGGAGAGGGACACCAGAGAAATTACGATTAATTCAATGACAACATGAACTAAAAAGTAATATTAATACAATAGATTTATGTCGATGTATTCTTGAAATAGTCACCCCTTTGAATTTAAAATCTGGCTATTTCCCCACTCAGACAGTAAAACTCCAGCTTGCTCTTAGGGTTTCCATATTTGGTTAGCGTGTGTCACTGCTGCACAGCTCTGCACCATAAAGCTGGTATTCTCTCCAGCTCTCCTGGCACTCAAGTATTACTTATAAATTACTATTGATTGTATAATTGAACCTTGATCTGTCTCTAGCTAGCTTTGTTGGTGGTTTTCTAACCATGCACCTTTTCTAACCATGCACCTTAGCTGAAAGCAGCTGCAAAATGCCAAAATGGTAAATTATTATTATTATTATTATTCTATTGTGTTACTATTATTATTATTATTATTATTACGATGCTTTGCCTATCATTTATACTTTACATTAATTTGGGTAATAATTTGAAGTCATGCATTTGTCCTCAGAAGGTGCACAACAGTCTCAGAGGAATGGTGCTACCAAGGCCCTTCCAAGCAGGGGCAAGACACAAATATCAACTTCATTTAACAGCCCAGTAGAGACATGGAATGTAAACACATTATTATAAATGAGTGCAGTTCATTCCAGGCTGCAGCAAAATTCAAATTCATGCTGTTTGGCACAGGTGACACAGTAGATACACACACGTGTGTGTGTGTGTGTGTGTGTGTGTATAAACGTGTGTGTATTTATGTATACATCTTTCATGACAAGTGTGATTATGAATTTTACTGCAATTAACCACCTCTTATGGTCTTGCACATGTACTCAGCACATCTAATCCCTCCATAGACTTGAGCAACATATTTCATCCACCTTGTTAGTTCATATTACCTGGTGCCAGTTCTGTGTGGAGTTACTTATCTTTCTCACGGACCCCGGCTGCAGTGTGTTGATCAGCCTAGACAGCAGTCAAGAAAACAGTGCAAGGAAAAGAGCTCTCATTAGCCAGTGAGGAATTTTATTTTGGCCACATAGTGGTTCAGTTTGCTGGCATCACCGACTTTCTTTGCAGCCTTTTGTGAAAAATGCGTTTTGGAAATGACAGCCAGGTAATAAAAACGAAAGTCTTATTCACACACTTTAATCATTGCCTTCCTTCCCTTTTAAGTCTACATTTCGGTTCACATCTCTACTGCAGCACACTTATGCAGTTATTGGTTCTTTCTTAAAGATCCTGTGCAATCAAAATCAGAATTTCCAAGTTAAAAATATACATATATAATAAACAAATAAAATAAATACAATGATAATAAGCTTATATTATTCAGTTAATACCATTATTTAAATTCAGGTTTTTATCTGGAAAGCAACAAAGTTCTTATACTGCCCACTACAGGAGGATTTAGTATAGGCCTTGTGCAGACCATGTGGCTTGTGTAAATAACATGGAGGCTTAGATTTTAATCAATCGGTGGTAGGTCTGTTTAGTGGACTGAGGTTAACTTGAAATTAATATTCATAGAGGAACACAACGTGTAAGATCTCCAGCTCTTGTTTTTTTTATATAAATGACGTAGCATACTTTAGATAAAAAGGGAAATGTATTTCTTTCCTCTTTATACAGTTGGAAAAAAGAATATATGCATTTTTATCGTATGGTTTAATGACCATTCTAAATGAAAAATTCTATTACACAGGGTTTTTAAATTCTGCACAACACGTTGTATGTACAATGTAATGTGCAACCAGGGAGAATAGTGTTGTCTGTGTGTCATCTCCCATCTTCTCACTCACTCGCAAAGTATGACTCCATCCTTCAGTTCCTCCATGAAATTGTCCCCGATCCCGTGTCCTGTGATTTCCTGGATCCACAGGCGTAGCTCCTCCTCTTTGTGAGGGTCATACTTCTGAGCCAACTGGAGGCAGAGAAGAGCGGCCACTGGTTAAAGTCATCAAATTACAAAATAGGAGTGTGGGATTTTTTCACTACATTTGTGGTACAGTTGCCAGTGGCGTCCATAGCTGATATATGCATGCTGCATATCTCAGCTATATAAAATGTTTTATATTCAACTGCCTGCAGACCTTAAAAGGTTCTGCTTTATTAATGTCTAAGAATATCAAACAATACTAACTGAAATGCCTTAATTTCATTGGTTATGGATGAGTCTTGCTACAATTAGCGTTACTTAATTTTTTAATTCTGCATACCTTGGGAAGCAATCCTGACTGTTGCTGTGTGTATGATGAGTGTGGTGGTACTGTTTATATTTCAATTTACTACATCCTCTCAATGTTCATGGTCTTCCATTCTGAAGAAATTCTAATGAATGCACTAAAGCTGTAGGCTACCAACTAACCTACAGTATTGGTTACGGTTACCCCGATATTCCTGTGCAGTAGAACTGGATAGGTGTTAATATAATTGAACATTCAAAGAACAAGGACTGAATCGCCTACATTCATCCCATCTGGAATTCATCCATAAAACACCAGAATCTCTGCAAAACATGATCCAATTGCTTTCTCCTCTCTTTCCATCTACTTTCACTCCTGGTCTGCACTCTAGTGTTTGCTTCCTTGTCATTTTATTTACAAGCCCAGGCTTGTAGTACAAGAGAGAGCGGAAATTAAATGAAATAGACCAAGTGAAATTCCTGCATGGAATCATTCTGATTCTATGTTTCCTTGTATTTCCTTGTTAGCAAGTTCGACAGCCCCATATTTTAAATTCCAGGACAGCTGCCTACTTCTCCACCCTCCCTGGTCCCTTCTCCTTTTAAGAATTATTCCTTTCCTAAATGGAGCGCAAGAGAGGGGGGAGCCAACACAAACAGGTATTTCAAAGCACTCGGCTTGTGTGGCTTCCAGTCCAACGCACCAAACTAGGAAGAAACAGCTCTCTCCCCCTTTTCCTCTGTGGGCTTTCCGGAACCTTCCCTTTTAAAGTTGGCTGAACACTCACACAACCACTCAAACCATGTGTACGTCAGACCAAGGGCCACCAAGACACTCAGGCATGGGAGTCTCTAGTTGTTTTTGTTTTGTTTTTTTGTTTACTTTCAGTTTTATAAATGCAATGATCTTGTCTGAATTAGACTGCGTCATTCTTAAAAACCCGCACTGAATCCTGACTGCAAGGTGATAAAAAAAAAGACTGGTAGCCTGTAAAAGGAGATTTCTGCAGTAAAAAGTATGCCGCTGCCTTGAGCTAGACGCATAGTTCTGGGAGACTCCAGAGATCAGAGAGAGGATACTGAAGAAAATGAGGGTCTGGACAAAGTACTGAGAGGAAAAGAACATCTGTGATCCGTTTAGCTTCTCTGTGTCCAAAACTGTCCATACATTGTTATTTGCGAAAATATACAGTGCAAGCTTCAAGCAAACACTACTCCGCTTCCATTGCCAAAAGAAGTTATGTAATGTCCCGCCTACTTCAGACAGTTAACCTGTCATCCTCTAAAACCCCTCGACAGTGAGCAATCACTCCATAAAAGGAGGTCAAGGGAGCAGAAGCACTGGGCTGCCAGTGTGAAGCATCACTCTCTGGGTATCTGATCTGGACTCTCATGGTCTCCTCATAAAGTCCACTGAGAGAGTGATGGAGCAGAGTGATACCACACACCACAAGAACACTGTCTGCTGCAGAGTGATACCACACACCACAAGAACACTGTCTGCTGCAGAGTGATATCACACACCACAAGAACACTGTCTGCTGCCAGAACACTGTCTGCTAGTGATACCACACACCACAAGAACACTGCCTGCTGCAGAGTGATACCAAACACCACAAGAACACTGTCTGCTGCAGAGTGATACCACACACCACAAGAACACTGTCTGCTGCAGAGTGATACCACACACCACAAGAACACTGTCTGCTGCAGAGTGATACCACACACCACAAGAACACTGTCTGCTAGTGATACCACACACCACAGGAACACTGTCTGCTGCAGAGTGATACCACACACACCACAAGAACACTGTCTGCTAGTGATACCACACACCACAGGAACACTGTCTGCTGCAGAGTGATACCACACACCACGAGAACACTGTCTGCTGCAGATTGATACCACACACCAGGAGAGCACTGTCTGCTGCAGAGTGATACCACACACCACAAGAACACTGTCTGCTGCAGATTGATACCACACACCACAAGAACACTGTCTGCTGCAGAGTGATACCACACACCACAAGAACACTGTCTGCTGCAGAGTGATACCACACACCACAAGAACACTGCCTGCTGCAGAGTGATACCACACACCACAAGAACACTGTCTGCTGCAGAGTGATACCACACACCACAAGAACACTGCCTGCTGCAGAGTGATACCACACACCACAAGAACACTGCCTGCTGCAGTGATACCACACACCACAAGAACACTGCCTGCTGCAGAGTGATACCACACACCACAAGAACACTGTCTGCTGCAGAGTGATACCACACACCACAAGAACACTGCCTGCTGCAGAGTGATACCACACACCACAAGAACACTGTCTGCTGCAGAGTGATACCACACACCACAAGAACACTGTCTGCTGCAGAGTGATACCACACACCACAAGAACACTGTCTGCTGCAGAGTGATACCACACACCACTAGAACACTGTCTGCTGCAGAGTGATACCACACACCACAAGAACACTGTCTGCTGCAGAGTGATACCACACACCACAAGAACACGGTCTGCTGCAGATTGATACCACACACCACAAGAACACTGTCTGCTGCAGAGTGATACCACACACCACAAGAACACTGTCTGCTGCAGTGATACCACACACCACAAGAACACTGCCTGCTGCAGATTGATACCACACACCATAAGAACACTGTCTGCTGCAGAGTGATACCACACACCACAAGAACACTGTCTGCTGCAGATTGATACCACACACCACGAGAACACTGTCTGCTGCAGATTGATACCACACACCACAAGAACACTGTCTGCTGCAGAGTGATACCACACACCACGAGAACACTGTCTGCTGCAAATTGATACCACACACCACAAGAACACTGTCTGCTGCAGAGTGATACCACACACCACAAGAACACTGTCTGCTGCAGAGTGATACCACACACCACAAGAGCACTGCCTGCTGCAGATTGATACCACACACCAGGAGAGCACTGCCTGCTGCAGATTGATACCACACACCACCAGAACACTGTCTGCTGCAGAGTGATACCACACACCAGGAGAGCACTGTCTGCTGCAGATTGATACCACACACCAGGAGAGCACTGTCTGCTGCAGAGTGATACCACACACCACAAGAACACTGCCTGCTGCAGAGTGATACCACACACCACCAGGACACTGTCTGCTGCAGATTGATACCACACACCACAAGAACACTGTCTGCTGCAGAGTGATACCACACACCACAAGAACACTGTCTGCTGCAGAGTGATACCACACACCACCAGGACACTGTCTGCTGCAGAGTGATACCACACACCACCAGGACACTGTCTGCTGCAGAGTGATACCACACACCACAAGAGCACTGCCTGCTGCAGATTGATACCACACACCACCAGGACACTGTCTGCTGCAGATTGATACCACACACCACAAGAACACTGTCTGCTGCAGAGTGATACCACACACCACAAGAACACTGTCTGCTGCAGAGTGATACCACACACCACCAGGACACTGTCTGCTGCAGAGTGATACCACACACCACCAGGACACTGTCTGCTGCAGATTGATACCACACACCACAAGAACACTGTCTGCTGCAGAGTGATACCACACACCACCAGGACACTGCCTGCTGCAGAGTGATACCACACACCACCAGGACACTGTCTGCTGCAGATTGATACCACACACCACAAGAACACTGTCTGCTGCAGAGTGATACCACACACCACAAGAACACTGCCTGCTGCAGAGTGATACCACACACCACCAGGACACTGTCTGCTGCAGATTGATACCACACACCACAAGAACACTGTCTGCTGCAGAGTGATACCACACACCACAAGAACACTGTCTGCTGCAGAGTGATACCACACACCACCAGGACACTGTCTGCTGCAGAGTGATACCACACACCACCAGGACACTGTCTGCTGCAGAGTGATACCACACACCACAAGAGCACTGCCTGCTGCAGAGTGATACCACACACCACAAGAGCACTGTCTGCTGCAGAGTGATACCACACACCACAAGAACACTGTCTGCTGCAGAGTGATACCACACACCACAAGAACACTGCCTGCTGCAGAGTGATACCACACACCACCAGGACACTGTCTGCTGCAGAGTGATACCACACACCACAAGAGCACTGTCTGTTGCAGATTGATACCACACACCACAAGAACACTGTCTGCTGCAGAGTGATACCACACACCACAAGAACACTGTCTGCTGCAGAGTGATACCACACACCACAAGAACACTGCCTGCTGCAGAGTGATACCACACACCACAAGAACACTGCCTGCTGCAGAGTGATACCACACACCACCAGGACACTGTCTGCTGCAGAGTGATACCACACACCACAAGAACACTGTCTGCTGCAGAGTGATACCACACACACCAGGACACTGTCTGCTGTAGACAGTTTTGAAAATCCATCCACAATATCTATAATATGATTGTTCTACTGGTGCTCTACTTCATGTAGTAGGGACTATTTCACATCTTATTTTGCAGCATCAAAATAGTTTTCCATGCACATAATAAAGTTTCCTAAGTTCAAACATGACATAATCTGTTCCACAAGAGTACACTCTGGACAGCATGCAACACATGACCCGTTTATCACAGAACAGAAGATAATAGGAATCAAGCATTAGAGTAATTTTAGAGACATCCGATCAGAAGCAGCCTTTCTACAATGACAAGTAGTGCAGTGCAGTCTGTTATGAAATGCAGGTGTATTAGTTGACATTGTCAGATATTGGTTTTACATGACCAGGGTAAAGGCTCCCTCTGCCTAGTGTTCGAGTTCTAACTGCTTCTGTCTGATAGATGGGATAACTCTAAATATTTACTTTACACAGTTCTTAAAGGGCTCTTGTGCTGTTACATGTTGTGGGTCCAGGGGACAGACTTAAGTCAAGACCCAGCTTTGCAAAAACCCAAAGCACTGGCAAAATGAAAGGATACTTCAAACAAATAAGGACCTACAATAATGTTATGAAGGGATGATAACAACCTAAATGCTACTCTGAATTTTGGGAATTTGTGCTATATGCGTGAATTTGTTATGTGTTATTTCAAAAGCACTGGAAAAGAACTGGGCGCTAATCTAACATAAATCGTAATAGTTTTACAGATCTGTGAAGAACTTGGAGACAGACTGTCCGTTTCATGTCTTGCACTCCTCTCAAGCATCCAAAGTATCACCAATAGCATAATATTATTACTGAGAAGATAAATGAATTGAAAGCTATATTTTAAATCCATTCGTGTCTTACACTCTTGATAAGGTATTTAGGGGAAAGACCACACTTATAATCATATCATATAATATATTACCAGGAAAGTTACAATAAATATTGAATTCCACTGTGTTAAAAGCATTAATCACGTATAATTAACATGTATATGCAAACACAAAATTAGAACTCTTATTCAGCTCTAATATAACATTAAAATCGGTACCAGTGCCTCTTGCAAGCTGCACATCACTTGTAGTAATATAAGTGTAGGCCTGGTTTCAAACTGCTGTCCTGTCCTCGTCACAGTATTGTGGCGCATTCTTTGTTGTTGTGTGTGTGCCATTTGCGATTTGCATCATTACAGTCATGTGCAAATCTAGCGTAAAACACTACCATGCATTATAGATACACAATACACATGCTAATGGCTTAAATCAAAGAAAATGAAATTTCCAGTTATTGTGTCAGAGTTAGTTGGACGGGCGTAGTTCCTTAAGAAACATATGTCAAAGTATAGTGCGTTAACATTACAACTAAATGGCATAGGAACCGAAGGAATATCACTTGTTATGTGGTAACAAAATCAAAACTGTTCTATCATCACGGACCCTTTTATAATGTAGCAAATGACACAGATGATTACATTTGGCCTCAGTTAAGCAATGAGTATGATACAAAAAAATGTATGCGTTTTAATCGCAGTATGTAAGTCTCCATCTTACCTTACTCTTTATTTCAGCTGACAGTCCGAATGTTGGTCCTTTGCTGAAATGTGTTGTCATCGTGTCCTTTGTAATTTCGAAGCTTTTTTAGCAATTTAATTGAAGATGGTGAAAACCGTTCAAAATAATGAATTTAAAGCTAGTTCTGTGTCCAGTAGGGGGAAATCTAATGATATAACCTATATCGTTTTTTCTAGTTCTATCCCTGTGCGTATTTCTTTGCTCCCCTATGAACACGCTGGACCACTTCACAGAACTTTACTCAATCTTTTTTAAACTCTTCCCATCTGTGCCTGCGTAAAGCAGACCGTGATTGGCTAGGGTCACTGTCCAATCACGACGATGCCTCTTCGTCTCAGTGATATCACCGAGATGGCATTAGGCTCGAGTCGTGTCAGTTTTTCCACCTTTAGGTGAAGGTTCTTACGTTTCAAGCATTAAAGTAGTGGATGTACAAACAAAAACCACGTAACAAGAAAAATAGTTATTTAGTACAGTTCTATCACAACACTTTTCTTCGTGTGGCGTTCATTTCATTTATGTGAGATGTGAGTAAAAACCAGCACACTTGGATGCAAAGTATTTACATTTGGGCTGTTTTAGTTTTATCTCAATAAAGTGTTCCAAATGCCATAATGTATGAAGTTAAGCCCATCTTTGTTACCAAAGCCATTGAAAAGAACTATGTATGATTATTATATATAATTTTAATATAATTATTTGGATTTGTAGTCTAGCCCTTCAAGTTGGCCTACAGGTTGTATTTAAGATGTGCAATTCGTTCAAAAACATTTGCTGCAACTTTTTGTAGTTGCATGTACTAAGTCTAATTTCCCCTGATAAAAAGGGTCATTGTAGGGACCTTCCTGCTAAGTGAAACATCCATTCCCACGCGCTCCTCTTCTGTGATGATGAGTCAGGTTTGGGGGCGGAGCCTCACCTGGGAGGACCAGCAGCAGTGAGGTGGTTTTCCTCTTTCACCCCCCGTGCATTGCTGCTGAATGTGGAAGGGAAGGGGAATGCAATGCGCCAGTGGGGGAGGCAGCAATTTTTACAGCCTGCTGCGGCTCAGCTCCTAAGAGTGGACGAGTCTCTCTCTCCCTGTCTGGGTCTCTGTCTGAGGCTTACTTGGCAGCGTTGTTTATTAATAAGCTATATACCTAGAGAAGGTTCTGTAAATGCCACGATATGACATGTAACTTGGTGTTCCTGGGCTTTAAACCATTTTAGCCTCACTTTAGGGTTGCATTAAATTCCATCAGAAAACAGATTCACGTGTTGGCAACTTGAGTATAATTGGTTTTCAAACATCAAGACAACCTTACCTCCCAAGACACTAAGATGGTCATGCAAATAATGAGCTTAATGAGCACAGAGATAGAAGTTTAACCATGCAGAATGTATTGAAACAAATGTCTCATTATTCGATGTAGAAATTAATTATACAATTATAGACAAAGCAATAGGTGCCTCATGAAAAGTGTCAGGAAGTGATGTGTTTGATGTTCTAATGGACTTATGAGTTAAAACAGGTAATACTGAGTGGAGGTTTAATCTGCCTCAAATGATAGCTTAATGGAAAAAAAATGACACCAAACAAGAATTGTCCTAAAGAACAGACATTTTTGATTACCTGTCACCCGCAATCTAGCAACCATATGAATAAAATGCCATAGATCTACAATATATTTGAAGTCAAGTGACTATTACTCAGCTCAAGTCATTGTATGACCCTAGTGTATGACCCTGAAAAATGTTTATATACCTAGAAAATATTTGACCTCCCTCTTAAAAACTGGGTGCTAGTTTTTGGAGGTCCCCAAAAACCAGTAACCGGTTAATGTCAAATGTTGGTAAATGTTTTGTAAAAAAGAAACAGAATTAGGTCAGAGTGAGTTGTTCTCAGGTTAAATCTTAGTTTTTCTTAAAATCTGAGTGAAATTAAATTAACAAATCAATCAAATGTTATTAGCGTGCTTTGCAGTCATTAATTCCCTAATGGGATTTGATAAAAATGTAGCCAATATGGGAAAACTGGAATATGAACCTCTGGCATCTTCTTAAAAAGGCAGTCAAGTGCAATTCCTGGAAAACAGATAATAAAAGAGGAGCTAAACATTTTATAACAATGAACACATTTTGTATATTAGTAATAAATATTTAATGATTAATACATTATTGTACATGTTTATGGATCAAATACATTTTTACATTACATACACATGATATTGGTCTAGGAGTAAATGGAGGTCTAATGAATCATTTCAATTTGAATTTGAAAAACAACTTACAGACCCCATATCGAACTGTATCCAAGTATCCAAGGCAAGAGAAACCCAGACAATTAGCCAAATTAACGTTCTGATTTTCAATCCATAATTTAGGAGGAACGAGCAATGGTTGACCTTGAGTTATCAGAATGAATGTCCAAGTAGGGCTATGTTTGAGTCTCCCTTCACTGAAATATGTTTTGCTCAGAATTTTGCTTGTGATATTTTACACAAAATGAGTATGTACTGGAGTATGTACTGGAATGGCATGTATTCCATCAGCTATTATGGGTTATGGGTTGATGGGGCATATCCCATATGATATAAACATTATAGGGGCACAGAGGTATTGCAGAATTAATATGTACATGAATACCAGGTATACCATGATTAAGTGTACATTGTGGCCAAAGTTAGAAGATAGTCAATGATTCCAGTTTGACCACCAGATGATCGCTCAGCATGGCACACATTTATGTAATGGCAGAAAGCAACAAACGGAAATCGCAGTCTGCAAAATAAAGATAAAATTATAGGATATATAAGTTGTATGGAGAGAAAATTTGTCCCATATATATTGTTCTAAAAAAAACATATATACATAGCAATATTACTGTAGTGACGACTACTGGCCAA
Organism: Synaphobranchus kaupii; assembly: GCA_029718625.1. Taxonomy (NCBI): domain Eukaryota; kingdom Metazoa; phylum Chordata; class Actinopteri; order Anguilliformes; family Synaphobranchidae; genus Synaphobranchus; species Synaphobranchus kaupii. The sequence goes on from CM056379.1 coordinate 18,260,660, forward strand.
GAGGTAGAATTAAAGCACTAATTCAAGACAAGGACTCGGGAAAGAGCGAGAAAGAAAGTGAAGGAGAGATGTTTACAAGACCTTTGCCTCAATATGCTTACTGGGGGAGAGAGAAAAGTCAAAAGGAATGTGAAGGCTTTATTTGGGCATGATAGAGGCACAGCCAAGTGCTACAACCGGCTGGATCATAAACCCAAGTTTGAATGAGAATGTGCCTGTGGATGATTTTAGGATTTCTTATTCTATTGATCTCAAATGAAAGGGTTTGTAAACAAAAAATAAGTAAGACGAGTTCAAGTTGAAAGATGAATGTGTATTGGGTCGAGTTTGGGAAATCCTGGATCTCCTGAATTTCAAAATGAATGCGTGTGAGAAAGCTCCAAGCCTTATGAAAATGAGGGACGCTGATCACTTTTTTCATATTTTTCACAACCCTGGAACATAATTCAGGTTTAAATGTGTTAAATCATAATTATAACTCTATAAGTGCCTGGCTGTTTCCCAAAATGGCATTTAATTAACTGGCAACAATTACCAGAGTAACTGAGGACTTTGGCGACTAAGACTACTACCTAGGTGAGTCATTTTTCAGGACACTGTAGCTAGTCACCTCTAAAAGCCAAAGTCTCTGGTGCATGTTCTTTTTATTTATTCTACTTCAACGTTTTAAACAACGCAGATGTCTTCTACAATGTCTCATTACCACAGATGTAAACAGGGGGCGTATCCAGATTTTTTTTCTCATTGATTGACCTCAAAGGGTTTTTATGAATTAATCTTTTCATGCCAACTTGGTTTAAATACTGACACTCCCCAGACCTGTGACTTGCCACCTCTTTAATTCTCTGTATATACTAATGAGGTGATGATACAAGATAGTATTGTAAAATTATTTCAATATGATGATGATGTGGCTTCGATTGAATGACTTTTAAATGACCAACCAAATGAGGAAGCAGCTTACTTTCATCTGGCTATTGCTCTCCAAAAGTGGTGTCTACTAAGTGTATGCGAAATGAATGTGACAAAAACTAAGGACCTAATCATGAATGGAAAAACAGATAATCTGACTGCTATACAACCTGTGACTTACGCTGGACCTCTTTAACTTCATAATTTTTTAAATTATGAAGTTAAAGAGATCCAGAATCAGCCAGCATATAGAGAGGGTCTACAAACATCTTGTGGAACGCATCTTCTCCTTCCACTTGTCAGTGTGGTACGGCAGTTTAATAATAAAAATGTATTGTCAATAATTGTAAACAGCCAAAAAGATAACTGGCAGACAACAAAGCCACCTGGTTGACCTGTTTAACACCTCTGATGTAGGCACTGTGTGCCCAAACGTTGGTTCTTTTTCTTATACCACATTGGAAATAAATAACGGGAGCATAAAGAGTGTACGGCGTTCTTTGTTTATTTATGGGTTTCAATGATCAAACACCAGATGATGATTTTTATTTCAGGACCATCCTCAAGGTAAAAATATTTCCACACCTGGTAAATTTATATACCTCAATATGAAGAGAAAGGTACATCAGACTGTGATGCTGTGTAATCTTTTTTATTCATTACTGTCATGTTGAAAAGTGCTAGTATTTTGGTCAGTAGACCTTTGTCAGAGCCAGGAATTTTATATCATAAACATAATTATGCATATTTGTTTTTTGTTTTTTTCAGTTTCAGAGCAACAAGAAAATTATGCAAAAAGCAGTAAAAATACCAAACTTACATATTCACACGAGATAGAAAGAATAATTTACAATGCAACATTGTAGGTTTACCATAACACTAAGTGCCGTAGGACGCACAAGTTTGGAGGATACAGTCGTGGCATAATAGAGTGGACAACATATGGGCCTCTTCTTCGTTGCTAACCAAAGGCTGACAAATGAGTTCCAGTTTTCTTCCTTATTCCAGAATTGCGTTTTTATGCCCCTGAATTAACCAAAAAAAATTGCTTTGGTTACTTGTAAATAGCATGAAAATTGCCAGTGGCCTGAGCTGGATTTATGCATATTGCTCCATTATTATACTGGCCCCGAGCCAGACAAAAAAACAAGAAATCAGCTAATAACATAAATGTACCAGTGCATTCTGGGACACAATAACACCAGAGAGGTTTCTATGCTGTGTGAAATTTTCCAGTTAACTTTCATTTTAAACTGCTTCACTAGTTGAACGTTCTGGCTGTGTTTCTGTACTGTGGGAAATCTTTTATGCTCTGTTGGCTGATACAGACGCAGTTTGAGGGTCTGTGGTCCCTTTCCAGTGTTAATTCACTGGTGGTCTTAAAACTTGAAAAGCTTCCTGCACGTAGTGACAGATTATGATCCCTTTCTCCAGTGATCATATGGCTCCTAACTCACTAACACTCTGCATACACTGGGTGTAGGATTACAGTTTCTCTCCACTGTGTATTCACGGATGTGTTTTTAAACTTCTAGATTTACTGAAACTCTTTCCGCACTCTGTACAAGATAATGGCCTCTGTTTTGTGATGCTTCGTTTATGCCATCAAACTTACTAAAACTCGCCCTACTGTGGGTGCAGGCAAATGGATTATCTCCAGTGTGAATGACTAGTTTTAGCAGAGGTATTGAACCGTTATTTGTTATAATAGTACGGGTTGTAGCTGTGTGGAGAGTGAGGAATTTGATTTGCTGATTTGAAACAGTTGGTCTCTTGAATTTAGCACTTGTATATATTCTCGCACTGATTATCACTTTTTGTATTTGGGAGCACTGTAAGTAAAATCTTTGCACCAAAGTGCTATTGCTGCGGAGCCATTTTTTTGTCGGACCTAGGACTTCATACAGTACATACAGCCTACCTAGACCACAAATAATATAATAATAAAACAAGAGATGACTGTACTGTGGGGTGGCAGTGGGAATGATACCACATGGACTGTAGGCTTCATCTTTGAAAGGTCTTTGTTATGTTATTTGTTTGTTGCTGGTACAGCTAAGATGTGCTAGTAAATGGTTAACCTTATTAACTGACTTGATTTATGAGGGAGGAAGAGACACCAGTGGTGATGGGCAGACATGCTAGGAAAGTGCTTATTTACAGAAGGATGGTATTTCCGTCAAATCGCAAAAGTTTCAGGAGCTTTAAAAGGGCAACTTATAATAATTTATGAGTATAAAGTGGTATCATTTGATATTATAAAGCATTTTCAGTTTTTATTGTTTAAAAAAGGATAATCCTAATGGCTTCAGCGATATCACAGACATAAATCAAAAAGAGTGAGAGATCCAGGAAGCAAAGGCACCTGGGAAAGAGGAGGACACAGCTGAGGGGCGAGGAGTACCAGCCAGTAATGGGGCTGAAAAATGCACAGGAGCCAAAGGGACAGGTAGAGAGAGAGAGAGAGAATGTGGGAACAAGAGACTGGTTCAGGAGAGAAAGCCAGAGGAGGGGAAGGTAGAGAGAGAGGGGCCAGAGCAGTATGTAAGTACAGAGAGAAGGAGAGAGAGAGAGCAATAGAATGAGAGAGGGGGGAGAGAGAGACGGAGAGTGAGACAGAGACAAAGAGAGAGACAGAGAGAGTGAGAGACAGAGAGAGCGACAGAGAGCAATACAGAGTGAGAAACAGAGAGAGCGATAAAGAGAAAGAAACAGAGAGAGAGAGAGAGAAAAAAAGAGAGAGAGATCGTATGAGGGCACTGGACTCAGCTCTCACTGTTCTATGCAGAGCTGCTTGGCTATTTATGGAAAAGGCTACTTCAACCTGCGAGACTGGGAAGAATGTAAGAGTCTGGGCCCAGTGCTTCTCCATCTGTATTTGTATGTGTGACTGTTTGAGTAATGTGTGTAACATGTAACAGTTACTTTACTTAACAGCAGAGCAGATTGCTACTAACTGTGCCATGTGTATGACTGTAAGTTTGTATTTCCCATGTACATATTTATATACTTTGTACAATAAACCTTTTTTTAAATGTTGTGTCCATTCCATAAAAAGGAGAACAAACTCATAAATTCTTCCTTTTATAGTTTAGCAGATGTTTTGGATGGAAATTGAAAGGCAGAGAGAGTCCTAAAATGGATTATGTCTAGTGTTCAGTGTTTTTCATAAAAGCTGAAAAGAAAAGAAAAAACAATAAGATTATGTAGACTACTCAAAAATTATTCACGCAATCATTTTAGCAGTTGCTTTCCATATGTGCTTACTGGCTTTTGTTTAGTATGACCAAGAAGACTATTGTCTTTCACATCAAGGAAAAAATAAAGTTAGTAGCAAGACGGCTGACGACAACAAAACATATTTTCTGTAGCGGCAATTATGGGGTTATTTTGGAAAAGATGTAATTATCTGTAATAATGTCACCATTTTATAAAAAAACAAACTGTACACTGCGTACCAAAATACTAATTGGAAGGAAACTATTTTGGCCAATAATTATTCGAATATGGTATGTTCAGTCAGACAAAAATCTTTGCAACCAGTTCTCATTGAATATCATGCTGAATATCACATCATGTTGACAAATCGTTCTCCAACTAGAAATGTATGATTGAGGGAGGATTTTGTTTGGTCTTATTTCTGTGACCATGTTTGGTAAAAAGACACTTTAGACAGAGTCACTCTCCCAGCCCCGAGACTGCACTGCACAGAGCCGCAGAGACGTAGAAAGCTGGAATCCGTCAGCAGGACACTTAGTCCGGTCACTCCCCATTTTTCCCTTTTCTAAAAAGCCCTAAATGAACACATTCAGCGTTTACATTTTCCTGCCTCTGTGCTCACAAGTACAGGGATTTTGTGAACCTAATCCAATATTCCAAATGTTATATATTCATAGGTGTATATATGTTTTTATTAATGCTTACCATGCACCAGGTGCTAGGCCGGGATTTTGCCATCGCAGACAAACTTTCAACAATAGAGAGAAATCACTACAATTTAACTTGAGCGGGGCGCTGAAAGATCAGTAATTTAGAAAAGACTGCCCTTAAATTTGAGAGGGTATGTGACGTTAGTCGTCTGAAACTCGTGTAGCGTATGGGAGGCCTAAGTCCAATTTTATCACCTCAAGAAATCTTACCTCACACATCAATTGATCATATTAAGGTATTAACTATTTAAAAATATAATCATCACTTATTTGGTTGTTTCATATGTCTTTATGTCACTCACTATTCTTTCTGTATCATATTTCCAAATTGGACAGCTGGAAGAGGACATAACACATTGCATTGTGGGTAGTATGCATATGTGCAGTTTAGTAGGAAAAGCTGGCATGGAAATTCCATTTATTTGACTCTTACACCTGTTAGTAGTGACAAGCCACACTCAAAATTCACATCGGAGGGCCAAGGTTTAAAGATGCTGTTTAATACAAAATTTAGGCTAGAAAAAAGAATGTAGGCTAGAAAAATGTAATTCACATAGAAACTAACAAAAAAAGGTTCAGGCATTGCACTGGAAATACAACAGCTCTAACAATTGTTAGATTAGACAAAGCTTTCAAAAAGTGTACATGATCAAATTGTTCATATCTCAGTGCGTATCACACTTTAAAACAAAAATCTGTCTGAATGTAACGAGTTTACAGTGCTTTCAAGTAAATTTCCCTTTGATTACTACTGGTAAAGTAGTAGTAGATCTTTACAACAGTCAGTATGGTTAGGTTTGAGACGGAGACAGTTAGATTGTTCCTTTCACATATATTGCATTGAGTAAAGGAACAGCACGATAAATAAAGGAAAAATAAAATCAAATGAAACCAATTCATTCATATTTGAGGGATGTCCTGGGGAAACTTGAAATTACACATCTACTTTCTTTTGAGCTCCGTTTGACCTATGGCATATAATATCCATTTTATTATGACATTCATTTGAGTTATGATGACCTGTGTAGAACAGTTAAGACTTTTGAGACATTTGCCACGCCGGGCAAAAGCTTTCAATTTCTCTTTCAGCAACATAACTTCAACTTCCCATGCGCAAATAGGTCTTTTTATCAAGTTTATCCAGGACACCACTCCTGTTTTTAATGCAGGTCACAGGTAAAAGCCAAAAAGGTCTTTCCCTCTCCTCTCCTGTAATAACAGTCTGGACTAGACATGCCACAGAACTGAAATATTTCAGTGTTTATATGCATGCATCTGGGCAATACTGTACCAATTAATCACAAAAATATTGTTACTAAAAACAAGTGTACATACAATACATTTATAGACAGTATTATTTTACATTATGTGGCTTGGAAACCAAATTCCTGTGCCACACTGCTTTAGGTCTGCAGTAAAGTCCAGTTTTTATGCACACAGTAAAACATTTGAGTATATGGTCACCTGTGGTAGAGTGCTTTTTACTTCTCCATTTTGGTCCCTATTGGACTAATACAAACTTTGTTAGAATTGATTAAATACTGAAGATTTTGCTGTAATTTTACATGTTTCTCATACAAATTCAGGATAAACCGTATATATCATTGATAATAATTAAAGTACCCCTAAAAAAAAAAACAATATTAATTATCAATATTCAGGACACCTGTTTGGTTAGAAGAAGTACATCTGTGGCTTGTGCAGTCCTGATTTCATCTCATTTTGGGGGTATTGCCTCCAGGACCAGAGACTCAAGCAGCCCTGAAGCACCATGCATCACAGAAAGTGTCAAACTCTGTTCCTAAAGGGTCTGTGTTTTTACTGGATTTTTCCCCAACAGTAATCAACCTGGCTTAATTGGTCCAATTATTTAATTTACGCTGATACATTTCCAAAAATGTACTGGCACAAAGTACTGGAGATGTTATTTATATCTGAATACCTCCATCCATCACTTAGGGTCGGGTGGGGGTCGCCTGCATAAATTGGGTGAGCGGCAGGAAGCAAAAAACCTACATGCAGTACTTGACATTGCCCTTCAGGGACTGAAATTGACACTTATGATTCATATAATAATATTTCGACATGAACTGACTAGGGATTTGTTTTTCTCTAGTTAAAAACTTTGAGGTGATTTATTTATGCACCTGAATGTGTCTTCACCTCAGTTTCACCAGTAGAGATAATGATTGGCAGAACACTTCCTTTTCTGAAAATGAAGCGCTATTCTTGAGCTCTCCTGAACTGTGTGGAGTAAAACTAGTAATTCAGGTATTCATATCCCATCTTCAACAGAGGACCCTCTTTCCAGCCATTTGCACTGGTGATTTTCTTCTAGTTTAGCTGTAACTGCCCATAACCATAGCATGCATCTATAGTTCCTACTTCTTGTCTTACTGGCAAAAACCCAACCTTCAAAACCTTCAAAAAGACTATACTGGCAGAGACTTTTACCGCATTCTTTTAGAGAAAACTGTTAAAAAAAATTACAAACCACTAACCATTACAATGGCATCACCTGTTTATAAAAAACATTTTAATCTCCGCTTGCCTGCATTCAAGCTCCCGTTCGTGTCAAGGCACAAGACCACTGGCAGGTACTGCTTAGAGGTTCCCTCAACTCAACCCCAAAAATAATAACGTCATGAACATCCTGGTGACTTCTCTGTGTGCTGAAAGAAGAGCAACCACTCTGGAAATGTCATGTTCATCAGATATCCACGCTCTGCAGAATAATGGACATAATGATCTGTAATGTACAGACGTTCCAATCACAATGATGAACAAAACAGAGCGACCAAAAAAGTCAGTAAAAGCAGCCACGTTTTGTACCATTAATTAGAAGCAAACAAAAAAAATATGGCAACAACATCTATGTACGTATATCACACTGCTGGATCTGATGGCAAACCATCTTTGGATCCAGATAGGAAGACTGAGAAGCACCTTATGATGTTGAAGGCACCAGCATTACTTTCTTTCTTTTCTTTTTTGGGTGGGCGGGGTTAAACTAACTACCATGGTGTCTTTTACATGCCTTTGAACACCGCCATGCTGACAATACATTATATTTTCCCTGAAAGGGGGTCACAGTTATGTTGAGGATTGTGCAACCTCGGCAGAGACATAAATTCTTCATACTGCTGACAAGAGTTAAGCGAATATTAATCTACATTCATTTCTACCATTTTCTTTAACCGATGTACAACAAATGCACACAATTCATATTAATGCCCATTGCTCAATGTTAAGGGTAATTCAGCATAGCAGTTAAATATCATTCTCCGTCAATCTCATCTGACCTGTGACAATTAAATAAACAGACAACCAAGAGAGATATTATATTCTTTTATCTTCTCGTTTCTACCGCGTTTCACTCTGTATTTCTGATGGAAATTCTACGGAGTATATGAAAAATTAGGAGACATTTCTTAAAAGAACCATTAAGGGTCTCATCTCAGGTACATTCGGACATACAGAGGCAGTTATCTCTTTTCCTTTTTTCCGTAACCTGGCAGACAGCATACCTGACATTCCTGTAGAAGGGGTTGGAAAGTAGCAGGTGATTCCTAAACAAAGTGAACAGATGGGAATTCTACCGGATCTTTCTAGAACACGCCATTGTGCTGAAGACTTGTCAGTGGTTCCTGATTAAGAAGCTGAGGAATGAGAACAGCAGAATAACCAAGAAACTCAACTGCGGTCCCAGTGCACCGGAACATCTGTTAAAACCGGCGGCCATTTTCCCATTTCTCTAGAGTTCCTTCATCCACGGTTCTGGTCATAATCGGTCGGTTCCTATGGCTCAGGTGCGCCGAGGGGCTGGGGATTTGGGTAAAGGTCGACCGGCTGCGCTGTAAGTGTATGACTGTTAGACACTCTCAGCTTTTCACATGCAGGGAACAAGGCATCTGTACACGGGGAAACCCAGGAGTCTGTGATGCGGCATGCTGTGCGGCTGAAGTCCTTCTCTTCTAAGCAGCAGAAATCTCTCGCTCTCTTCCAGTGCTGTTTTACTCAGAGGAAGGGACCTGAGAGGGGGTGGGATGGTGTTGAGTGATAGGCGGGCAGGCAGGGGAGGGGGGTCTTGAGTAAAAGGTGTTGAGAGTCAAGGTGTTGATTGGGCTTTCAGAGATTCGACTTGTAGCAAAATGGATGGGATGGGCTTAAGCTTTAGCATCTCCATAAACGTGGAGTGATTTGTCCTTTGGAGGGCTGAAAAAAGGCTGGTGAGCAGCGCACACTTCGCCTCCCATCGTGTCCATCCACGGTGATTTAGGGGAGCCCCGCGGGGGAACAGATCACAGACACACTGAGGAAGGAGGAAGGAGGAAGGGAAGGTGGGGTTGGCCCACTGTTTGAGCAGCAGTCTGGAGGTACATCACTTCACAAACAGACAGGAGGAGCCCCCCAGGAGGAGCCCCCCGGGCGACGCCTCCCGCCCCTCAGTCTGTGTGGCTGTTGCCATGGGATTCGGGGACGTGGTTCCGCTTCTCTGGGCAGCCGCCCTCGGCTTTCCCCAGCGCCCGGCCCAGGACCTTATACAAGCCCCTGGAGATTCTGTACATCCAGATGAGGTTGAGGATGTCCAGGCCGACGCTGGAGAGGATCCAGGCCACCTGCGGCCCGAGCCCCAGCCGGGCGAACGCGGGCGTCCCGAAGTTGGCCGCTACCTTGGTGTAGTAGGAGGGGATCACGGCGATCCGCACCAGGAAGAACGCCAGCGTCATGGCCACTCCGTTGGCCACCACCAGGTTACCTGAGCGCGGGTAAGAGAGAGCCTCGAAAAACCATCTGAGAAATTGGACAGGAGGAGGAGGAGGACGAGGAGGGGGGTGCAGATTTCAGTTACTTTTCCAGATATGGCAAATAGATAGAAATAAGGAAGGAGAAAGAGGCATATTGCTGAAAGGAGGAGGCAGCAGAGCATGCGTGTACACACGCTTACAACTTGAGAAATGTACAGTTCAATGGCGGAGACAAGGAGGCAGAGATAACTTCCCTCCGAAATGTTTACTTTGGACCGGAGATAAAGAGTGGAAGAGAGAAAGGGAGGTGAAAAAAGCAAACGGCAGCATAAGGACTTGCCTCTGGTTGACAAATGGGGTGGACAGCTCTGAAATGAGACGAAAATTGGCAAAATACGGCAGCACTCCCCGACTCTGTACACACACATACACACACAAACACAAACATAAACCAATCAACCGAGCCCAGTACTGAAAACATATATTTATACAATATATAATTCATACAGTTCTCTAAATGACCTTTCAGGGTTTCTTATACCAAAATAAGTAATAAATCCTTAATGGCTTATTTAACTAATTTTACAGAAAACCTCAACACTGTGAATGTCACATAAGAATTGCATCAAAACACACTGCCATAAAGAGAGAGAAAATATGTATTTGTCAATGCACACTAAATCCCCTTTTCCACATAAATACCAAAGGTACCACTTTCCTCATTGTTTATCATTAAGGCCTTCAGGTCTGAGGTACAATAAATGGCCCACCAGGACATATCCATAAGCGTAGAGCGCCGCCAAGTGGTGACAAACGAAAAAGCTGTCTCCCATTGTGCTCCAGTGACAGGCCAGTAACAGGAGGTCTGTGAGAGACAGTGAGAGACGGGGGTGAAATGTAACCCGCGCTGCTGTGCGGAGTCACCGCTCAGTAAAACCTGCTATATTGCTGTTGAGAAGAGCAAATTGCTGGTTAGATTGTTCTTTGGTGCCCCCTGCCACCTCTGAAAATGACTTTCTACCAAAAAATGTCAGAGGTTTCCTTTTTAAAAGCTTCTACACAAAGCCAGCAAAGCCACAAGGTGCTCAAACATGCACTTATCTCCCGACATCTCCTCTGAATACATATAAAATTCTATGCGCTAGCGAGAGGACATGGAGACTCACCATAGAGGAGGTAGCCAGAGGTTATTGCCACGTTGAGTTTAACGAGGCTGGGATCCCCCCTGCAGAACGACACACTGGTTACTGCAGCAAAGAGGCTTGCGGTGAAAACAACAAAACGACGAAAATGCATTTCTTCCACAATGAACCATTATCCTTCTCTTGACGTATAAGAATGCTACAACTTAAAAGAAAGATTTATTTGGCTGTAAAGTAAATTAATAATAATATGTAAATAATAAGTAAATCAATAATATGAAAAAATAGACTGTATTTACTGTATAAACCCTCTCCGTCAGCCGGCGTACCTTAAAATTGTTCTATATTTCAAAGAAACTGAGTAAATACCATTAATTTTGTAACACCTGAATTTCACAGGGTTAAAAGATTTGTACTCCCAAATTATACTTTTGGAACAATAAATGGTGACTCTGTTCTGACATATGTGATTATTAATAACATGTCCTACACCTTGTCCAGCCACAGATACCAATGAGCACCAATGATAATGTTATGTTCTAAACCTACAGGCTAAACTAGGCTGGTTACTGCTTGTGTCTAGTAGACATACAGTTGACACACCCTGTATACTATATCAAGGGAATAGTTAGTTAATAAGGTGTTAAATTAACTGACGTGAGTATCTGACAGTCACTAATAGCCACACAAAGTAATGCTAATGTGGGGATGCTAAGCTGTCAGACACAGGGGCAAGGATTGTGCCTGGATACCCCTGCCATTGAAGGGAGGGGCAGGGCTTATACAATCCATCTGTATCTCTGCCTGCTCATGGTGATGAAAAAAGACAGATTTGGATGATAACTTGGTGTAATTATTGTCTTTGAGACAAAGGAGAGATTATTTTACCTTAGGGCCCATGTTACAGCTGTTAAGTGTGTCAGTGGTATATATTCTAGTTAATTATTTAAAAACCACCACAGCGCCGATGTGCCTTTTATTCTTTGCAATATTGTGCAGCCATCAGATAGCAAAGAATGTTTACACCACATTTAACGCGAAAAATCAATGAACAAAATCAATGGACGAGAACGAGCGAGAGAGAAAGAAAGAGAATAAATATAATAAATAAAAAAAGGGACAAAGCCAAACAAAGTGAAGGCGGGGAGGACAGTAAATAAAAAAAACGGCTTAAAAAACACAAACAAACAAAATGGAGGAGGGAGGAAAGAAGTGATTTAAGGACACAAAATGAGACGGAAAAACAGAAGTACAGAGCAAATCTAGTGGCAGACAGTAGGAGGACGAGAGAAGCGCGGACAGTAGGAGGACGAGAGAAGCGCGGGCACAAAAGAACAAAAAGAAAGCAGAAGAGAAACAGCCAGCTGGAACTCCACAAAGGCCTGGGAATGCTATAACGCATGGTGAGAGGACAGAGAGAGAGAGAGAGAGAGAGAGGGGGGGGGGGGGGATTTTATTTCCCTGCTCCCTCCATTAGATATGCTGGAAGTAGGAGACAATGGAAGCGAGAGAGCTGGGGTATTGATCAGACGAAGAGCGGGGCGTGGTGGTGGTGGTGGTGGTGGGGGGGACCCAGGGCTAGGGACTGCACTGCTGCTGCTGCTCGCCATGAAAAGGAGCCTTGTTTGGCAGGAGAGATGGAGAGAGAGACAGAGAGAAGGGAGAGAAAAAGGAGAGAGAATAAGAAGAATGAGAGAGAGGTACAGAGAGAGAGAGGAAGCAAGAATAAAAGCAAGGGCCATGGTCTAGTTTCTCTCTCAGTGTAATGTGCAGAACGGTAACAGAAAGGAGGGGAGAGAAGGGATTGGGTGATGTGAGGGGATAGGGTGATGTGATGGAATAGGGTGATGTGAGGGGATTTGGTGATGTTATAGAATAGGGTGATGTGAGGGGATTGGGTGATGTGATATAATAGGGTGATGTAATAGAATTGGGTGATGTGAGGGGATTGGGTGATGTGATAGAATAGGGAATAGGGATTGGGTGATGTGATAGAATAGGGAATAGGGATTGGGTGATGTGATAGAATAGGGAATAGGGATTGGGTGATGTGAGGGGATTGGGTGATGTGATAGAATAGGGAATAGGGATTGGGTGATGTGATAGAATAGGGAATAGGGATTGGGTGATGTGATAGAATAGGGAATAGGGATTGGGTGATGTGATAGAATAGGGAATAGGGATTGGGTGATGTGAGGGGATTGGGTGATGTGATAGAATAGGGAATAGGGATTGGGTGATGTGATAGAATAGGGAATAGGGATTGGGTGATGTGAGGGGATTGGGTGATGTGATAGAATAGGGAATAGGGATTGGGTGATGTGATAGAATAGGGAATAGGAATTGGGTGATGTGAAAGCAGAGAGCAACAGCGGGAGAGAGAAGTTAAACTCATTCCATGACAGAAGCAAAACAGCAGAAGATGATCGCTCCACAATAACAAAGGAGAATGCACTACCTCCAACACTGGCATCATTGCACCACCATTACAACATTATTATAACGTGCCCTGACCCACCAGCTCACAGAGATCTAATCACCTAACCACAATGGAAAGAACCTTATTTCTCACTCTCTTACCAGACTGGGTCTGCATTGACTGCGTCATCAAACCACAGGATGTACAGACAGAAGAGTCCCACTATCAGCGCATGGATGGTGGACACCAACCTATAAACAAGAACAAAAATGATAGCCCAGCTGAGCAGCTGGGTCCAGGTGGGCTTGCACAGATCACTATCTTACGCCAGCTCAACTGAGCTGTGTTATTGGCTATGGCCTATACAAGAGAGTCTTCAAGTTGTATTGCTTCCGTCAGTCCTGGCATTAAGGTGATGTTCACGTATAAACAAGCTGTGGTTGTTTTTGGACTGAACACTAAGGCCTGCATTCTTATCTTGGTTCTGTTAAAGAGCACACTGTCTGCTGTCTGGAGTCTGAAGCAATACCACAGTTTGTTGGATATTCATTCAAATCAAATATTTTCATATGATGATGCAAATCAGTTGCTTATATTTCCTGAAAAAGGACACAGATCATTAGTTGAACGAATCCCTGTAATATAATTGGACATGATGTGAACCTGTGCAGCGCCCACTCTAAATTCACATACGCAAATCATGAGGCAGGACCTTAACGTAGGAAAATAAAAAGACTCCCTCAGGCAGTGGTGCAGAAACAATTGAAGAGAACGTCCTTGCACTGCACGCCCAGCCCACAATGGAAGACTACCCTTCCAGTCAAATTTGCCTCATGCATTTCCATTGACATAGAGCTGCAGTTAGACTGCAAGAATGTCACAGAATTTGAAAAGCGACAGTAATATCCATTATTTTCTGAATTCCATGCGCATATGTGAATTCGCCACCAACAGCTGTGAGCAGGAGGGAGCTGTCTTGTCACAGCAAACTGCCAGAGGTAGATGGCAGTGACTACAAACAAAGTCCGTGCGGTTATTTCCATTTGGGTAGACATCAGTATTCAGCGCGATACCGCTTGCTACAGCCATGGCTGTTGGAAACATGACGGATCCTATGAAGTGTCAGCCAACGGTGGTTCTGGCCGCATTGTAAGAAGGCAGTATAAAGGGCGGTGAGACAGCCATAGATTTGCATCAGTGCAATTTACCATCTGTATCACCTGGTGTTGTGGCATCAGTCTCTGCGTAGACTGAAGGCAACTGGTGTAAAATACTGATAGAAAAGCTTTCCATTTTTGCATGATACCGAATGCTCCTCTGGAGACAGTGTCATGGATATACTTATGAAAATGTACAACACAGTGTATAGTGCCTTGTCCTTGTATGAGCTTGGCAGCACACAGAAATGAGCCGTTTAGGACTTTGCTACTCCTGCATTCTTTTTTATTTGGCAGTACTTTACTGGATTTATGTAGTGATATCAACTTTCTCTACAATTTAAAAATAGGATTATAAAGAATTTTGTTTACTGTATGAAACCCAAGCCTTGCACTGTCGTCGGTTTTCATTTATTTATATTTATTTAAGGTGAACTCAAATTATTCTTTATGCAAAAGCAAACTACACTTTTATGTACAAGCACATATCTGCTAGTAATAGGCTCTCATTTTCAAAATTTCACCGTTACATTTTTCACATTCAACAGTTCAAACATTCTCAGTCAGAAATTCCTTAGATCTCCAGCGAGACAAAGGCCCAGCAGCACTCCGCAGTCCTCGCGTTAGATTTTCACTCTCGGCACAAAGGCTTCCGGAACTGACCGTTCTTTACCCTTACACTCATGAATATCCATGAGCTGTCAGGTTTGGCTCGTATGCGATTCTGAATGATTTACAGATGTAATGATTCTACACGAATAGATGGCATTAGAGCCATAGTCACACTGGTCATATGAATATACATGAGCACCTATATTCACCGGAAGGCTGCACCCTCGACAGCAGCAGGGACAAATACTTCCATTGCCAAGAACTGAGTCCATGTCATGAATGGCTAAGTGTCTCTCATACACTTAGCAATAGTATGAGAATTGTTGACATCGAGGGAGTCATTTATTAATTGCTAGTTTTTTCTTTTCTTACACAATCCCTTTGGAATCAGATGCCAAAACATCAACAGCAGTTGTAACATGCTGGAACATGTCATTTCCTACAGGACTCACTCACGCAGTAACATCAACGGTTGCAGCAACATTGCAGATGTGTGCTGGGACAGACCCTGGATTATATGTACTAAATTAAAGTAACTACCTTCCAGATTATGATCACTTCAAACTAGCGCTTAATCTTGGACGAGAGCGATGGCAGACCAACCCTCTACTCCGGAAGTTCACGCGTGGCCTACCTGGAGTTCCACTCTGTGTGCTTGCCGGGGGCCAGGCAGTTGAATCCAGAGGCCAGGGCGGGGGAGAGCCAGGGGCTGGCCACGGAGAAGAGCAGCTGGAATACTGCGAAACTCCCGGCGACCACACCCCACTCTCTCAACTCCATTATCTCACACCTGAGACACCAGGAGGGAGACACAGGGAGACCGACCGGGTGAGCGAGCGGGAGAGAGAGCAGAAGGGACTCGGCTGGGACAGGGCAGGGAGAAAAGAAAACACACACAGGGCCTGATTGACTAAGACCTTTAGCGCGTGCAAAACCTTTTAGCGCAAGCAAAACCAATGACGTGACCAATGATTGGTCAGGGTATTTCTTTTGCACCAATCATTGGTTGTGTTATTAGTTTTGCGCATGCTAAAGGTTTTTGCACCCGCTAAATGTCTTAGTAAATGAGGCCCACAGTTTTTACCATAGTTAAACGAATGGTTAAAAAAAAAGAAATGGCAGAGGCGGATGAGGCATTTGGGGAGGGTAGAGTCCGGATGTGTGAACAGATGTGACAAACAACACAGAAGCTGGAGGCTCCTCAACAAATGGGGAAAAAAACAGCAAAGAATTTCCCTGCAGTTGAAGAAGCTGGAACAAGGAAGTGAAAGATAGAGAGAGAAGCAGAACAGGAGGAAGAGAGACAAGAGCATTACTGTGACGGATTCCTGTGTCTGAGCAGTGGGGTCAATGTCCCTTAATTCCCCAGAGAACGCCTTCTGCACTGTCACAGCAGATGGCCTTAATGCACCACTGCCCTAGGACAGGATTTCTATACTTAGGAAAGTAAATGTTACAAACAAATGGCGCCAAGAGAGATACTGAAATGCTGTAGTTGCTTGTGCCCCACCGACAAGGCCAAACAATATCCCTGAAGAGGGATTAGGGGAAAGTGGATTCTGTTTTCTTAATGTGCTTTGGGACGACGCTCTTTAAGTCTCAGTGCTGTCCATTATCTGCCCTCTATGGCAGTTCATATGAAACCTGCCATCACACCAAACGCTGGAAAAAGAATCTGACTTCCAATGTGGCAGGGTTTCTGCTGTTTGCATGCATGGGATTGGACGGCGCAATACCAGAAACCTTGGGTTATTTCGGGACACAGATTGAGAGGGTTTATCTTCACTGCACCCACGGCTATTAAAGCACAAGGTGTTTACTTAGGATTATGGACTGATTAGGAGCTGTAGTTTGACACTGTTAAACTGATTTCCTGCTTTCACCTATCTAAAAAATATGGAATACCAAATTCTCAGAAATATGCTTTTCCAACCAAAACAATCACATTAACCTGTCCTTCCTGCATGCATGTGGGTTTGTATAATTTACATTCATATCTTTCTGTGCTTAAAATACTTGACTAATGTGACTTGCACTGGCCCTGGGCAATTTTTGTTTATGACATCCTCAGGATTGTCTTGATAAAATAGCTTTTTGAATAAACCTGAGGCCAGGAGACCTGATGACATTTGAATGGAGCTGGAAATAATGAATCTTTTCAGGAACAGATGTATGGAAATAAACATTGGCTGTGTTTAATACAGTTATGGTCACAACACATTAAAAAACAAAGACTGACTAATAATACTAATAATATAGCACACTTGCTGACCGTAGTTTTTTTTTAACAGTATTTAATCATTTATTTATTGTCTTTATTTTTCCTTGTCTCCTGAAATTAAAAGCTAACTGAAAGGAAAACCAAGCCTCGTTAACAGCATCTTGGATAGTGCCTACCAGAAACGACTGAAAAAGAACATATAACACATTTAGCTACATATATCGTTACCCATATTTCAGACTGCAGTCGTTAAATTAGTAAAAATTGAATCGCAAAACGTGAGGCGAATTAGCCTACCAAAAAAAAACGAGTGAAATAATATATCTCATGATTTAGGCTACGCACGCTTAAAATGACTCTTGATAAATGAACTACAGGCTACATTATTGAACGAATCCCTCAATAGTGCATTAGCAAAAAAAAAAACAGGAAAGAAAAATATGGCAACCCATAGGCTACGACAAAAATCGGTTTCTGGTATAGCAACGGTAGCTATAGCCAACCAACACTACCCAGTTCACCATTTGACCGAGTGGTGTGTCTATTAGACAAAGAAATTGTGAAATAACAAAAATTGGCTAATATTCAAGAAACAGTTTATCTCTTTACGGAAGACGATTGCGTTAGGTTGACACTAGCTAATGTTATAGCAAAACAGATCATCTCCCTCCCAGACTTCTGCTTTTATTTTGATCACACTCGTCTCGTATCTCATTCATGGCCAGCATAATGAAAAAGAACGCAGGGAGTTTCCGTCACACGTTGTACTGGACCAACAGTACTTCCAAAGAAACTAGGCTATATAAACAAATGGATACATGCAGACAACTACCTGAAAACCGTCGCATATGCCTGTTTCGGCTGGACACTTCTGCTAAGTCGTCGTACTTTCTTTGTGGTTTAGTAGGCACTTGAGTGTTTCCCTGAAATCTATTATTGTGTCGCTATGCATTAATCCTACAACAGTAACCGAAGGCTACAGAATTTCTGGACAGCCTCATTATATTGTCTTAATCCCTTAAACCCTTTTAGAATGTAGATAGCCTCCACAGTTTTTTTCCCCTGTCCGTTTTGTCTTAGCATTGACAGCTCATGCAGACTGGTGACGTCAGTACGTATCTCGGCCATCCCACTCCTCAACTAACACGCCCTTCCACGTAACCGTGCCTTCTTTCTCCAGCGCGTTTCCAACTTCAGTGCTCTCAGCTCCTCACTCCCGCTTCCGGTCTGGCTTTCACGATTTAATATAGTTGTAATAACATAACAGTAATACAGATTTAAAAAGAAAATCCATATAATTATTATTTTTTAAAGTATGGCAAGAGCAAAGGCAACATTGTAATGTAACACTAAAAATGCATTTGCATTTATAATGTTTATGTTTTATTTATGTTTTAACCACATCTATTTTCATAGTGGGAGTATCAGGTGCCAGGGTGGCTACTGCAACACTTGGGGCCTGATTTATTAACAACTTTAACGTGTGCAAAACCTTTTAGCACATGCAAAACCAATAACATGACAAATGATTGGTCATGGTATTTGTTTTGCACCAATCATTGGTTGTGTCATTAGTTTTGCATGTGCTAAAGGTTTTTGCACCCGCTAAAGGTCTTCGTAAATCAAGCCCTTGGAGCTAAAGCTGCACTGTAAAATGTCCAGTGTTAATTCAACTCTAACAGTGTACATATGAGCCTAGTCTGTCCATGGCAGGCTCATATGTACACTGCTAGAGTTGAATCAACACTGTTAGAGTTGAATTAAAGCTCACCATTTTGCTGTGAATTTACTGTGTGTGTTTGCATTATGGCATTAAGTCAAGCTCGCTCAATGTGGTCATCGGACTCCGACAAGGGTGCGCCTTGTCTCTCCTCTCCTGTTTGTGGTATTCATTAACAGGATATCAAGGCACAGCCGAGGTCTGGATTGTGTCCGGTTTGCGGACATAAAGGTGGCATCTCTGCTTTTTGAGGGTGTCATTCTTTTGGCCTCATCGTACTATGACCTCCGATGCAAATGAGAATGATTTGCAGTCGAGTGTGATGCATTTGGGATGAGTATCTGCACCTCCAAGTCTGAGGCCATGTTCCTCTCCCAGGAAAAGATGGCTCATCCCCTTCAGGTGAGGGGGGAACACCTGCCCCAGGTAGAGGAGTTCAAGTATCTTGGGGTCTTATTCACGGGTGAGGGTAAAAGGGATCAGGAGATCGACCGCCGTTTAGGTGCAGCGGCCGGAGATATGCAGGCATTGTATCGAACGGTGGTGGTGAAGAAGGAGCTGAACCAAAAAGCAAAGCTCTCGATTTACCGTTCAAACCTACTCTCACCTATGGTGAAGAGGTGTGGGTAGTGACCGACAGAGTCAGATCGCGAATGCAAGCGGACGAAATGGGGTTTTTCCGTAGGGTGGCGGGGCTTACACTCCTTGACATGGTGAGCTCAGCCGTGCGGGAGGACATCAAAGTAGAGCCCCATTGAGAGTAGCCAGTTGAGGTGGTTCCCAGTCTCGCCTCCTGGGCGCCTCCCTTTGGAGTTAGGAGGGGACCCCGGGATGAGTTGGAGGAATTGCTGGGGAGTGGGCTGTCTGGGCTGCTCTGCTGGCCCTGTTACCACCCCCAGGTGACAACAATGCTTTGGCTGAAAGCTGTCCATACACTACCTGAGAAAGTAAATATTTAGGCTATTTCCAGTGTTATTTCCCCAAAATTATAAAAAATAAACAGGAGCACTGAAGTATTTTGCTGTATCAAAACAAATGAATACTGATTACTCACTTTTTGTCAGATTGCTGCATTCTGTATTATTCTGCGGTAAAAAATTTAAAAAAAATTTTGAATATAAAAACTTCTCAACCCTCTCTGCTTCTCCCTCTAATTCTTAGTACTAGCAGTAAGCATATGTGTGTGTGTATGTGTGTGCATGAGTGTTCTTTTTAGGTTGGCTATATTCTCTGAAGGATTATATAATTTTATTATATACGTTTCTTTATTTTATATATGAAATAAAGAAAAGCATTTTTAGAAGTGTAAGTATCCTAAATATCCTAATGTTTATTCCTACACTGCTTTGTATCATGTATCCAATGAGCACTCAAAGAGGCAATATTGTAACCAACCAGGCTTGGCTATAAACAGAGGTGGCAAAAAAAACAACCTATCATATGAGCTGATAATGGTTCTCAACTTGTTTCTCATGGTTAGAAAGCTTCTAAATCTTTCTATTAATGTATATGGTCACATTACCTTTCTGCACTTCACATTGATTGTGAGGAAGCAAATCCGTCACGTTAAATCATTTGGATTACAAAAAATTAAACAGGTCATTATTACATGTATACTGTTGACAATGCAAAACCATCACAAATAGACATCTAGTTGTTAGCCTACAGATAGACTGAGGGCTTTATGCTCACCTATTGCATACTCACAGACCTCCACCATTGGTTTTAGTTAAACATCAGTATTGCCTGATGTGTGAGTGGTCCTTCTTCTTATGATCCAAAAGACTCATTCAGGAATAACATGCCAAATAGGCATGTAAGAGGGGAGTCAAAGTGGAACTCCAGAAAGACTGACATTTGTGAGGAACCTGAGAACTGGGGCTCGTCATACACTTCAAAGGACCAGAGGGCCTTGTAATAAAACAATACAACTCTGACTTCCTTTGGGTTTTTCAGGCCATTTGTTCTCAAGGATGTCCTCATCTGGGAAAAGACTGTGATAAGAGGAAGTTGGACTGTTTTGTCATGGGTGTGTATGTGTGTTTTAGGGGCATTTAGGGCAGAAGAGGTCATTAAGCCCCTGGCCAAACAAGGGGAAATGATCTCTCCCGTCCCTCATGTTGGCACCTCTGTCATTACACCCTTTACATCTCTCCTGGATTAAGACTCAAAACTTCTGTTGAGATAGTCAACAGACCCTGTCAAAACATACAAACATTGCACATGTGATCCTTATATTGTTACATTATGTCTTATGTAGTAGTAACAGGAATTGCATGTAAAATGGTTCATCAGGAGGGAATTTTCATGACAACTGCAACATAATAAGACTATTAATCTGTGAATAATAATCATAATGTTAATCTGTTTGGTATGGATGTAATCCGGTAAAATCAAGGAATTGAATGAGATACATTTCGTACCAAATGGAGTTTAGTAAAACATAGTTTCAACCACTCAGGGAAAAACTATAACATTGGAATGTCCTCTCTGGTAATCATCTCCTTTTCCCCTCTTCCTACTAACAACCCCCAAAAGTGGGGGTCTAAATTCCAGATTCGACCACACCTCCAGGTTAATTTATGGCACTGCCGCCTGGTTCAAATGCGGGATTTGGCATAAAAGAAAGGGAGACAAGCCTATCTGGGAGGATCGTAACCGACCTCCCACACCATGCAGACTCTGTGTTTTTGTGTAGGGAAGATCGCAACCGACTTCCCACACCGTGCAGACTCCGTGCAGATTGTGTGTGTGTGCATGTAGGGAAGCTTGCAATCGACTTCCCACACTGTGCAGATTCTTTGTGTGTGTAGCTGAAGCAGGCCGGGTAAGATATTTACTCTGTGTTTCTTTTCTTCATTTTTGTATTTTGTAATTGACTAATAATTCTAAGATAATGACCTACCTGCCTGTGAATAAATTCTTCTTATTTTAACTTGTGTGGTCTCCATGACTCTAATCCATTTTATACCTTTTTCAGCCTAAATTACGACTGAATACTCAGGGGAACAATTCTGACCAATGACCAACTGATCAGTGGCCTGGTACTTTATGTGGAGTCCCCAAGTTGGGAAAGGCGGCCAAGTTCTGCCAGTAAAAGGGATTGGTGATGCATGGTTCTGGGAATTTGATGTGAAGAGAACCCATGGACGTTCTACGTCGGTTCTTGTCAAATTAGCCTTAAGGAGCCCTCTAAATGCACGCTGACCTGGGCTCACAACTATCTATGTAAAATATAATGCATGTATTGTGTTGGCCAGACCCCCAACCTCTGTGTTCTCCACCGAACTGAGATTCGGCAATTGTGCTAATCCCGGGAGTATATATTGAGTAATGGTGGCACACAAGGAAGAGTCGAGTGTAACCACTCTGAGCTTCACGCATGATTAAAGCTAAATTCTAAATTCTAGTTTCATATGGAGTCAGATAATAACGAGGTAAATTAATAGTAACTGTTACGCTTACTGTTTGTGATCATAGATATATTCGATGTGTTGTTCAGCTCCTTTGTGAGTGTTCTAATGCTCCTATTAGAATATTGACATTTGGACGACAGATCGGATATATCCGTGATGACAACATGGCCCCGTTTGGGAACGGAGAATAATAAGAATCATACTGATCCGTTTCAGGCCTGTCTTAAGCGGGATATGGAGCAGCGCATTCATATCTGACTCGTGGCAACGGATAAGAATATATTCACCAATATATTCTTAACTGTAATTGTGCTCTGTTCACGAACAAAGGATAAATCACTAACCTCTTTTATTTACATCACAACAGCCGAGGAAAAACACGTTGCACTTTCCCCTCCAGCTATTCCCTCATTGGTCTAGCTGTGCGGGTTCTACAGGCACAAGGGGTTAAAGCTCTTTCTTCTACTTGTCCCTGCTACCTAAATGTGAATGTCGCTCCATGCTGGATAAAATTGTGTAACTTTTTTTGCAACTTTTTTGGAACTCCATTTCATTTCATTTAGCTCCTGCTCCTATGGGGTAAGTCACACATTTAGATAAGATTGTGCTTAATTAGAATAATTGCATAGCTGCATTTAATTATTTATTCTACACTAAAATGAAAAATAGAGCTCCATCACAACTGTTAAAACAATGGCCGCCATCCTACTGAATGCTCTGAGGTCTGAAGAGTGACGTTCCCTAAATAAGACTTATATAAGGTAAGGTCTGCTTTGACCCTGACTCCCAACATGATGGTAAGCAATTATTGCCCACACTAAAGAGACTGATGAACAGTTCAATTCCACAGGATTACTGAACAATTGTTTATTTTGAGTATTGTAGTTGTTCTTAGCAAGGAGCTCTCAAACAGTGTCCTGCTGCCTGACATTAGACAGACACATGGTTTGATCAATGGCGATAAACTAGATAGATTTCCCATGATGCTTGGGATTTGCCAAGAAAATATGACACAACTGAAGTACAGTAACAGAGCCTTGTTATTTGATCAGTTTTTATACTATGACTCACCATAAGATGGCATCATTGCTATGCTGGTATCATAATTTTTTATTAAAAGTAGACATTATGTTGACTGCAACATATTGACTGAATGTATAGTGTGTGAAGCAGCACTACCTTTCTTCCATTTGAATGACAGTACAAATGTAATGTATTGTGGATTCATTATGATGAGGTGATTTTCCTTATACCTGTGTCTAGTAGTTAATTTTAGATAAAGAGGTAATTTGCTCTAAGTACCATAAATAGCACAAATAACTGAAACATTTGTTTGTGAGGTACATGGATTTTACTTATGTAAATCATGTATGTCATTTTAAGTGTAGTACTGCCACTCAATTATCCACAACATTTAGGGGACAAAGCAGAACCTAAAACATCAGCTGCAGTTAGACATTTTAAGTTTCATTCAAGTGTGTATAGTATGTTATTATTACATTATTATTCTGTCATTGCAGATAATATAATATGGAAAAACATAACTGTCACAATACAAACCAGGTTCCCCCATGCCACTTAATCAAAATCCAAATGCGACAAGTTTTATTTGAAAATATAATGCCAGAAAACAGGGTGTCGTTGATAAGAAATGATAAAATGTGTCCACTTTCACGGGTGAGGTTACTGGATTGTGTATTTGTTATTATGCCTCTAATGATTCAGAGACAACAACCGGACATATAGCTACACAATCATTAAGTGACTCATGTAGCATGAATGAATGCAGCAAGCGTGTGACATTAAAGGCTGATAGGTGCGACTATGAATGGGGGAAATCAAGCAGGCAGTGAGAGCTGTAACGTTAAATTAAGGTAAAATGTTTAAATTGGCCTGACACTCGATTTGACAAGAATTACGAGGCTTAGAAAAGTCTGAAAAAGGAATGGAAATTAGGTCAATAAGGATATTAGTAACTTTGGATTTTACTGATACAAGTGATGGACAAACCTTTGCATAGGTTATCTCTGTAAACTGAAAATGGGCAAGAGTGGACACTGTTCAGCCCTGCTTTGGATGAGTCTGCTGTTATGGCATTATTGCCATCTGGTTGTACTACGAAGGTACTGCCATTACTTTGGGGAAGCTGCCTACTCAGTCAGTCATTACATTACATTACATTACATTACAGGCATTTAGCAGACGATCTTATCCAGAGCAACTTACATAACTTTTTTTGCATTTTTACATATTATCCATTTATACAGCTGGATATGTACTGAAGCGATTCAGGTTAGGTACCTTGCTCAAGGGTACAACGGCAATTCCTACCTGGGAATTGAACCTGCAAACTTTCAGTTACAAGGCCAGTTCCTTAAACATTATATTACACTGCCACCCAGTCAGCACGTGAGTGATCCACACTACTATTACTGGGGCTGCTTAAATGTGCATCCCGTGTGCTGTGCTTTCAGCGATGCCTGTTTTACAGTGGTCAGGCTCTCCTCTGGTCAGCTTGAGCACTGTGCTTGTCCGAAGGGGACGAGGTCAGGACTTTCCATTTGTCTCACCTGCCGTTGACTGAAAAGATGAACACAACAACCTCCAGTAAATAACAGAGAACACAACACATAATACACATGATGCACAATAACATAAAACACAAATAAATAACTAAGGCAGAAACAATGTAAATTAAATTAAATCAAAAGGTATGCATGTATGGGTAAGAAAACCTGAGCTGAGTTTTTAAAAAAATTAAATAAGAGAAAAATAAAAAATACACCAGTCAGTACACTTGTGTTGGGTACAAGTGTTGGAGAGGTCAGGTATTGCCACTTCCCCTGCAGAGTGCCATCAGTGCTCAGTGTGGTCTCAGCAGGTATCACTGTATTTCTGGCTAATAGAAGAGGCCGTAGGTGGACAAAGGTTAAACATAAATTTCACACTAATATCAGGAAGTATTTTTTATTCAGAGTGTTTACAGAATAGCAAGTCAGGTCAATTAAAGAAGCAAGTACAAAACCAATTGTGAACTTTATTAGTTTTGGGTTGGAACTGTGGTTAATTGTCTCCTTTCTGTATATAAGACTAGATATTGAATTCATGTTTCAATACAGTTGTCTATGGTTGTTTTCCACAGTGTGTCAGTCTGTATGTATGCATGTGTAAGTTTGGATGTGTATGTGCAGGTTTATATGTGTGTGTTTGTGTGCATGTGTGTACATTTGTTTGGGTGTAGCATATGTGTGTGCATGTGTCTGTGTGTATTGGGGGGGGGGGGGGGGGGGGGTTGTGAGGGTGTCAAAAGAGGGTGTGGGGGTGCATATTTATGTTGTCAGCCCTTTTTCACCTTATTCATTCCATGAAATATACACCTACATACTGTTAAAAATCCCTCTCCTGGCACAATCAATTATAAACCAAACAAAATTTTTTTATAAAATTATGATAGTATTAAATAAAAACGAATCAAATTGAAGTATGAAATATTGTTACAATACGCTTGGGGCTTGATTTACTAAAACCTTTAGCATGTGCAAAACTTTTTAGCACAGACAAAACCAATAACATGACCAATGATTGGTCAAGGTATTTGTTTGCGCCAATCATTGGTTGTGTTATCAGTTTTGCTTGTGCTAAAAGGTTTTGCACATGCTAAAGGTCTTAGTAAATTGGACCCTTAATGCGAAACATTCTTGAGGAGGATGGGATTCCATTTTGACAACATTAATTCTGTCAAGTCCCAGATGAAACATTTATAAGAAATTACATTTTCACAGTACTGCATTATAATCCTTTCTGTTGTTTATCGGAAAGACCTGATGGATATTCTTTGTCTCTTAGCTTCTGTCATTGTCTGTCTCCCATGTCTTACAGTCTCACTCCCTCTCTATCACCCTGCATGGCCCAATTGAGTGAATAATCAATATTAGCTGGAGTTCTGCAAAAACCCTCAGAGCCACACATTTTCATATTTAACATTTCAAGTTTCTCTGTGTCTTTTCTTCATCACATATGATATTTTTATTTAAATGGTCTGTTGACTTAATCACTAAAGGTCATTTTGTAAGTAGTGAATCAATCAGTACAGTCATCAACCATATGCATTTATCCAATTAAGTAATAGTTACAGTCATGTGACCTTCTGCTTTACATTGTTAGTGAAGTAATAGGAAAGCGATGCTTTCAACATTAATTAGTTATGAATGTGAGTGTGTGTGTGTGTGTGTGTGTGTGTGTGTGTGTGTGTGTGTGTGTGTGTGTGTGTGTATTTGCATGAATGAGTGTATGTGCCTTTTAGAGAAGAAGAGGTTTTAAAAAATTGAGGGAAGTTGAATACAAAAATGTAAAATTATTATTAATCTCTCTCTCTCTCTCTCTCTCTCTCTCTCTCTCTGTGTTCCCCCTCAGTCAGCATATGAGGTCAAGTGTCATTCCCTCTGCGTTGTCACGGTTGCCAATCACCTCACATTCCAGAGCAACCGTTTCCCAGGCAACCGAGGGATTCGGTTGCTAGGCACCTGGAGCAATGCATGTGAGTTTTATTTATTTATATAGTTTTTTTGTCTGTTTAAAATGCACATAAATACGTGCAGCATGTAGCTGATTCGATGAAACAGGACACACACACACACACACACACACACACACACACAGAGTATATAAGTATGTATACAGTATCAATAAAGGTAATATTGTACAATGATTTTTTTATGAGGTAATTTTAAATAAAAAAAACTACTGTGGTGTCCAAGCAACATTATGCACTCTTACATGCTGTAATATGCACATTTACATGTAAAAGCCGCATTCTTGCTATGCTGTTGTACTGCCTGTATTGGTGAACAAGGGCCACTCAAATGGAGCCAAACCATCAGGCTCATGACGGCCCTGGTTATGATAATAACAAATCACTGGCTTTATTGTTTTCCTTCAGCCCTCCTCTCTATGCTCATCTGCCACATCTCATAAGCCAGTCACACTTTTATTCCAGGTCTTTGGACATAATTAAATCAAACCAAATGAGGGCAGCTTAATTAAGGGGCTAATTGTGAGTCCCCTGGCTGCTCGGATGTGATTGTTTCGATGGAAAATATTACGATGTAATCTCAGTGGAATAATAAATAGAGAAAATAACCCTACCTCCGTATTTTGAAATACATTTAATCATTGCGTCATTTGCTGACTATGCTGCCTTACAGCCTTACTGCCTTACATGGAACAACATAATCGCTGCCGGTTTGTACAGCTCCATGTTTGCAGAAGCGTTTCAGGTTAAGTACCTTGCTCAAGGGTGCAAATGATGCTCCCTGCCAGGAAATTGAACCTGCAACCTTCTGACTCCAAGCTCACCTGCTTAACCACTACACCACTGCACGTGCACATGCTGGTCTGATATCTACAAAGCTTGATTATAGCTGCCCTGCTCTGTGGCAAAGGGGGGTTGTCATTAAGATTCATTGAAACACGTCTGGATAAATAACAGTTTCAAATGAATGTGTAGGACCACTGTAGGGTTCACACAGAATCTGGTACAAGAAGAGTCATATCCAACAGGCAGACTATTTCCTACTGTGCTGTCTGTCACAGATTTACATGGAATGCTTTATTTTGTGTTACATTGGAATGACTGAAGATCTGATGTTGGAATTGCATTGCCACATGTCTTTTGAGGGTTTCTGAGACAGGCGCTTGGATAACTCACACACAAATACAGCACCGAAACTAAAGCAAACAGCACATCTAGCATTTGTGCCAACTTAGAACAATACAAGAGCGGCATGATTTGGAAACATTTACACGTTTAATTGTCGTTCTTTTATACCTCTCTCTCTATTCCTCACACACTCACTAACACTCACACAAACACACAAACACACGCACACACACAACCACACACACACACACACACACAACCACACACATACACACACGCATGCACGTGCATACAAACACACACACACACACACACACACACACACACACACACACAAACACAAATTTGTATTACCCACCCTCTCAAACACATCCACAGACCAACTCCTGCCCACAGCCCATCCCACACATATGGATCTGTTTGGCAGCGCCTGTCCCAGGAGTATTACTCTGAGCTCCACACAGGGCGGGGAGAATCCATTTTTCTCAACAGTTCCAAGGGTTTGACAAGGAAATGCTGTCAAAGGGCCTCGCATTCCCCACTGTGAGCCACAGGGATTTACATAATCTTGTTAAAACCAATTTAAAACGAGCAAAATTACGAGCTTACAATTTTAAATAATGGAATGAATAAGCCCGCAATCTTCTCCTAACACATACTGTAACGTGTCGGTCTTCATCCGAGGCTCTTCTCCTAACACATACCGTAACGTGTCGGTCTTCATCCGAGGCTCTTCTCCTAACACATACTGTAACGTGTCAGTCTTCATCCGAGGCTCTTCTCTTAACACATACCGTAACGTGTTGGTCTTCATCCGAGGCTCTTCTCCTAACACATACCGTAACGTGTCTGTCTTCATCCAAGGCTCTTCTCCTAACACATACTGTAATGTGTCAGTCTTCATCCGAGGCTGTTCTCCTAACACATACTGTAACGTGTCAGTCTTCATCCGAGGCTCTTCTCTTAACACATACCGTAATGCATCGGTCTTCAGCCGAGGCTCTTCTCCTAACACATACCGTAACGTGTCGGTCTTCATCCGAGGCTCTTCTCCTAACACATACCATAACGTGTCAGTCTTCATCTGAAGCTCTTCTCGTAACACATACGTAACGTGTCAGTCTTCATCCGAGGCTCTTCTCCCAACACATAATGTAACGTGTCAGTCTTCATCCAAGACTCTTCTCCTAACACATACCGTAACGGGTCTGTCTTCATCCGAGGCTCTTCTCCTAACACATACCGTAACGTGTCAGTCTTCATCCAAGACTCTTCTCCTAACACATACTGTAACGTGTCGGTCTTCATCCGAAGCTCTTCTCCTAACACATACCGTAACGTGTCAGTCTTCATCCGAGACTCTTCTCCCAACACTTAATGTAACGTGTCGGTCTTCATCCAAGACTCTTCTCCTAACACATACCGTAATGTGTCGGTCTTCATCCGAAGCTCTTCTCCTAACACATACCGTAACATGTCAGTCTTCATCCGAGGCTCTTCTCCTAACACATACCGTAACATGTCGGTCTTCATCCGAGACTCTTCTCCCAACACTTAATGTAACGTGTCGGTCTTCATCCAAGACTCTTCTCCTAACACATACCGTAATGTGTCGGTCTTCATCCGAGGCTCTTCTCCTAACACATATCGTAACGTGTTGGTCTTCATCCGAGGCTCTTCTCCTAACACATACCGTAACGTGTCAGTCTTCATCCAAGACTCTTCTCCTATCACATACCGTAACGTGTCGGTCTTAATCCGAAGCTCTTCGCCTAACACATACCGTAACGTGTCGGTCTTCATCCGAGGCTCTTCTCCTAACACATACCGTAACGTGTCGGTCTTCATCCGAGGCTCTTCTCCTAACACATACCGTAACGTGTCAGTCTTCATCCAAGACTCTTCTCCTATCACATACTGTAACGTGTCTGTCTTAATCCGAAGCTCTTCTCCTAACACATACCGTAATGTGTCGGTCTTCATCCAAGGCTCTTCTCCTAACACATACCGTAACGTGTCAATCTTCATCCGAGGCTCTTCTCCTAACACATACCGTAATGTGTCAGTCTTCATCCGAGGCTCTTCTCCTAACACATACCGTAACGTGTCAGTCTGCATCCGAGGCTCTTCTCCTAACACATACTGTAACGTGTCGGACTTCATCTGAGGCTCTTCTCCTAACACATACCGTAACGTGTCGGTCTTCATCCGAGGCTCTTCTCCTAACACATACCGTAACGTGTCAGTCTTCATGGCTCTTCTCCTAACACATACCGTAATGTGTCAGTCTTCATCCGAGGCTCTTCTCCTAACACATACCGTAATGTGTCAGTCTTCATCCAAGGCTCCTCTCCTAACACATACCATAATTCGTCGGTCTTCATCCGAGGCTCTTCTCCTAACACATACCGTAACGTGTCAGTCTTCATCCAAGGCTCATCTCTTAACACATACCATAATTCGTCGGTCTTCATCTGAGGCTCTTCTCCTAACACATACCGTAACGTGTCAGTCTTCATCCGAGGCTCTTCTCCTAACACATACCGTAATGTGTCGGTCTTCATCTGAAGCTCTTCTCCTAACACATACCGTAACGTGTCGGTCTTCATCCGAGGCTCTTCTCCTAACACATACCGTAACGTGTCGGTCTTCATCCGAGGCTCTTCTCCCCGTGCTGGTGTACTGTATGCGGGTCCAAAGGCAAATTCCAGCCAGTTAACAATAGACTGCATCTCCTTCATCACTGTAAAAACAGCCCACGAGGATCCATAGAGGAAGCAGATATGCTATGGCCGTGTGTAATAACAGCGGTGGATGCACTTACTGTAAGACTGTAGGAATAATAGCAAGCCTAGACAGGCAGAATGTGCCGTGATCGTCATTAAGGTCAGTTAATTTCTCATTTGAATCTGGACTATGCAAAATTAAACAGGTTGTGTGCACTAAGAACATAATGGGACATTGACAAAACAAAAAGCAATGAAACGTGTTCTAAGACTGTTCCTGAAGTCTTTTGAATCTGGTTAACCTTATAAGTGAAATCACTTTCCAGTGATTTACAATAATGTAGCAAATCAAATCTCGATATAAAATCTGCACAAGACTCTTACCCCTAACGATGACTTGAGTTAGCAGGTAGTGCTTGGACTTTCTCCGCCCAGTTTGGGTGAGAGAAACTCAGACCCCGCCCCTTTCTTTCGGACCCATTTCTTCCGAACGGGAGTTTACTGCCACGGACAGACCCTTGAAGACAATGGCTTCCACTCAGCTACGCGTATTCTCAAGCAATAACATCCACATCTGTATTATCAACCCAAGAATACCCGTGGTCGAGATGGGAGAGACTGGGTCTATCCACCTCATCCCCAACACCTTCTCTCTGTCTCTCTCCAACCCATCCCCCTTTCCGCTTTGCCATCCACTGAGAGGGGAGGATGGAGGGGAGAGGTGGAGAGGGGGGCCATGAATGACAGGAGGGCTCTGACCTGAAATAGAAAATTGAATACATTGCGAAAAGACTGTAAGTATTTCAAGGCAATTCAATGTAAGTGTGCACAATCACATTAACATTTTTCTCCATCTTTTTGGTGCATCAAAGCCCAACAGACATTTTACATTTCTGTATTCCTTCAATTTGGGAAACAAGTTCACTCAGCACAGTGCAGAAAATTGAAGAACAGCTGAGGAGAAGATATTTGGGAACATTTATGATCCATCAGGATACACACAGCCAGACACATCTCAACGCTGTAGAAGAGAACATATGAAGGACAGATTAAAGTAAAGCTAAAACAACCTAATTTATACAAGTCAATGCAGCACCACACCTCTCTGTCACTAAAGAGCGTATCTAACGCTCGCTTTGTTGTTACAGCCAGTTTATAGTAACTATCATTTTGAGCCTAACCAACTATTTGCTTTCTGATTATGAAATTGATTGATTGATATGACCTAGCATACAGTGCATACAAAGATTCCATACATACATACACACATACATACGCACACAGGTAACCAGTGTGACATAAACATTAAGCAAAGCCCTTTACAGTCAATTTGCAATTCTACTGAATTCTTCTCATACTGAAAAATGTGTTTACAACCACACCCAAACATTATGTTGCTACCCTGATGGGTCAGAGTAAGGTTCCAACCACACCCAAACATTATGTAGCTACCCTGATGGGTCAGAGTAAGGTTCCAACCACACCCAAACATTATGTAGCTACCCTGATGGGTGAGAGTAAGGTTCCAACCACACTGAATCTTTTGTTAACACTGCTGGTGTACAGTTAACAACATAGGGTGTTTATATGAGTCCACTGACTCATATAATCACCCTAGGCTGTTAAATGCACAACACCAGTTTTGCTGGGCAGTGCTCCTGTATTGCGCAATACCATTCTGGCCCGGTACAGTAACCAACTGTCTCTTTTGATAGGATACAGCTCAATAGATATTTTTCGAGCAAGCCCCTCTATAATTTTTAATAATTATTTTTCACTTGTATGGAAATCATATTATTTTCAAGGATATCTTTGAAATAAATGCCTAATAATAACACAGCAGAAAATCTTGCCCTATAAAACCTGCATATAGTGGCATGATCTGAAATTGCAGTAAGTACATTACATTACATTACATTATAGGCATTTAGCAGACGGTCTTATCCAGAGCGACTTACACATCCTTTTATCATTTTTTACATATTATCCATTTATACAGCTGGATATATACTGAAGCAATTCAGGTTAAGTACCTTGCTCAAGGGTACAACGACAGTGTCCTACCTGGGAACCGAACCTGCAACCTTTCGGTTACAAGGCCAGTTCCTTAACCATTATGCTACACTGCCGCATACTTATTTATAAGTACCTACTTGGGACATAAATAAGCAATGTGGTATGATGCTAATAGCTAGCTAGAAACATAGCCTTGAGGTTTTTAAAAAAATTGTGTTCTTGCAAATCAGCTAAATAAAAGATCTGACATGCATTTACATATTTATAATTCCAAACTAATGGCGGTTAAATAAGGTAGCGCACATGCCTTTTCCTCCACATGAATTAGCAAGAGCTTAAATAACAGCGGTGAAAAGAAATCATGAGTCACTCAATCTACTATGCAAGTGTGGTGCCTAGTGGACTTGGCTATGTTATCTGTTAGGCAGTTTTATTGTTTCATAAACACACCGCTGCTGTCTCACAGATACAGTCTCAGCAGGTCAGCTGAAATAAATACCAAACAAAAGTGACCAAACCGCTCTATGCATGTAAAAAGCAATGGAGTACAGAACACATTGACAAGATACAATTGACTGGAGATCTCTGGTATTAGGCGGATATACTAGCTGTGAATATGTTTGTTTTTTTAAACGTACATTGAATGACTTTTTGTTAATTAATTAATCATATGAGGGAGAACTTTGCCTACCCTTCACAGGTATTTTACAGATTGCATTAGATAAAAAAAGGAAAGGAGACTAATCTTTGGGCTGTGTCATCCCCGAAAATCCCCTGAAACGCAGAATTACTTGGAGCTTGTGACAACCGTAAGACTGGAATCAACCGGGGGGGATTTGGTGTTGAACTGCAGATTGATAACGGCACTTTCACACCGAGAGCAGATATCGCACCGTCAGCCTCTGAGCGCTATAGCTGTACCCCCCCCCCCGCGATTCCCTTAGGATTTCACGCACTGAATTGCATTAAGAGGCCTTCCATTCTTCTCTGCCAGAGGAAGACGATGTCACACAAAGAGCGTTGGGAACGGCGGCTTCGCCCGGTGAGTAGCTTAAGCCGAGGCGGGGGAGAGCCCGGTCCCTCCGCTGCTTACCGAGGCTTAAGCCACAGTCCTCCGAGAGGCTCTGCAGGGTACCTGACACAGTCCCGCACCGCCGGGGATTACATCAGCATCAATGTCACTTCCCCTTGCGCTCGTCGCAAGACTGTGTTTCCATTATTTACGGTATTACCCTTTTTGAGTTTTGGGATACTTTTTGTCTGACGGGGCTTGGGAATTGTGAGCCCGTACGCGTTGCCCGGGACAAAACCTTTCTCAAGGCTTCAAACAACAGTTCACAGATGCAAGGCACTTCAAAACTTGGGCGGGGCTACCCAGCAAGGAGACTCAATTAGTCCATCTAGTCAGCTCTGCCTTCCTTAAATGTCACAAATCACAAAGTCAAATCTTGATCAGAGAAAAAAATGGAAACCCTTGCATTAATTAATGTTTTATACGAAGATGTGTATAATTACTGTGATATATTTACCTTCCCTGCCTCCCAAACTTCCTTCCGTTCTTAAACGCACCTAGTATTTAACACAATCCCGGAGAAGAAGCCAGGAATTCAATTATCCAACACGTGTCAATGCACAACGTACACACTACCATAC
Source organism: Synaphobranchus kaupii (assembly GCA_029718625.1). NCBI lineage: Eukaryota > Metazoa > Chordata > Actinopteri > Anguilliformes > Synaphobranchidae > Synaphobranchus > Synaphobranchus kaupii. The sequence continues at coordinate 18,294,990 of CM056379.1, forward strand.
CACTGGGAGCCCAATTATCAAACTTGTTTCACTCTTCGTCCCCGCTTCCTCCCCCCTGTGCACTCTGTCCGTCCCACTGAGGATATGAGGATATGACTGAGAGTCAATCTGCACCACCCCTGCTCTGGACATGCCAATCATATGACATCAGCAAGGGGAGGGGAGGGGGAAGCAGGCACACATCAGCACCATGGACAGCAACCCACAGTGATTTCAGCACAACTTTCTCTCTCTCTCTTTCTCTCTCTCTCTCTCTCTCTCTCTCTCTTTCTTTCTCTCTCTCTCTCTCTTTTTCTCTCTCTTTCTTTATCTCTCTCACTCTCTCTTTCTTTCTCTCTCTCTCTCTCTCTCTCTCTCTCTCTCTCTCTCTCTCTCTCTCTCTCTCTTTCTCTCTCTCTTTGCTGTCCATTGTCTTTTGCTTTTGTCCTATTTTTTTTCTTCCATTTCCATGTTTCCTCAATTAATTCTGATCTTAACACTTTTTTCTCCTTAAAATGAAAACAAACCCTCAAGTACAGTTCCGCACTGTCACAGTTTGATTTGATCCATGGCGCGCCGTTTTTTAATACAACATTGCAAATAACAACACAGTATTGCAAATAACATTAAAATGAAAAGAAAAAAATACCCACACATAGCCCTATAAATGATTTAACGTTTTCACCCTTAAAATGGGATCGCTGGAAACACACAAAAGCACTGTGGGGCAGAGCTGGTGAATAACACACTGCGCTTGGATAAATAGACAATCCTGATATAATGTTTTCATAGTGTCTTCAGTGATGTGTTTCCTAGTACGAGCCAACAGTGAGTACTTGCCTTCTAGTCTCTTCTCGAGGCCCTTCCCCCGACAGTGCTCGGGGAAGGTGCCAAAACAGCAGGTGAGAATAAAACTACTCCTCACTTCTGCTATAGTTGCTTTTGTTTTTCGGTAATGACGCGCACCTTTTCCACTGAAAGCCGTACAATCTGGAGACAGAATGCAGCTGGTGAGTGAGAGTAAGAAACTAAAGAGAAAAGACTGGAACTAAACCAAAGTGCTCTGAATATACAGTATCTATGTGTCCCTATGCAGCACAGCAACTCAACAGGCAAAAATATATCTATGTGTCCCTATGCAGCACAGCAAGTCAACAGGCAAAAATATATCTATGTGTCCCTATGCAGAACAGCAACTCAACAGGCAAAAATATAAATATATGTGTCCCTATGCAGAACAGCAACTCAACAGGCAAAAAAAAAAATATGTGTCCCTATGCAGCACAGCAACTCAACAGGCAAAAATATATCTATGTGTCCCTATGCAGCACAGCAACTCAACAGGCAAAAATATATCTATGTGTCCCTATGCAGCACAGCAACTCAACAGGCAAAAATATATCTATGTGTCCCTATGCAGCACAGCAACTCAACAGGCAAAAATATATCTATGTGTCCCTATGCAGCACAGCAACTCAACAGGCAAAAATATATCTATGTGTCCCTATGCAGCACAGCAACTCAACAGGCAAAAATATATCTGTGTGTCCCTATGCAGCACAGTAACCCAACAGGCAAAAATATATCTATGTGTCCCTATGCAGCACAGCAACTCAACAGGCAAAAATATATCTGTGTGTCCCTATGCAGCACAGCAACTCAACAGACAAAAATATATCTGTGTGTCCCTATGCAGCACAGCAACTCAACAGGCAAAAATATATCTGTGTGTCCCTATGCAGCACAGCAACTCAACAGGCAAAAATATATCTGTGTGTCCCTATGCAGCACAGCAACTCAACAGGCAAAAATATATCTGTGTGTCCCTATGCAGCACAGCAACTCAACAGGCAATGCTGCTGCGCTTATCTGTTGCACTTTAACCCCTGTTGAGCAGGAAATTGAAACCAATTGGATAATCATTCATTTGAACAGATACGTGCCTGAAATTGAGTGATGACTCGATCCCAGAATGGACCAAGGGGTCACCCCTGAGAATGCCTGTTTTAAAAGTACATTACAACTGCACATCACAAGAACTGTAATATTTACCACTAGCATAGGGTGTTATTATTATTATTATTATTATTATTATTATTATTATTATTATTATTATTATTATTAATAATAATAATAATAATAATAATAATAATAATAATAATAATAATAATAGCTTTCATTCACTCAATTGACTCCATGTTATTTTATTTAAAATGTAGCCACATAAATGTAGTCTCATGTCATATAAGATGAGCTAGAAAACAATTCCATTTAATAAATGATGGCACAATATCTAATATTACAATTATAGTATTACGTTTGTGGTTGCGTTATATGCTGTCAGGGAATCGTGCCGTATGGGTTATGTCTTTAATGATGAGACTTGGTGTATCTCATTTTCTTTCCCTGTACGTCAACCAGTCATAAATGAGGCCTGTAGGCTACGGGCCACACCGGTAACATCATGTGTCCAAGGAGCTAAGTCATCCGAGATCTTGTTTAAGATTATTTCTATGATCTACCTGAGCGTGAAGTAGGCGAGGTCTCAGACGTAATAAACTGAGAATGCAGATTAGTTTAATTTTTCTCTCTGCTGAAGACACTACTGGGAATAATTGAAAAGCGTACATTGAAGTGTTAAAGGGATATATTAATTTTGCTGTTGCAGTGTGTGCACATATCGGATGGTTAATGACCCATGGCTGTTACGTTGAGTGCGTGAAACATTTCCCTATTGGCAACGATAATGCGTACGATTTCCGGTATTGCCACTTTGGAAATTGTATTGATTTTTTATTGTAGGCTACGCATCAGAACTATCCCTTCAGAGCATAACCTACTCATAGACTATCACATCGAATAAATATATGGCTATTAACAATTCTAACCACAATTTTAAATTAAAATCTGCCATTAAAGTAGGCTATTTATTGTTTTTTGTTTTTTTTACTAATAGGGTAGCCTATTTAGTATCCCCGCTTTATTCCGTTTTTAATAGTTATGCTCCCATTTTTAAAAGTAAATGATAGGCTACCGTACGTGCTTTTACACGTCATCTCTCGTGTTTTCGGTGCGCGGCTTCTGAGGAAAAAAATCTACAAAAAGGGAACTCTTTCTAACGTGCTGACACATTACAATTCTTTCTGTGGCTTTGTGCAATTGGATTTATTGACATAAGCGTTTTGACCTTTTTTAGGCTATTGTTGATAGGCGTGGACGGTAGGCTACTCAGGTTTACAGTGTAACAGTTTAAAAATATTTTAAACATGGAACAGAAGACACAGCAATCAACAAAAATGAAAATGCCTAACTTAACTGGAAATAAATCTTGTATTTCTCTTGTGTTTCGATAAAACGGTAGATGGGGCAAGACAATCGGTTAACATATAAATTAATAACCTCAAACTGAAGCTACGAAAACGCAAAGGGCGCCGTCCTATCAGCAATAGTGCGATTAAGGCAAGCTCTTCATTCAGCAATGGGCACCCTTTTGTTATCAGCCAGATATTATTATAATCGTCTGTGTGTGATGCACTAGTGTTGGGACCACTTGCTAGCATTAGGCTGATCGCATAGTTTGACAAATGCATAAACAATATGTCCAGCGCATTCATATCCCTTTGTAGACATATATCATCTTAATAATGTTTAATCATGAAGACCTCAATAAACGCACATCATATCTGCTATATTTGCACTTTAATTGAATGATTATGAGCTCCGGAGTAGAATATTGTAAATAAAATACGGTAGACACATGCTATATGACATCCATGTTTCAAAAACTCACCCGTTGCCCGTATTTCTGCCATTGTCTCCTTTCACACACAAGTCAGTGACACAATTCTGACCATGTATTGGAAAAAAAAAATATATCATGGGGAAACGCCCCCCTTGGCTCTCTCTTTCTCTTTCGCCGCTGTCACCCTCCCTTCCGTACCGCTCCTCCTTTTCAGGAAAAAAGGGAAGAGGAAAATATCCAAGTGACATCTTCTATTTCTGAACCACCCTTAGCCTACCTCTTGCTTGATCCTTTGATTCCTCTGGCTGCTGCAACCCTCACTCCCCCACCCCACAAACACAAAACACTCTCACTCCATCGTGAAGCCTCTAACAAGCCTTCCGAATGTGGAGAATGGACAGTGGACAACCGGGGCGCGGTGGAGTCGGTTCACCGTCATTTACTTGGAGAGGGAAAAAGCTCGAAAGGCGAGCATTTTGAGGAATAACATTATTATTATTATTATTAGTAGTAGTAGTAGTAGTAGTAGTAGTATTGTTATTATTTTTCACTTTGTTGACATTGTTTTAGCCGTCAGTGTTAGTAAACAATGTTAAAAGTAATCAACGTAGCCTATGTGTACATTATACAGTAGCTCTACGCTCAGGGGACGCTAATTATGATGGTGCGGGTTGCTAGGATACCTGTTTCTTTGTTTCGCTTGGCCTGAAGGCGACCCTGATCTTAAATGAACTTTTTCCTAATTACTGAACAATTTATAAATTCGTTTCGAATTTAATTGAATTTAATTCTATTTTTTCAATTCAGCAGCAGTTATTGAAATAACTTGAATAGCTCTCCTACTACTGAGTTTTAAAGTGACATTTTAAAACTTCTGCAGTCAGTAGTTCATGTGAAATGTTTTAACGAATATTTAATCTTTGCTCTTATCATTGAATGACAAGAATGTTATTTCCTTTCACACGGAGGATGTCAATCAATTACAAGGATGATGTTATTTTCATAATGTTTGTGATGATTTCATCTCAAAAAGAAAAGATGTGAAATTAAACATTCCACAGTGCATCGGTACAGCACACAGAAATGCCTTTAGTGTGTCCTAGTGCTGTTTTAAATGAAAGAACACTGCCATGTTCTTTGGGCACACACCAAACTGCGATTCTGATAACAAAATGGCAGGTTGTGCGGAAATGGAGTGGAGTGTACAGACGGAGCAGAAAACAGACGGGGCTCCGCTAGAAGACCCTGTGAGTTGGGCCTGCATCCCTAATCCAATCTCACAGGAGATCCGGGCGTAGCCATTTTAAACAGGCATGCTGAATGGGATTGTGGCTCTCACTGCCCATAATCCTCCTCTCATCTGTTGTAATACAAGAGCTCCTCACTCAAACCATCTCCCCAGATATCTGCTGCCGAGGTCGCAGTTCATGTTCGCTCCAGCGAGGACACAATTAACGCAGCACGTGTATCACCGAATCTGTGTGTAAGTACCAACTGAACCCCTTAAATATTGGTGGGTGGGTGCAGTGTAGTGTTTTGTTTTTAAAAAATTATGTTTTCTTAAAGACTGGCACAACCAAGTTCCTATGGATATGGTGACTATCATAAAAAATAATAGATTTTGGTTGTTTGTTCAAGGGCAGTAAGTTTGTATTATTATTTCACACTCCTGTTCTGAAACTGAAGACTGGAGAGGGTAGAGAACTTGAATATCTGCCAAGTGCGGCTCTCTGCAGAAACACACACACACGCACGCACGCACGCACGCACGCACGCACACACTCAGGTTAACTCTTTTTAAAGCATAGGACTGAACCCTGGTTTATGTACTGTTTCAGTTATTTGCAGAATGTACAGCTACTTACAAAAACAGGCACTCAGAATGTGCACACAGTATCTACTGTATGACCCCATTGACATAATTAGATTCTCATACCACCTGTTCAAGATATATTCTGCCTCCATATGATCTGGAGGAGTTTTCTGCAATAAATCATCTCTTAAACAAAATCGTGACTGAAAGGTGATTAAACTGAAAAATACTGTAGATTTAGAAGCATAGGCACATCCAGGCATTCATATTTCAGACTGGCAGCCCACCCCATGCAGTTACAATTCAGAAAAGCCAAAGAGTGAATTAATTGGACACATATAGTTTTCAGTGGCTCAGTCACATCCTCCACCTCACTCCATGGGTCATGACCCCACACTCTGCTGTCTTAAATACATAATAGTAGTCATCTGGCTATACCCAGTTAAGCTGTTCCATCATATTTTATGAATGACAACTCAGGGTGATGCCAGGATTGTAATTGGAGATTTGTTGCAAAGCTTACATTTCGTTCTTGCCTGTCTGTCTAGGTTCTGGCAGTAAGAAAGCTTTGAAAGCGTCGATCAATCTGGACGGTTTACTTATTATTAGCTGGCGTGCAGGTTTAATCACAAACACCTGTGTTGAGGTGAAAGGAAAGGGTTTTGCCAGATCCCCGACGTGAGCTGTGGTAGTCTGGAAGCAGAGCTCATTCTGCGCGGCAGTGAGTGCGCTGGTGTCGGCTCTCCAGCGTGCTTCATGGTTTGTTGGTTATTTTAATTGAGCGCTGCATACACGGTAGATGCAAGTGTGAAGCGTGGGCAACGCCGCTGTCAGACACAGAATCCTAATTTGTGTTTCCTTTACACAGGCTGAAGTGGAAAGGGAGACGGAGTTGGTTGTTAATGGGTATAAACAATTTAATAATTTTCCGTTTTGAAATGCCATTAAAGCTGAAGCAGAAGGCTACTGTATAACCAAGGGTACACTGTCAACTAGAGCAATGGAGCTGTGTGTAAATGTCAACTTTGGGTGGGTGGGGGGGGTGGCAGAGTTAGGAGCGAAGAAGCCCTTTTCATATTCCGCAGGAGAGATGAAGTGCACCCCTCTCTCGTTTTCTCTTCCCATCTCTCCTCTTCCTCCTCCTCTCCTTGCCACACTCTCAGAAATAAAGGTACAGTGGAGGTACATTTTTCTTCCTTAAGGAACAAATTTCCCAAATGTACCCTGAAAGTACAACTATGTTCTATTTGAGTACTGATAAATGCCTTTTCAGGAAAAAAAGGTACACATTATGTATTCATGGCTAGGGGTATAATTTATGTACCTACAGGTTATCACTGCGGTGACAAGCGTTTGTACCTTTTTAGGCACTTTCCGTATACCTTTTTCTTGTGAGAGTGCAGGGCTGCACTTCTTACGAGGGCAAGCCTCAGATCCCGAGCGGCTCGTCCCGCGGGTGCTGCAGATCGGCTCTGCGCTCCATTCCGCTCAGCGTTTGGGGCTTGTCGGGCCTCCGCACGGGCTCCAGCATTCACTCCCGGCGGGTCTGACCGCGTCCAGTCTGCCGAGGACCCCAGGGGCGTCCGTCCTGCTGCCCTGCGCCGTCGCACCTGGTGTGGTGTCACCGGAGGACCAGCGCAGACAAATCACCGGGCAGACAGGGCAAGGCCGGAACGCTGACGCACGCACGAATGGAAAAACAGGAAAAGGTTAGCGCGCCGCGCTCCAGTGTTAATGTGATTACCACGCTCAGGAAATAATGCGGCTCAATACACCAAGACAGCTTGTCAATCAGTCCACCCCTTCACTTTTATTTAATTTTATTATTTTTTAATATATATTTTTTACGGCTTTTTCAGCTTTATTGGACAGCACAGTGTAGCGAGAGACGGGGAGAATGGGAGTGAGAGGGAGGGAAATAAATGCGGCAAAGGTCGTGCGGCCGGATACGAACAGCCAATGTCGCGGCTCGGAATGAGCGCACGGACAGGCTACGCTACGCTATGAGACACCCCATCTTTATTTTTACATAGCTCTCTCCGCACCAAGATGTCCCAGGTCACTGAACAGTTCAAATCAGTTCGCAAAATAATTCCAATGTAGCAGGTAGCTACCTACAGTAGAACTAACTGATACTTCCTTTCCCGTCACACAAATATAGGCTACAAGAGGATCTGCGTATTGCCACATTGGTCGTTATTTCACACACATTGCACCAGTGACATGCAGAAGCATAACATAGAAAGCATACTGTAACATTGTTAGCTTGCATATATTACATTTTAGGTATTTAGTTGATCCAGAGTGACTTATGCAGCTTTTATTATTTTACATGCAAAGTTGGCTACGTACAATATTTTACATACAAATAAATGGATATTTGCAAAAAATATCCATTTTATACAGGTATATTTTCTGAAGCAACTCAATTACCTTGCTCAAGGGTACAGCTGCAGTCTCACCAGGGAACTGAATGTACAACTTCAGACTCACAAGCCCAGTTCCCTAACCTCTATGCTACGCCATCACCCCTTATAACATGCATGTTTTCTGTTGCTGCGTGGAATACCACTTTATCCTCTATTTCAGCAATGTCCTTGGGTGAGTTGTAGAGTCGTATTAACGCTCATTAAAGCAGCTGTATTGATCCGAGCTATCTCCTCACGCTGGGATGAATGGTGATGAATTCATGTGTAAACCATAATGATCCCCCGTGACTGGGCTGAGTTATGAGTAACCGTAAACCGGGCCTGTAACGGCCGCGTTTATTCTTTCTGTTACGGCCTATATAATTGGTTTACTCCGTATAGATCTGCAGCTTCAATTCCACTAACGCCTCCTTTATTCATTAAGCTACGCCTTCCTCCCTCTCCGAGCTGCAGCGGCCAGCGATATGTGTCTCCCGGCCAAATATTCCACTCGGTACCCTGCGAGTCCCAATTCCCCAAACCCCAAATCTCTCTTCAGCAAATATACCTTCGAACATGTGCTTGCTTGTACTGACCTTATGGGCTTGTCGGCTCCGCTGGGGGAACAGTAACAGACAGGCTGCTGTGAACTCCGCCGCCCCTCCCCCCCACCAGGCCCAGCACGGCGCAGTGCAGAGAAGTGCTCTCTCGCATGTACACTGGCTGCTGGATGCTTGTGAACCTTGGCTGGCGGTCTGGTGGGGGTGATGTAACAGCGCTGACCTGCACAAGTCTCCCGAAGTCTGCGGTGGGTCACGTGTCCCGCTGCACCTGGGCCCTGTGAAAGCAGGGGAGGCAGCAGGAGCTCGTCACTGTAAACCAAACCGCTCTGCCTGGATTCAGCCATCAGCTGGGAGAGGCGGATCAACCAGCTGGAGTGGCTGCAGAAATGGGTACAAACTGGGTATAAACTGAGATGCGATGCCCACCCGGCCTAGAGCTTAATCTTTGATGAACTGACCAAAAAAGGATTTGTACATATTTGCTGATGTTTTTTATTTCTCCACACAACTTCATGATCCTTACAAATGCAGCTGGGCATTTAGTCCATTTGGAGATGAGGGAAAACAGTATGGCCGCTCGCTGGAGTGCGAGTTTCGGAGGGGAGAGTCGTCGGGGGTGAGATGCGGAGATAGACGGAAGCATGCTGCTGGGTTCTGGAAGACGCTCCGCATCCTGCATTCTGCTCATAACGTCAGCTTTCACTGTCCTCTGGCACTTCCCTTTCAATTGGATTTACTCCCTGTCTGTCTGTGCATCTGCCTTACCTCAATTTCCTCTCACTATCCGTGTCCTACTGTCGGCTCTCTGTGCACGCGTGCGGTTTGGGGTGGGTTTAAAGCCTTAGCTCACACTCCATAGTGGATATTATTTTCTACACAGCTATCAATACAGTATATAAACATTAGATTTATATTGAAAAAATACAACAGCAGCAACTTTATTAACAGAATTAATGTTCCTAAAGTCATTATGTCATGAGAACAGTCTCAGCATGTGTGCAGGAGATGATTTGTGATGAATATTATCGCTGTGGCCTCCCATCTCTAATATCACCCCAGTAACCAGTGAAAACTAGACCTCTACTATCTAATGTTACTGTCACCCCATCAATGATCTACTGTCACCAATCATTTTAATCCGCTGTTTACCCCATCACCCCAATCTGTCACCCCGCCAAGCCTACTCTCCTGCAACCCCATCATTCTAGTCTCCTGTGGCCCCGCAACTATGGTCTGCCGTAACCCTATTGCTCCAGTCTCTGGAGAAGGGGGTGACTGCCTCTCTCCCGTTGTTGCGAATGTGGCAGTTGGTGAGGGGGAGGGCTGAAGGGAGCAGGATAATTGGTGTAAAATGTAAATAACATTATGAGGCTTTCAGGAAGGAGGGAGGCAGAGAGGGTGCGGATGAACGGGGGAGGGGTAGGTGCATCGCTAATGGCTTTTTAAAAAGGTTACAGCATGTCGCTCCCTTTTTATAATGGAGCTCCGGCTGAGCTGGAAATGCAATTTCCGGGAAAGATAATGCTGGAGCAAGAGGGGGCTGTGAGCACTCTGTACGCGTGTGTAGGAGTGTGTGTGTGTGTGTGTGCTGTGTGTGTGTGCGTGCGCGCACACGTGTGCTGTGTGTGTCTGTGTGTCTGCGTTCATGTGCATGCCTGTGTATGTGTGTTCAATATCTTTCCAAATTGGCAACACTCTACGTGAGTATGAGAAGCAGAATTGGTCAATTTGTCCATGACTATGTCTGTGTGTGTGTGTGTGTGTGTGTGTGTGTGTGTGTGTGCGCGTTGTATTGAGCACATGTTTATGCCGGCATGCATGTATGTAAGTGTATGTTTGCAGTACTGCATGTCTGTGCATGTACGTATACATGTGAGTGTACACGTTTGTGTGCATGTGTGTGTATGCAGTATGTGTGAGTGAGTGTGTTCCAGTGTATTGCTCTTTTATGGGCCTATTTCTCTGGTTGGACAGATGAGTACTGGTGAGGGACAGCTTGATGGCCTGATTCTAGTGGCACTGCACTATTAAGGAGAAGGAAACGTATTGGGAGAACCCAGAGAACATTCCGTAGTAACATTCACTCATCCTGTATTTCATCAGCTACACTAATATCTATCTCAATCCATCCATCCTATCTATATGTTAGGCAACAGCCTCTCTGTCCACAGTGTAGAAAAAAATTATCGTTAAGAGTTTTAGCATTATATTCTCACCAATATAAATTACATTTTCTTTGTCTGTCTCTGATCAAAACCACTTCCAAGTTTGCTTTTTGTCTGTGTTTATACATTCTGTGGTAAATGCGTCTTCCTTAATGGAGCAATCAGTAAGATCCTGATAATTATCTTGGTGCAAAGAGGCAATACATTACAACTGACTAGTGAGATGGTCGCATAAAAAGAATGACCAATTCTTCCCAGGTGAGGGACAAAAAGAACATCGTAGAAGATTATAACTGCGGTGGGAGGTCTTTATTGTGCAGTGGTGTCGAGAATGTTCTGTGAACACTTGCACATTAGGGAAACGGGGCTTAATTTGTTTATCGCCACAGATTCCAGTGCTGTTTGGCTGGTCCTGAGTTTGATGTGCCCCCTGTCCACTCTAATAGAATCTACTCTGAGCCGGGCTGTACCCTTTATACGTTTCAAGAACTGCACTCAAACAATTAAACGATGGAAACGAGGAAAGAGTCTGACTTCACTTAACAATCTACAGCCGCAACAACACCTGGGCTATCTCTGTGTTAAAGAACAATACCTGGGCCAATACTGAAGATACAGGCTGTCTGTCTGTTAAAGAACAATACCAGGGCCAATACTGAAGATACAGGCTATCTCTGTGTTAAAGAACAATACCAGGCCAATACTGAAGATACAGGCTGTCTGTCTGTTAAAGAACAATACCAGGGCCAATACTGAAGATACAGGCTATCTCTGTGTTAAAGAACAATACCAGGCCAATACTGAAGATACAGGCTGTCTGTCTGTTAAAGAACAATACCAGGGCCAATACTGAAGATACAGGCTATCTCTGTGTTAAAGAACAATACCAGGCCAATACTGAAGATACAGGCTGTCTGTCTGTTAAAGAACAATACCAGGCCAATACTGAAGATACAGACTGTCTGTCTGTTAAAGAACAATACCAGGCCAATACTGAAGATACAGGCTGTCTGTCTGTTAAAGAACAATACCAGGGCCAATACTGAAGATACAGGCTGTCTGTGTGTTAAAGAACAATACCAGGGCCAATACTGAAGATACAGGCTGTCTGTCTGTTAAAGAACAATACCAGGCCAATACTGAAGATACAGGCTGTCTGTCTGTTAAAGAACAATACCAGGCCAATACTGAAGATGCAGGCTGTCTGTGTGTTAAAGAACAATACCAGGCCAATACTGAAGATACAGGCTGTCTGTGTGTTAAAGAACAATACCAGGCCAATACTGAAGATACAGGCTGTCTGTGTGTTAAAGAACAATACCAGGGCCAATACTGAAGATACAGGCTGTCTGTGTGTTAAAGAACAATACCAGGGCCAATACTGAAGATACAGGCTGTCTGTCTGTTAAAGAACAATACCAGGTCAATACTGAAGATACAGGCTGTCTGTCTGTTAAAGAACAATACCAGGCCAATACTGAAGATGCAGGCTGTCTGTGTGTTAAAGAACAATACCAGGCCAATACTGAAGATACAGGCTGTCTGTGTGTTAAAGAACAATACCAGGCCAATACTGAAGATACAGGCTGTCTGTGTGTTAAAGAACAATACCAGGCCAATACTGAACATGCAGGCTGTCTGTGTGTTAAAGAACAATACCAGGCCAATACTGAAGATACAGGCTGTCTGTCTGTTAAAGAACAATACCCAGCCAATACTGAAGATACAGGCTGCCTGTCTGTTAAAGAACAATACCAGGCCAATACTGAACATGCAGGCTGTCTGTCTGTCTGTTAAAGAACAATACCAGGGCCAATACTGAACATGCAGGCTGTCTGTGTGTTAAAGAACAATACCAGGCCAATACTGAAGATACAGGCTGTCTGTCTGTTAAAGAACAATACCCAGCCAATACTGAAGATACAGGCTGTCTGTCTGTTAAAGAACAATACCCAGCCAATACTGAAGATACAGGCTGTCTGTGTGTTAAAGAACAACATTTTGGCTGTTGCTGTATTCAAACAATACCTGGACTGTCAGTTTACTGAAAAACAATAGCTGGATTATTACTGTATCGGAGTTGTTAACGTTATTGTATTACAGAATTCCTGGGCTGTCACTGTACTTATACTATAATGCACTGAAAAATAAATATTGTGGTATGACACTGTGAGGCTTTGAGAATCCCTGCTCAATCCAGGACCAATGGCTTGCCCAACGTGCCCAACCACAGTCAAAGACACAGGAACATGCCTGCCCAACCAGTCAAAGCTACAGGAACATGCCTGCCCAACCACAGTCAAAAACACAGGAACATGCCTGCCCACCAGTCAAAGCTACAGGAACATGCCTGCTCAACTTCAGTCAAAGCTACAGGAACATGCCTGCCCAACCACAGTCAAAGCTACAGGAACATGCCTGCACAACCAGTCAAAGCTACAGGAACATTGCCTGCTCAACTTCAGTCAAAGCTACAGGAACATGCCTGCACAACCAGTCAAAGCTACAGGAACATGCCTGCTCAACTTCAGTCAAAGCTACAGGAACATGCCTGCCCAACCACAGTCAAAGTTACAGAAACATGCCTGCCCAACCACGGTCAAAGCTAGAGGAACAGCCTGCCCAACCACAGTCAAAGCTAGAGGAACATGCCTACCCAACCACAGTCAAAGCTACAGGAACATGCCTGCTCAACTTCAGTCAAAGCTACAGGAACATGTCAGCTGCCCAACCACAGTCAAAGCTACAGGAACATGCCTGCCCAACCACAGTCAAAGCTACAGGAACATGCCTGCACAACCAGTCAAAGCTACAGGAACATGCCTGCTCAACTTCAGTCAAAGCTACAGGAACATGCCTGCCCAACCACAGTCAAAGTTACAGAAACATGCCTGCCCAACCACGGTCAAAGCTAGAGGAACATGCCTGCCCCAACCACAGTCAAAGCTAGAGGAACATGCCTGCCCAACCACAGTCAAAGCTACAGGAACATGCCTGCTCAACTTCAGTCAAAGCTACAGAAACATGCCTGCCCAACCACGGTCAAAGCTAGAGCAACATGCTCCTGCTCAACCACAGTCAAAGCTACAGGAACATGCATGCCCAACCAGTCAAAGCTACAGGAACATGCCTGCCCAACCAGTCAAAGCTACAGGAACATGCCTGCCCAACCACAGTCAAAAGCTACAGGAACATGCCTGCCCAACCACAGTCAAAGCTACAGGAACATGCCTGCACAACCAGTCAAAGCTACAGGAACATGCCCTGCTCAACTTCAGTCAAAGCTACAGGAACATGCCTGCACAACCAGTCAAAGCTACAGGAACATGCCTGCTCAACTTCAGTCAAAGCTACAGGAACATGCCTGCCCAACCACAGTCAAAGTTACAGAAACATGCCTGCCCAACCACGGTCAAAGCTAGAGGAACATGCCTGCCCAACCACAGTCAAAGCTAGAGGAACATGCCTACCCAACCACAGTCAAAGCTACAGGAACATGCCTGCTCAACTTCAGTCAAAGCTACAGGAACATGTCCTGCCCAACCACAGTCAAAGCTACAGGAACATGCCATGCCCAACCACAGTCAAAGCTACAGGAACATGCCTGCACAACCAGTCAAAGCTACAGGAACATGCCTGCTCAGACTTCAGTCAAAGCTACAGGAACATGCCTGCCCAACCACAGTCAAAGTTTACAGAAACATGCCTGCCCAACCACGGTCAAAGCTAGAGGAACATGCCTGCCCAACCCACAGTCAAAAGCTAGAGGAACATGCCTGCCCAATCCACAGTCAAAGCTACAGGAACATGCCTGCTCAACTTCAGTCAAAGCTACAGAAACATGCCTGCCCAACCACGGTCAAAGCTAGAGCAACATGCCTGCTCAACCACAGTCAAAGCTACAGGAACATGCATGCCCAACCAGTCAAAGCTACAGGAACATGCCTGCCCAACCAGTCAAAGCTACAGGAACATGCCTGCCCAACCCAGTCAAGCTACAGGAACATGCCTGCCCAACCACAGTCAAAGCTACAGGAACATGCCCTGCCCAACCACAGTCAAAGCTACAGGAACATGACTGCCCAACCACTGTCAAAGCTACCGAAACATGCCTGCCCAACTTCAATCAAAACTACAGGAACATGCCTGCCCAACCACAGTCAAAGCTACAGGAACATGCCTGGCCAACTTCAATCAAAGCTACAGGAACATGCCTGGCCAACCACGGTCAAAGCTTACAGAAACATGCCTGCCCAACTTCAGTCAAAGCTACAGGAACATGCCTGGCCAACCACAGTCAAAGCTACGGGAACATGCCTGCCCCAACCAGTCAAAGCTACAGGAACATGCCTGCCCAACCACAGTCCAAAGCTACGGGAACATGCCTGCCCAACTTCAGTCAAAGCTACGGGAACATGCCTGCCCAACTTCAGTCAAAGCTACAGGAACATGACTAGCCAACTTCAGTCAAAGCTACAGGAACATGTCTGCCATGCCTGTTTGTTCTTTGTCCTTCCTCATGCTTGAAATTTTACATTTTTCAAATTTTGATGTAGATGTGCAATGTTGCCTTGTTCATCTAATTTCATCTTTCATCAAAATAATGTGGGCAAACAATAAATAGTTAAAATCATTATAAAGGCAGACTGAGCAACATCATGAATTGGAATAGTTACACACCAGTTGCAAATTATGAGAATCAATCAAGAAAGTAAGTGTTGCCATCTTGTGGAATACAAGACATAGTACAACTGAAAACAGACAAGCTCTTTTGAAATGGAAAGTTACCCTCGCAAACAACCATACTGTATATACTTTTTTGGGTTGGGGGGGGGAGCACTTGTGAAGCATATACATGGATCAAGTACTATATGAAGCTTGGCACAAATGTTTGATGAATACTAAATGAAATTTCAAAGTTATTTTAAACACCAAAAGGGGGCAGTATACATCCATTATGATTTATGGCAGGAGGGAGCTCTGGAAGTCTACTTTATTGGTCTGGATTATACTGCGTAAAACCATCAGCAGAAACTGAATTCTCTGTGTGTGTGTGGCCCCTTGCATCACTGAAAAAAAAAAAGACAAAAACCTGAATACAGCTGAATCAAACAGAGGCAACAGAATACACTGTCTTTTATTGCAATACGTACAGTATTTATTTTTCTATATTGACAAATCTTTACAAAACAGGAAGGTACATCATCATTACATGGATAAAACAATGCCACCTTCAAACACTTCATGTTACACATTGCTTCTTTTTGTGTTTATTACATCTTTTCAAATTTTGTTAATAAAGTGTTGGCTGAAAAAAAGCCAAAAACATCAACCGTCTTGTGCACCTGCCAACAACCACTGTGTTAAGCCTCTCCCAACTGGTGCTTACAATGTCCATTCAGAGCCCTAAGTGCTTAACTGTGGTTATCGAAATTAACACACAGTAATCAAAAATAGTCAAGAGAGCAGATATCAACAACTAAATGCAGAAACAGCACAGCAGTAGTCTGTATTTATTAGTAATAATATAAAAAAGTGTGGTAAAGTTTGGCTCAGACTGTGCTGAAATATCATGGTTCTTTCTACTATTTTGCAGATGAGACCTCCAAAGCAAGTGGCTGAGAGTTAAAGCTGAACGCCCTGAAGAGGGATTACTATTAGCGTTACCGTTTCACCCCAATATAGACCGCGCTGACCTCCGGGAGCCCCCACTGATAGCATTCACTTTAAAACTCCAGTTACTAACGTACTGATGCCAGATATCAACTGCTGCTCTCAACTATGTCTGTCTAAGTTGCCTGTGTGAACAGAGGTCAAAGCAATTTAGTTTTCGGTAGTGTTTTTTTTCTTTCTTGCTTTTTTCTCTTTGATGGAACCCACAGGCTTCTGTACACAAAACTGCATACTGACCATGTATGAATGTAGGCTCTGAGTGGTGTGCTAATCTTTCCAAATGACTGACGGGCACATTTGCTATTCCAGATTTCGTGGGCGCATTGCACTGAGGCCGACTGCTTACCGGAGGTCGTTCTCTGGACAGGACATCGCCACGCTTGTCGCGGGTGTAAATCAGCCGCTAATTAAAATGCGACTTTAAGACCTGCAGGACGCCGTCCTTTGAAAACTCTGCCTCTCTATAACAGTTGCAGGTGCATGTGCGTAAACTGTACGTTTGTATACCAAAAGAAAAAAAAGCTATTTACAAAATGGTACAAAGAGGTTCCGGTGTGAGAAAATGGAAAGTTGTAGAAAGGAGACGGGGGTAAGACGGGGAGAAAGGGAGTGGCGGGGTGGAAAGAGGGAGCATTCGGAGAAGTGACAGCAATCGAGGTACAGCGTGGTAGAACGTGGGAGGGGGGGGGGGGGGAGCAAGCAGTTGAGCAGGACTGTGCAAATTAACACCAGCAAAACTGTCACGCCGATCGAAAGTGCCGCACACCTTACATACACATAAATAAATAAATACGTAAATCATTTGTTAATGAATTAGCTCAGAAATAAACAGATACATCGTGACCATACTTTCAGCAGAGCAAAAGTAGATGGGAGTGGACATTATGGGTAGTTAATTGTATCAGGAAATATTTTAGTCCAAGCATCCTGGATACGTTTTGTTCTGTTCCATTCCATTATTTCCTTTAGTTTACCCTAAGAACCCAGTAAAAACCTACTCCTGCTATACTGAACGGCACAGTCAGGTCAGCAATTATCACCCACAACCTACATCACATTAACAAGTTCCCTGCTCTGACAACACAAGATAAATACCATAGAAAAGGTTTCCGCTATACAGAAAATACATAATTCTTAAGTCTATAACCTGTCAAGGCTTGTATCTTTAACCTTTCTAAAATCTAAGCGTTTCCTTAAATTGGTTTTCTTTTTACATGCCTCCGACCATCAAAGAAATGAATTAATGAGTGACAGCAGTTGAATTCCCTTTTTTATTTCTTAGTTCCTGAGCAACGTGAAAAGATCCTTTGATTTGTACAAGCCTCTGAGTGATTGCCAGTCCTCGGAAACCGCCGATTTGGTCTGAATTTCTTTGAGTGGAATTAAGCAGAAGGATTTTTCTAGAACACCGGCCTGCGCTAGAAAAGCAAAACCTTGCTACACTGAAGCCTTCGCCAGGCGGACGTCGTCACCCAGTTTAAATCATCAGGAAAACACAGTCCAGCTACGGAAAGTCTGCAGCTCATTGGTGGACCCCAGCAAACCAGCCCATGTAGAAAGTGTAAATCAGCAGATTAACTGAGAGAGCTGCCTGATGTAGAGCCCGCTGGATTAGCAGACTGAGTGGGTTCTAC
Source organism: Synaphobranchus kaupii (assembly GCA_029718625.1). Taxonomy (NCBI): domain Eukaryota; kingdom Metazoa; phylum Chordata; class Actinopteri; order Anguilliformes; family Synaphobranchidae; genus Synaphobranchus; species Synaphobranchus kaupii. The sequence goes on from CM056379.1 coordinate 18,312,967, forward strand.
ATGCTAACCTCAGAGTTAGACAGTGTTCCAGACATGCAGCAGGTGTCCAGGGTGCAAGTGCGCAGGTAACGGGGGGGGGGGGGGGGGGGGGCCGGGCCTCTCTCCTCGCCCACGGTTGTGAGGTCCGAGCCGCTCGCCTCCGCTCCTCTGTAAGGCGGCAGGGGAGCATGGCCGTGCTCGCGCCTGCTCTGATTCTCATGGAGGAGCGAGAGAGACGTTTGTGAGCTGAGTCCAGTCTCAGACTGAGGCTTTGGAGAGCTGGTGTGAGTTTGATCTTCGCAGTGCTATTTCCGCCGGCAGATTTATTCCTTGGGGTTGGGCCAAGGCGGAGAGGGCAGTAGGTGGGCTGAAGCTGAAAGGGGTAGGAGCAGGTGGGAGTGGCCAGTGCGGCAGGGCCAACCGGGCTCATTGTCTACCTAGGTTGGTCAGAGAGAGTGATGTCACTTCCTGCAGGCCGCGATGGGAGCCTCGTCGGTTTGATTTATTGAGGGCTCCGTTTCTTGTGGGCGGCAGAGTAAACACTTACTGGAGAAAGCATGCGTCGCCTCAGGGACCACGTTTGAATACCGCACCACACATAAGCCAGACTAGGAGTGGGGTGGGCGGTGAGTCAGCGCTAACAGGAGAGTTTTGAAGAGATACAGTAGAGAGCCAGGTGGGAATGTGAGTCTGACTGGCAGACTGCCTCTGCCCCAGTGTGTGTTCTTATAGAAGGTAGAGAACACTGAAACAACAAGGAAAACCTGACTGTTGATTTGGATTCAGGGGCTTATGTGGTTGCCTTTCCGTCTCAGAAATTTTCAGACGTACTTAAGATTGTCCTTGAAAAGGTACTAAAATAAACAAAAATTAATGGATTGCTGCCACAAATTTTTTTTTTACGTTGGGGAAAAAAATTAACTTTTTTATGAACTTAGTGGGAAAATATGGATTTTATGGAAAATTAAAGCAGTAAAAAAAGAACCCTAATGGAGTGACACTGTCCATTATGGTAGCTCACCTGCGGGCGTGTACAGTATGTGTGATTTAAATGGTATGGTGTGATTGTACAGGGAGAAGAGGGGCCCTACACCTGGGTGGAGTAGGAGCGGATGAGAGGGGGTCGCCCGGTAGGGTGGACGGCACACGGGTGGGGGTGGTCAAGAGGCAGGTCTAAACTTCGCTGGAGATGGAGCGAGATGGTATTAGGACATCGGGGGTGGCGGGGAACAGGTAAGGCTGATGGTCATGTGATCTCTGTGAACGAAGATCCCGGAGTCTGCAGAGGAGAAAAGAGAGAGAGAGCGAGAGAGGAGGTGTTGGAGAGGAGGAGTACAGAGGGAGGAGGAGGTGCATAAAAGTGTAGAAAAAAAGGGGGAGAGTTGCAGAGAGTGAGATTAGATATTGGAGTGTGAATAAAAAGAAGGATGTGAGATATGAGGACGAGAGATAAACAGGGAGGTTTATGGGACAGACAGGAAGCGGTTGGAATAGGGTGAAGAGGAAGAGAGTAGGAGGAGAGGAGATTGTCGAAAGAAACAGGAGCGTGAGAGAGAGCAGCATTCAGAAAACAATAGATACTAGTCGCCTGTTCACGATTCTTCCAGGGTTCAAAGGTCAAAAGAACATTCCAAAGTTTCGACTGGTCTAAAAATCTGATGAAGGTTGGAATTACAAAAGTAGATAAGTGGAAATTAGCTCCAAAGGATTGATTGCTGGAGAGAGCCACTAACATTATTAAGTAATCCAGTAATGCTGCGGGGGCATTAGTGGGGCCTACTGCAGATGTACTTTTACAGACTAATATCATTACTGGAGATATTTCAGACGGGGTCACACAAATCCTACTTTTGCTACTAGTACTAAGTACTACTGATTCTGAACGCTATAAGTCTCAATAGACAATAATAATGTAATGTAACTTAGTACAGAACACGTGCAGTAGCCCTTAGCACGGGTAGCATTCAGTGACACTGGTGCTTCAGTGTAGCAGCTCATCGCCACTGCTTTTAGCCTTTACCTCAATGTGTCTCTGTGCAATTGGCTGTCAGTGATCCCACTAATGCAAACACATCTGTGCACAGACAGTTTCTTTGACTGGGGGCCACAGGCAGTGTGTGAGGACCAGGGTGGACTGTGTGGAGGACAGGAGAAAGGGCAAGCCAAGATCGGAATTTGGCTTAAGTGCACTGCATAAAATGTCTGTATTAAGAAGTGTTTTAGTCTTGTAATGAGACTTCCAATCTTATTTTATTTCCCTCAAGTGGAATATATTCACTTGTTTTAAGTTACTTTTTGATTGACAAATGAAATTATCTTACCTCATTGGCAAATCTTGAAATGAGTAAAACTCTGACCACACTGGCAATCTTTTTGCCGTATTTAGCAAAAAAATAACAGAAATAAGATTTTCAGTCTAAATATAAGACTAAAATGCTTCTTAAGATTGACTTATTTTTTGTTTTTTGCAGTGTGTGGCTTACAGCGGGGCGGGCGTGTCGGTATGCGTGTGAAGATGTGTGCGTGTGAGGGGACATTTGGGGGGAGAGAAGGGACAGGGTGTGTGCTGCCCCCCTCTATCCTGCTGTCTGCCACCCCCCCCCCCCCCCCCCCCCCCCCTGCCCCTTACCTGAGGGCCACTTAACTTTTCGAGTGGACTCTCCACACAGGGCAGGGGCATCATGGGCATGCTAAGGACAGGCTCGGGGCGCTGGGGCGGGGCAGGCGAGGGGAGGATCTGGGTCTGCTGGAAGTTGTTGATCACGCACGTCACCTGAAGGTACAGAGGGAAGAGGGAGGAAGAGTGGAGTGGTGGACGGAAAGAGAGAGAGAGAGATAGCTATTCATAAAGTAGGCAGCTTATAAGCCTGTGAGCTCCTTCAGAGGGAAACCAACACATAGCTTGCTCACAATTACTTATTTTTCTCATAACATAAGATAGCACAAGGATGGGCAGTGTTTCAAATACATGTTAAAAATGAAATATGTATTCCGTATCTAATGTAGATTTTTCACGTCCTTTTACGTAGTTTATTCCTCAGTGCCACATGCAAAGCCACATATGCCGCAAACATTTTCATTGTAGTTTAAAGATATGTTTTTGGGAGGAATTTTGTAACAAATGACATTTTAGCGCGTTTTTGCCCATGTCCACAAAGGCACTGCATTAAACTTGATATGGGGACCCCACACTCAAGCTCCTCCCCCCTAATGCACGCCCCTCCCCCTAATCCTGCTCCACGCCCCTCACCAGAAAGGCTGCTATGGCGCCCCCAGTCAGGAAGCCGGCCAGCACGTCTGACCAGTGGTTGCGGTACTCAGCCACGCGAACCACGCCCACCAGCACAGCCAGAGACACCAGCGTCAGACACAATGTGGGCTTGGTCAGCCTCGTGCCCTTCGTGCGGAACACTATGGTCACGTACATCTGGAATAGAGGCACACGCAAACACACACACACACACACACACAGACACACACACACACACACACACACACACAGACAGGCATAAACATAGGCACGCACACACAGACACAGACACACGCACACACAATGAGAGGAGCTTACTTGGGATTTGCAGCCTATTTATATGTATTACACAACGCTCTCCGTATAGTGTACAGTACATATCACATTATTTTGGTATTTTTAGAAATTAATGATCCGTTTTGCCATATAGAACCTAGTCATATTCATATGGAGATTATATTCATACCACAGTGTACAGGGCAGAGTAGATTATATTCATACCACAGTGTACAGGGCAGAGTAGATTATATTCATACCACAGTGTACAGGGCAGAGTAGATTATATTCATACCACAGTGTACAGGGCAGAGTAGATTATATTCATACCACAGTGTACAGGGCAGAGTAGATTATATTCATACCACAGTGTACAGGGCAGAGTAGATTATATTCATACCACGGTGTACACAGCAGAGTAGATTATATTCATACCACAGTGTACAGGGCAGAGTAGATTATATTCATACCACGGTGTACAGGGCAGAGTAGATTATATTCATACCACGGTGTACAGGGCAGAGTAGATTATATTCATACCACGGTGTACAGGGCAGAGTAGATTATATTCATACCACGGTGTACACAGCAGAGTAGATTATATTCATACCACAGTGTACAGGGCAGAGTAGATTATATCCATACCACAGTGTACACAGCAGAGTAGATTATATTCATACCACAGTGTACAGGGCAGAGTAGATTATATTCATACCACGGTGTACACAGCAGAGTAGATTATATTCATACCACAGTGTACAGGGCAGAGTAGATTATATTCATACCACAGTGTACAGGGCAGAGTAGATTATATTCATACCACGGTGTACACAGCAGAGTAGATTATATTCATACCACAGTGTACAGGGCAGAGTAGATTATATTTTCATACCACAGTGTACAGGGCAGAGTAGATTATATTCATACCACGGTGTACACAGCAGAGTAGATTATATATATACCACAGTGTACAGGGCAGAGTAGATTATATTCATACCACAGAGTACAGGGCAGAGTAGATTATATTCATACCACGGTGTACACAGCAGAGTAGATGCTGAGGGCCGCGTCTTTGGAGGGGAAGGATTTGCGGGCGGACGCCACCACGTAGGGGTTCCCTGTGCACGCGCGGCGCTCGCTGATGTACTGCACGCCGGTATGGCAGCCCAGCGCAGTGTAGTTGGGCCGACAGGCAGACAGGAAGTGAGGCGTCTGGTTTCCTGTCACCACCTGCCCTGCGTTAGCAAATATTGTAGTGGCGAAGAGGCCAAAAGAATAGACTCCTGATAGAGGGAGAGACGGGTGGAGAAAGAGAGGGTGGAGAGAGGAGGGTGTGTGGGAAGCAGGTTCGGGAGTTTGGTGGGAAAGGGGATGAGTTGAGAGGAGAGATCACAAGAATGAAAGTTTTGAAGGAGGGAAGGAAGTGTGTGAAAATGTCAAAGAAAGTGGAGGAGGAGGGCAGAGTAGAAGAGATGGTGATGAGGTGTGGAATGAGAGACACAAGAAGAGAGGGAGGCAGAGAGAACAGAAGGGAAGAGAAAATAATAAAAATTGGTTAGCACGTCATCATCACTGATATTAAATAGAAATCTCCATTACTGTGCTCCATGTGCGATGTGTCATTTGGCATTTAAATACACTGTATGCTGTCATCTGAGCTGGAATTCAAGAGGATGGAGATGTGTCATGCTGGAGTACTGAAGGGTGTCAGCGTGGGTGTGTCAGACTGAAGACTGTCAAACAGATGTTTCAAACTAAAGTGTACCTGACAGGTGTGTAAGGTGTGTCCAAGTGAGGTGCGTCAGATGATGCATCGGACATGTGATAGACATGCGTGACAGACTGAGGTGTGTTCGTGTGTCAGTCAGTGTGTAAGACTGAGGTGTGTTAGTGTGATAGTCAGTGTATAAGACTGAGGTGTGTCATACAGTGCATTAGACAGGTGTGCCAGACTGAGGTGTGTTAGTGTGTCAGTCAGTGTGTATGACTGAGGTGTGTTAGTGTGTCAGTCAGTGTGTAAGACTGAGGCGTCATACGGAGCATCAGATTGAAGTGAAACCGTAGTTACCAAGGAAGCGGACAATCCTGCGCAGCAGAGGGTTGAAGTAGCAGCAGTCTGCCGACACAATGGTGTTCTCCTGAGCCGCCTCTGACTTCATGAAGAAGCACGTCAGCTCTCCCGCCAAAATCTACAGGAGACACAAAATACCTGTAATATACTCCCCACTGACCTGCCCTCGAGGCTAATTCTTAATGGCGTAGAAATTACAACTGACAAGATATCAACGTAAAGTTTTAAATTCAGAATACAGGTTAATTTATTTATTTATTTATTTCGGCATGCATATAGTTACACTTTATCACAATTTCTGTAATATGCCCTGACAAAACACATTACTTGCCGAAAAGGGATACGGGAAAAAGCAGCCTGCTCAATACATCATTATTCCAAACACAGTGCACTGGACCATCAGGCTGGGCCACTGAGCACAGTCTTTCTGCCAAAGTCCCTCAATAACAGTACAATACAAATATAATTAAGTCCACATAATCAAACACAGAAACAGTAGCACAGACTATACACAATGATGGAAATATGAATACTAAAGGAAAAAACTAAAGCAACACTGTCCTCAGGCCTCTCCTCTCTGCATCAGCTTCATTATAATGTATAATAAAGCACCGGGCTGTATAGGCCCCTCCTCTCTGCATCAGCTTCATTATAATGAATAATAACGCACAGGGCTGTATAGGCCCCTCCTCTCTGCATCAGCTTCATTATAATGTATAATAAAGCACCGGGCTGTATAGGCCTCTCCTCTCTGCATCAGCTTCATTATAATGAATAATAAAGCACAGGGCTGTATAGGCCTCTCCTCTCTGCATCAGCTTCATTATAATGTATAATAAAGCACAGGGCTGTATAGGCCCCTCCTCTCTGCATCAGCTTCATTATAATGAATAATAAAGCACCGGGCTGTATAGGCCTCTCCTCTCTGCATCAGCTTCATTATAATGAATAATAAAGCACCGGGCTGTATAGGCCTCTCCTCTCTGCATCAGCTTCATTATAATGTATAATAAAGCACAGGGCTGTATAGGCCCCTCCTCTCTGCATCAGCTTCATTATAATGAATAATAAAGCACCGGGCTGTATAGGCCTCTCCTCTCTGCATCAGCTTCATTATAATGAATAATAAAGCACCGGGCTGTATAGGCCTCTCCTCTCTGCATCAGCTTCATTATAATGAATAATAAAGCACCGGGCTGTATAGGCCCCTCCTCTCTGCATCAGCTTCATTATAATGAATAATAAAGCACAGGGCTGTATAGGCCCCTCCTCTCTGCATCAGCTTCATTATAATGAATAATAAAGCACCGGGCTGTATAGGCCTCTCCTCTCTGCATCAGCTTCATTATAATGAATAATAAAGCACAGGGCTGTATAGGCCCCTCCTCTCTGCATCAGCTTCATTATAATGTATAATAAAGCACCGGGCTGTATAGGCCTCTCCTCTCTGCATCAGCTTCATTATAATGAATAATAAAGCACCGGGCTGTATAGGCCTCTCCTCTCTGCATCAGCTTCATTATAATGAATAATAAAGCACCGGGCTGTATAGGCCTCTCCTCTCTGCATGAGCTTCATTATAATGAATAATAAAGCACCGGGCTGTATAGGCCTCTCCTCTCTGCATCAGCTTCATTATAATGAATAATAAAGCACAGGGCTGTATAGGCCCCTCCTCTCTGCATCAGCTTCATTATAATGTATAATAAAGTACCGGGCTGTATAGGCCCCTCCGCTCTGCATCAGCTTCATTATAATGAATAATAAAGCACCGGGCTGTATAGGCCCCTCCTCTCTGCATCAGCTTCATTATAATGAATAATAAAGCACCGGGCTGTATAGGCCCCTCCTCTCTGCATCAGTTTCATTATAATGAATAATAAAGCACCGGGCTGTATAGGCCTCTCCTCTCTGCATCAGCTTCATTATAATGAATAATAAAGCACAGGGCTGTATAGGCCCCTCCTCTCTGCATCAGCTTCATTATAATGAATAATAACGCACAGGGCTGTATAGGCCCCTCCTCTCTGCATCAGCTTAATTATAATGAATAATAAAGCACAGGGCTGTATAGGCCCCTCCTCTCTGCATCAGCTTCATTATAATGAATAATAAAGCACAGGGCTGTATAGGCCCCTCCTCTCTGCATCAGCTTCATTATAATGAATAATAACGCACAGGGCTGTATAGGCCTCTCCTCTCTGCATCAGCTTCATTATAATGAATAATAAAGCACCGGGCTGTATAGGCCCCTCCTCTCTGCATCAGCTTCATTATAATGAATAATAACGCACAGGGCTGTATAGGCCTCTCCTCTCTGCATCAGCTTCATTATAATGAATAATAAAGCACCGGGCTGTATAGGCCCCTCCTCTCTGCATCAGCTTCATTATAATGTATAATAACGCACAGGGCTGTATAGGCCTCTCCTCTCTGCATCAGCTTCATTATAATGAATAATAAAGCACCGGGCTGTATAGGCCCCTCCTCTCTGCATCAGCTTCATTATAATGAATAATAAAGCACAGGGCTGTATAGGCCTCTCCTCTCAGCATCAGCTTCATTATAATGAATAATAAAGCACAGGGCTGTATAGGCCCCTCCTCTCTGCATCAGCTTCATTATAATGTATAATAAAGCACTGGGCTGTATAGGCCTCTCCTCTCTGCATCAGCTTCATTATAATGAATAATAACGCACAGGGCTGTATAGGCCTCTCCTCTCTGCATCAGCTTCATTATAATGAATAATAAAGCACCGGGCTGTATAGGCCCCTCCTCTCTGCATCAGCTTCATTATAATGAATAATAACGCACAGGGCTGTATAGGCCTCTCCTCTCTGCATCAGCTTCATTATAATGAATAATAAAGCACCGGGCTGTATAGGCCCCTCCTCTCTGCATCAGCTTCATTATAATGTATAATAACGCACAGGGCTGTATAGGCCTCTCCTCTCTGCATCAGCTTCATTATAATGAATAATAAAGCACCGGGCTGTATAGGCCCCTCCTCTCTGCATCAGCTTCATTATAATGAATAATAAAGCACAGGGCTGTATAGGCCTCTCCTCTCAGCATCAGCTTCATTATAATGAATAATAAAGCACAGGGCTGTATAGGCCCCTCCTCTCTGCATCAGCTTCATTATAATGTATAATAAAGCACCGGGCTGTATAGGCCTCTCCTCTCTGCATCAGCTTCATTATAATGAATAATAAAGCACAGGGCTGTATAGGCCTCTCCTCTCTGCATCAGCTTCATTATAATGAATAATAAAGCACCGGGCTGTATAGGCCTCTCCTCACTGCATCAGCTTCATTATAATGAATAATAAAGTTAATATAGTATATCTTGTAATATGCCGGTATGACGTTCATTCACACAATGCACAGGGTGTACATGCCCACACAGTCATGCCCATCACCACACATCATCCATGGACCCCTAATCCAGTCATTTGAATGCGCTCACAATGAGAGCGTATAACAATCACCGCGCTCAAGCCGCTGGGAGCTAATGGATTCCCCTCTGCCTTTCTGTACGCTGTGTGCTCTGCTTGTCCACAGTAAGGAGCGGGAAACGATTCGCAACAATCCGCCTGTTGCACATCCAGTCACGCTTCCAGCGCTTCCGATTCCAGCTCCAGGTTTCCGACGGGGGCGACACTTGCCAAAACTCTGCCCCTGAAACCTGCTATTGGCAGCGGCCGTATCTTTACGATCGCAGAGGCTCTGAAGCGCCGTCGACGGAGAGAACGAATGTGGGTCACATGGTCATGAAATATGCATGGCAGAGATCCACGATACAAACAGCAACACAACCGAGTCCAACTCAGCCTGGTGCCATACCTTTATTTACAGAAACCAGCAAAAATAAGATTTAATGGAGCCTTCGGGCCTGAGGATAATCTGCAGAGACGACTGGAGCTTAGATGTGTATTAGTCATCGTCGGCTACGTGAAGCGGTGGCAGCGGAGGGGACTGTGCACACAGCCGGTGCGGTTGAGATGCGGAGCGGGGTGGACTGCGGGCCCTCCTTGAACGTCACGGCGCGACCGACGTAGATCCACCCGACGCTAACGCCGGCGGATAAATATTTACACTGCGCTAAACGCCCAGCTGTCTGCGCACAGGATGCCCCGCGGGGGCCGTCCCCTGGGAACCGGAGTAAACCGCGGCTCTCCCGCGGCCCGATCTGCGGGGCCACGCCCGGGAAGAGCGCCGCCGCTGCGGCGCGGTCTCTCTCTCTGCCTCGGCCGTGTCCGACTGCGAGGCGCGGCGTGTGGGGAGGCGAGCGGGAGCTGCAGGGGGTGTGGAGGAGGCTGAGGTAAAGGCAGGGCGACAGACAGGAGGTGGATCTAGAATCTTCCACCATGCAATTGCCTCAGAGCGTGGCCCCTCCCAGCGGGGTGACTGTATTTTACCAGGCCCCCAACCCCCCCCCCTTCCCCCACTCCTGTCATGGATTGAGGGGTGAGCGGTGTGGCCCCTTATAAAAATGTTTGGCACCGAAGAGTTTCAGTAACCAGACTTGGCACTCAGAGGCTGCCGTTGCAAATTCCATGAGGTGTACTTCTGCTACCGTTAAACTGTGCCTTCAAGTAAGTTCTTTTAAACCTTGGCTTCAAATCAGTTCCTTTAAACCGTGCCTTCAAATCGGTTCCTTTCATGTTTCAACCGTGCCTGTCAAGCAATTCCTGTAAACCGTGCAAGATTTGCTCCTTTTAGAGAGGTTACTGGCTGTCTGCAACAGTGCACTTTGTGTTGAAGACCCTGCATACTAAGTTATGGCCCCAAAGCCTCAGGTTCACACTTCGTGCTCCGGCACATACGTACGTGTTTCTGTAATTCCTCACTTATTTCAAAGCGAGAACAGTGTCAGTTACCAAGCCCCCAAACAATGTAATGACTCACCATCGCAGGGAACAAGAGACTTTCTCTGCATATAAAATAAAACTTCAAATAAATTTCTTTCAGCTCCTATGCAATTAGTAACTGCTCCGTTATATCATAGCTGAGGATGTATTCCTTTCATGTGAATGTGTTCCTGTCTCTCCATTACACGCAACAAGTGCATTGAGTTGTTAAACGTGACTGTCACACTGTTTTTCTTCATGGTGTTTTATTCTATACTATTTGTAGATGCAGGTATAATGTTTACCGATCTGAGCTGTGTTTATATCTCATCATTCTTTTGCCAGAGCCATTTTGTCATGTTAAGTACTTTGGGATAAGAAGAAAAATTAAGTGAGATACAGTCAAATGAACTAATATTAAATTTATGGCTATCGTTACAGTATTTTTGTGGTTCTATTCATAAAAAAGCTGACTTCTAACTGTATATACACTTAAAGTTGGAGGTTTACATACACTTAGGTGGAAGTCATTAAAACTAATTTTTAACCACTCCACAGATTTCATGTTAGCAAGTCAGTTAGGACATCTACTTTGTGCATGACACAAGTAATTTTTCCAACAATTGTTTACAGACAGATTATTTCACTTTTAATTCACTATATCACAATTCCAGTGGGTCAGACGTTTACATACACAAAGTTGACTGTGCCTTTAAACAGCTTGGAAAATTCCAGAAAATGATGTCATGGCTTTGGAAACTTCTGATAGACTAATATACATTATTTGAGTCAATTGGAGGTGTACCTGTGGATGTATTTTAAGGCCTACTTTCAAACTCAGTGCCTCTTTGTTTGACATCATGGGAAAATCAAAATAAACCAGCCAAGACCTCAGAAAGAAAATTGTGGACCTCCACAAGTCTGGTTCATCCTTGGGAGCAATTTCCAAACGCCTGAAGGTACCACGGTCGTCTGTACAAACAATAGTACGCAAGTATAAACACCATGGGACAACGCAGCCGTCATACCGCTCAGGAAGGAGACGTTCTGTCTCCTAGAAATGAACGTGCTTTGGTGTGAAAAGTGCAAATGAATCCCAGAACAACAGCAAAAGACCTTGTGAAGATTCTGGAGGGAACAGGTACAAAAGTATCTATATCCACAGTAAAACGAGTCCTATATCGACATAACTTGAAAGGCATCTCAGCAAGGAAGAAGCCACTACTCCAAAACTGCCATAAAAAAGCCAGACTACAGTTTGCAACTGCACATGGGGACAAAGATCTTACTTTTTGGATTAATGTCCTCTGGTCTGATGAAACAAAAATTGAACTGTTTGACCATAATGACCATCGTTATGTTTGGAGGAAAAAGGGTGAGGCTTGCAAGCCGAAGAACACCATCCCAAACGTGAAGCATGGGGGTGGCAGCATCATGTTGTGGGGGTTTTTTTTGCTGCAGGAGGGACTGGTGCACTTCATAAAATAGATGGCATCATGAGGAAGGAAAATGATGTGGATATATTGAAGCAACATCTCAGGACATCACCAGGAAGTTAAAGCTTGGTCGCAAATGGCTCTTCCAAATGAACAATGACCCAAAGCATACTTCCAAAGTTGTGGCAAAATGACTTAAGGACAACAAAGTCAAGGTATTGGAGTGGTCATCACAAAGTCCTGACCTCAATCCAATCGAAAATTTGCGGGCAGAACTGAAAAAGCGTGTGTGAGCCAGGAGGCCTACAAACCTGACTCAGTTACACCAGTTCTGTCAGGAGGAATGGGCCAAAATTCCAGCAACTTATTGTGAGAAGCTTGTGGAAGGCTACCCGAAATGTTTGACCCAAGTTAAACAATTTAAAGGCAATGCTACCAAATACTAACAGAGTGTATGTAAACCTCTGACCCACTGGTAATGTGATGAAAGAAATAAAAGCTGAAATAAATAATTCTCTACTATTATTTCACATTGTTAAAATAAGGTTGTGATCCTAACTGACCTAAGACAGGGAATGTTTACTAGGATTAAATGTCAGGAATTGTGAAAAACTGAGTTTAAATGGATTTGGCTAAGGTGTATGTAAACTTTCGACTTCAAATGTAGCTGTAGATATGAGTTATCTATATTAAGCCCCCAATACAGGTTTCTGTTGAAAAGTAAAGAAAATTAATGATTGAATTAATTAATAAATCGTAAATTATTGCATACATCACAGACAGGCTTGTTTCTTATTGCATGTGAAATGATTAATCTCATACGTCCCGCTTAATTTCCTTTTCCTCCGAACCATTTAAGCTCTTCATCCTGTTGGGTGGAGTGTTCTGATAATGCCACGGTCCACGCCAATGGGCACATAAAGGATTACAGCAACATCACATTAACAAAAGTTATTATACAGCTCATTATGAGTAGCTGGTGCCCTCCACACATTTCACTCCTGTGTTAATGGCTACTCGTGTTGATAAGACTGAATTATGTATGCTCTTATGGAACATCGACACAGGCATAAAAATAGCTCAACAGCAGTAACAAATAGCATACATTATAAATCAATGAGCTCAGCATGTGACCCATCGGAATACATGGGGTCCTGAGGAGGGGAGGGGCTGAAAAAAGGGCAGCATCCCCCTCCAGCACAGACACACAGGGAAGGGTCAGGAGACTCGACTGAACACAGTCTGTACCGGTCATCTGAAGCTTCACCATGCCGAAAAATACCAGCACCGCAGCTGCCCGGGGATTCGAGCCGATGGAAGTTACCGGAATCGCTAAGCACAGCCATCGTGCCTGTTATAAATGTTTAAGGATCACGCTGAAAAAATCCCAGCATTTGGGAGGAGAGAATGGGGCTGGGTACAAAACACTATTAAAAAGGGCCGAAAGTGACAGGCACTGAGCAACATAAGTCCCGTGTGGGGAAAATGTGTTGGAAAATCAGATATGAATGAAAATAAAACAAACTAAGCTGTAAGCTGTAATGAGACAATTGTTGCAGTTGCATAAGGGAGAGAAAAAAAGATGCTTGAATATATTAGTCGTGACAGATATACATGTGGGAGAGGGACATCACGCTTTATATCATCACAAAGAGAGAGGGAGACCTGAGACAGGAATAGAAACGGCGGTGTTGAGTTCAAGAGGGAGAGAAGCGGGATGACAGTAGTGGTGTCTTTCTGACGCTGGAGAGCTATCTCAGAATGACGGGCGCTTCTGAATAGAGCGTCCCCCTATCCAGTTTCAGTACGACCTCATCAGTCGCTGCAACAGGAGGAACGAACATCACAGGGTTTTCACCGGGATGAGATTTTTTGATGATGAAGAAAAAAAAAGGTTCCTGGTCTCTGTAGCACCCCATTAACCGCTGAGCCTTAAAGAGCAATCGATATGTTTATAATTAGAAACACTGCAGGGGCTGGAGTCAGTTCAATTTCAATTCAGCCAATTCAGGAAAGTTAATTAATCCATTTATGAATTGAAAAATGGCCATTAGGTTCTACGAGGATTATTAAATTTGTGAATTGCATTAGGTTTTCCTTGAGTTTACCGAGTTGAAACGGAAACTGACCCTAGAGCTCGGGAACACGAGCGTAATCACTGGCGCGAAGCTGCGGAGCGTCGTACAAGACATCCCTCTCTGCGCAGCTGCCCTGACCCCTTCAAAGCCTTTCCGCACCGTTGCGCATATGAGCTCTGCCCCAAAACAACTCCCGAAATAAAGCTCTCCCCAAACAGTTCAGCGAGGGAAGTCCATAAATCACGTACCTGAAACGATTTCAGGGACGGTTCTTTGGCAGAAGAGTGCAACGGGATCTCTAATCTAATAGCGCAGTAATGAACAAGTGGCTCGACAGAACATAACCGGAGCAGCGGAGACAAAGTCATGCGTCAACAACACAGAAAACACAATTGGCCGTAATGGAATTCGGCCTCATTGCCTTTAAAGCAAGCCGAAGCGGGCGGTTACTAAAGACGGCCCTCGAGTCCCATCAGGACTCACGGCGTGACGGACGCCTGGCCGCGATCCACGCTGAGACACGTCCCCACGGACCCCTGGAGCTCTGTATCTCCAGAGCTGGCTTTCTCCCCCCCCCGCCCGCCCCCAGCTGATTGAGAAGCATCGCGCGTCTCTGCCTTGTTGACTCAATGACTGGTGCTTATCTCAGAACAGAATCGGCAGATGTGACATCATGTACAGGCCTTTTCCGGCAGTCACAGCCCGACCCGAGGCACGGCCGGGCGGTGAGTGCGCTTCGCACGGCGCGCTCAATCGACTGGGTTCGTCAGACGCGCATCTATCGATCGGCGCCGCCTGCTTGTTAAGGCCCATCATCCGAGCGTGATTCATCCGCCCGAAACCCGAACGCTCTTCTTGACTGAACACACCAGCGCACACCCACCCACACATGCAATATTTATTAAACATAAAATGTCAAGATTAAGCCGAGCCGTCATTGTTAAAGATGATGTCACCGCAAGCTGGAGTTAAATAGGGCAATGTGGAGCACGGAAGAGGATTTGCATATTGTAGATTGCATAGAGGGGGAAGGGAGAGACACACATGGAGAGAAAGCAAGGAGCCAGAAACGAGATTTAAAAAGGCCTCTGTGGGAGATGAGAGAAAAGGGGGTCATTTAGAGGCAACGGAACAAAGGGGGTTTAAACTGACAGGCCAAGCAGAGATCTTCTCACGGTCCCCCACTCAGTCAGCCAAACCCGGTTAAACCAGTCCTCTAAAGCCGTACGAAAAGCCTTCACCTTTCTGTATGTACTTTCCTCATCCTGCACAGGTTCTACCTGTCCCTCAGGTACTCTCTCCAGCATCCAGCTCGCCACAGCCTCAGATCTCCAAGCCTATATACTGTAACACTGTTAAAGTGCCTTAAAGGTATTTTGCTATTTGGAAATTCAGTTAAGAAAATGGATGGAAGAGACAGGAGAAATGTGCAGTAATTAAGCTACTGGGGGCGGGCGGAAAAAAAGCTGTTGAAAAATGAGCATTGTGACTCCAAAGGTTCTCACTTTCGGTATCTGTGACGTCTATGCGGAGAGCCACACTCATGCAGCCATGGTCTCTGCTCATGGTGTCACATCCTATTCTTCATCTTATCCATGCTTTCCTCTCTTATCCCCTCCTTTGTTGATTATCTCCTTTGCATGGGTCTATTTCCAACCCCAGCGTGGAAAAGGGAAAACTAGGTTAGCATCTCTCCCCTCTCTCTCTCTCTCTCTCTCCAATTTCACACTCACTCCCCCCTCTCTCTCCCTCCCTCTCTCCCTCTCTACCCAGTTACAACCCTCCTGATCCCCTTTCATCTCGTTCCACTGCTGACCCAGGTATGGTTGGCAAGAAGCCCCTCTCCTTCTCTTCCTCATCTCTCCTCTCTATCCTCTTCTCTACACTTCTCATCTTCCCTCCTTCTCTCTATCCTCTTCTCTACACTTCTCCTCTTCCCTCCTTCTCTCTATCCTCTTCTCTACACTTCTCCTCTTCCCTCCTTCTCTCTATCCTCTTCTCTACACTTCTCCTCTTCCCTCCTTCTCTCTATCCTCTTCTCTACACTTCTCCTCTTCCCTCCTTCTCTCTATCCTCTTCTCCTCTCTATTATATTTCCCTGTCTTTTCCTACGCACAGGGGGAAACACACACACACACACACACCTCTAAAAGGTACTCAGACACTGGGGACACATTGGTTTCAGACAGGCAGGTTAAATGGATACCGTGGGCTGTCATGCCTGCTAAAGAGCGGGGAGAGAGAGAGAGAGAGAGAGAGAGAGAGAGAGAGAGAGAGAGAAGAGAAGAGAAAGCTTTCTCCCCTTCTTGTGTCTCTCGGAGGGCTGGAGCAGAGTAGCTGTGACAAACACGCTTTAATGTGAGCACACGGTCTTCATCTGTCACAGAGTGCATTCCCACCAGAGGAATCCAGCTCACGCGTGCGCCTCGTTCGCGGGCGGCCTTATCGGCGCAATCACACCTGCCTCTCGCGCTCAATCACAAATGTAACCTCCACTCGCCTTTCGGTCGACTGAGCTGAGTTTAGCCTCACAGATACCGTGCAGAAAACAGTGATGGTTTTTGCTGGAACGCAGACAGTGTAGATTTAATTAAAGGAGGCGGTGAATCATCTCGACCTCCTAGTCCCTTCCCATGAAAATCAAAGTTATGACCATTAAAAATTAAAGCCACCATTATTTATTTAATCGAGTAAATGATTTATTCCTGCAAGGGACAGGTCTGTTTATCCGGGACCCCCTACGACAACCCTTAAGATTTTACACTGACATTTGGTTACCCATTCATAAAGTTCAGTTTTTAAAAAATAATGAAGGTATTGCATCTTTCTCAGAGTACATCTGTAAGGATGGCGCGAGCCCGGCATCGCGCGCAGGGAGACGGTGACATCAGCTCGCAGACTGCGGCCTCGTGAAGGAACACATTTCGGAAACGTGTTACAGCGATGTTCCGCCGGCCCTGACGGCGGTGACATCACAACGCGTCTGGCACAATTACTCTACATCAGAGCCACGTTTACTTCAGCCGCCTCTCTTCCCCTTATTACAGAAACGCCATTTACACGTTGCATCGTTTTCCGCGCGGTCTCCATCACCCTTTCTCCTCTCACTTCTGTCTCTAATTCTCACTCGAGGAACCTTCTGTTTCTCTGTAAAGCGTCTTTCTGACATTTCTCTGCAAAAAGTGCTGTACAAAGAAAATTGAATTGAATTGAACATTTTACTCTTCCAGTCTCTCTGTTGCCAGCCCTATCGATCTATCCTCCTATCATCAATTGTTCCCGTCTCTAATTTCCTTCCTGAAGAAATAAAGAATATCCGCACACCAGCAAATGCTCCCTTCTGCTTACCACAAGGGAGCATTTGCCTATAGGCGGGCATTCTTTATTTTTTTTCATCGCTTCACTCTTTTGCCCTGCACCTGGCCAAGCCAGTTGGACGAGTGTACCCTACAATTTTCTCATTCTCGTTCTCCCTGCATCCAAGCTGCATCCCTGTTAGGGACATATACGAGGACGCCAGTCCACTCTCATTAGAGGCTTCCCACGCCACCTGCTTCCACAGGCCGGCCGCCGAGTAACAGACCGCTGTCCGTCCCGCAGCGGGGGAGCGACGGACCGACGTGTGTGCATATGGGACTGGGGTTGGTTCGGGGGTGAGGGGGAGCGTCCTCCATTTTGTACCTGCAATCTGTCCCTGGCTCCTGAGACAGGACTCCATCGCCTACCGCACATTCAGGCGCAGAGTCTGTTTAACTGCAGGAGATTGTTTCTGCGCTTCTGGAAAAGGGGAAAAGCTAAATTCCCAACCGCACAAGAACAAACAAGCTACACGTAATTACAGAGGCGAAAACAGGGCCAATATTAAGTGCTTAATGCTAATATTAAAACCAGATAACCACTTCCAAGTCTGCCTTTCATGCTCCTCTGCGTGGTTTGGGGGAGCTCATTAATTACGGAGGGTAATTACTCACGCAGTTAAAGCGGGTCTCTGTGCAGTAAGGCGGAGGATGGGGGAGAACTTTGCTGTAACTCACGCAGTTAAAGCGGGTCTCTGTGCAGTAAGGCGGAGGATGGGGGAGAACTTTGCTGTGGTTTTAATTTCCGCCATCTCGACGGCGTTCTGTGAGACAGCGTGTGAGAAGCGGCGTGGCGGGAACCTCGGCATGCGCTGCTAATTAGTCACGGGGAGAAGGGAGGGAGAGGGACGGTGACCGTAACTTGGACACAACGGGATCATTTTGTGCCACTGTTAGTGATGTGTGTCTGTGTGTGTCTATTATCAGTGTGTGTCTCTGTTAGTGACATGTGTCTATTATCAGTGTGTGTCTCTGCTAGTGATGTGTGTCTATGTGTGTCTATTATCAGTGTGTGTCTCTGTTAGTGATGTGTGTCTATGTGTGTCTATTATCAGTGAGCGTCCCTGCTAGTGATGTGTGTCTATGTGTGTCTATTATCAGTGTGTGTCTCTGTTAGTGATGTGTGTCTATGTGTGTCTATTATCAGTGAGCGTCCCTGCTAGTGTGGTGTGTCTGTGTGCATCTACTGTCAGTGTGTGTATGTGTGTGTGTAGACGTCTACTATCAGTGTGTATCTTTTCTATTGGTGTGTGTGTCTGTATGTGTCTACTATAAGTGTGCATCTCTTCTATTGGTGTGTGTCTGTGGGCGTCTACTATAAGTGTGTGTCCCTACTGCTGGTGTGTGTCTGTGTGCGTCTACTATAAGTGTGTGTCCCCACTGCTGGTGTGTGTCTGTGTGCATCTACTGTCAGTGTGTGTCTCTGCTATTAGTGTGTGTCTGCTATGGGTGTGTGTCCCTGCTATCATTGTGCGCCAGTGTGTCTGTGCAATTGACGTGTGTCTGTGCTACCAGTATGTGTCTGTGCGATACTACCCTTGCATGTCTGTGCTATTCATTTGTCTCTCTGTAGGGGGTAGAGAGAGAAAGAGAGCCAGACAGACAGCGAGAGAGACAGAGACAGAGAGACAGAGAGAGAGACAGAGAGACAGAGACAGAGAGAGAGAGACAGAGAGAGAGAGAGAGAGAGAGAGAGCTCAGCGTGACAGCGCTTTATTACGTTCTCAGCCGGGAGTTCAGGAGGCCAAGCTGGAGTCTGAGGACCAGAGTGCAGTGAGTGTGCCACTTCCCTCACAGAGCAGGCTCACAGACAGGAGATAATAATGAGCTGCCAGGCTCCATCCCGTCTAAATAATAAGAGCTAACATGCACCCCCGCACCCCACTGCTTCTCTCATCCAATTCATCACTTTACTCTGCTCACACAACATTACTATCACCGGCTGCCTTGTAGGGAGCCCGTCTGCAGAATAGCCACTCCTCTCATACATGTACTCATGAGCCAGGAACCATTCACCACACTACCTGAGAGCCCAAGCAGATCTGATGATAAGCCTGCACAACACCTGGTGAACAGCTAGGGGGCGCCATTATAGAAGTAACTCAGGAAACTCTAGTGGACTTGAGCACACGTATGCTAACCATGGTGGGATGGAACTAATTCTGCTACCACTGTTAAGTCAACCAATAACACAGCCCAGGCTCAATCCAGCCATGTCCAGGCTTTAGAGCTTTTTCTAGGCTGAGCCAATCGGGAGGTCCCCCATCTGCACTTCCCAAACGTTATGCAGATGTAGAGGGAAAACCCACATAATAATGGACGTAGGTCGACGTCTTATGTGCTTATCAGTTCAATGGAATTCACTTTCATTTGTACATTTCGACACCTTCACTGATCTTAGGTTCCATTCCGTGGCATCGCTCGGCAATGTCTCCCCATTCAGTATTACAGGAGCAGCCTGTGGAACTGCACCAACGTGGCCTGAGAGAAGGGCGTTTGGGGTGATAATAAATTAACTTTGTATTGGAGTGGGGTAATGTGGCTAGCTGGTTAGAACCCAAGCTAGGAGTAAGCAGTATGTCATTTGTCTTCTCAGCACAGACCCCTGGTGTTACAGTTGGAAAAAGTGTCAAAAGCTGGGGGAATGTGGGAGAATGGGGACTGGGTAAAAGTGGGCTTGTGACCAGGGCCTGGTAACACAATTCTGTGCATGGGAGAGAAGTTAACGTCCCTGAGGTGAAGGATTTTAAAGAGATTCCCACCATACCCACAGGACGCCGTTCAGCTGGGCAGCTTCAGACAGGCAGGCCATGGTGTCAGTGAGCTGTGGGAGTGTCAGTGAGTTGTGGGAGTATCAGTGAGGCTCGATTACATGCTGTTCCCCTATGGGTGGTGTTGTGCAGATATTCCAATTAGCAGGTTTTCCCCGCGTGTTAGAAGAGCGGATGTCTCAGAGGCCATATGGTATATGACAAATTTTTTTTTATGACAAAAAAAAAAAGTCATAATTTACAGAGCATGATTTAACAGAAAGGTCACATGACTGGTGGCACTGTACGTGTTGCTTGTTGGCTACAGTATATACCTCCTCTGGCAGCCATGTCTAGCCACTGTGAGGCTCATCATACAGAACAGTAGAGTAAACTGTATGCGTCTGCACTATTACTACATGAAATAATAGTGCACACAATAAGTGTACCTCCATAAAAATCCAAGCAGAGCAGCAGTGCTGTGGCTGTACATCGGCCTCTGGTTCATCCCTCTTTACCTCCATCAATAGTTCATATTAATGTCACATTTTTAGGTTTTAACTCGCCACCTTCATCAGTGGAATGGTGATACAGTATTCTCTTCACAATCGTTACATAGACTTAACTCTGAAATGGAACGGTAGGTGCCTAATACTGCCTATTTTCAGTTAGGCTATTAACAAGTTCCTGCATGTCATTTATTTAAGCTGATAAGTTAAAGACAAAGTTGTGTAAGTCAACAGTACAAAAAGGTTCTCAGTGTTCATTTTTATGAATGCAGTAACTGGAATTAGTTTGATTTACGTATCTCCGTCACTTAAGTTTTTTCACTGATAATGCTGAATTTTTCATTGAATCCGTGGGGCCAGTGGCTTTATGGTCGGATTCTGCAATGTAACACTCATAACCTAGTGGTACTCCATCCCAACTGCACCAGTGAACGCCCGCAGATCAAACAGCAGTCACTGATAATAACCAGTCAAATCAACAGTAGAGTGTCATTAAACCTGGCCAATGAACCACTTAAAATCAGGATTAGTCAGAAGCTTGTGCGTTCCCAGCGATAGCAAAGTGGATGGCAAAGTGACATTACATACAACTCCGCTGTTTGAGAATTGCTTCAAGAGCTAATGTAGCTCAGAAAATGGCTGAATGTAATGACTTCTGGCTTTAATTTGTAAAGTAAAACCTGAGGGTGATGGAAATCAATGAGCATTAAGGATCCGGGGAACTGCAGCCACCCCCAGCACTCTTTAACACTTCAAAACCGAGGCAATGCTAATGCTAAGTTGCCTTTCGCTGCATAAATGAGCTGGTAATCACCAACAATTAACAATGTGCAGCTCAATCATAGTGCACCATAGTCACTATAAGACAGGGAGGTTACTGTACACATTCTGCAGTTCACTGCATTACCAGCAGAGGTGGAAATCCAGGGGACATAAAGTAAAAGTCCTCCCCAGTATTTTTCTCCAATCACCTGGATTTGCTAATTAACATAATTCTTCAGCGAGGAGGTAG
Organism: Synaphobranchus kaupii; assembly: GCA_029718625.1. NCBI lineage: Eukaryota > Metazoa > Chordata > Actinopteri > Anguilliformes > Synaphobranchidae > Synaphobranchus > Synaphobranchus kaupii. The sequence continues at coordinate 18,334,538 of CM056379.1, forward strand.
AACTAATTAGTGAAATCAGCTGGCTGAGTCTGTGGGCGGAAGAAATACATGGTAGGACTTTACTTTATGTCCCCTGGATTTCCACCTCTGCTGGTAATGCAGTGAACTGCAGAATGTGTACACTAACCTCCCTGTCTTATAGTGACTATGGTGCACTATGATTGAGCACATTGTTAAGTGGTGCAGGACATATACAGTACCTTGCTTTATTATAGGTGCGCACAGGTGAGTGGTGTATGTCCAAATGCACACACAAACACTCATACACACTCCACTCCAGCAGCACATATACCTACAGCACACATGTACAGCACATATACCTACAGCACACATGTACAGCACATATACCTACAGCATACATGTACAGCACATATACCTACAGCACACATGTACAGCACATATACCTACAGCATACATGTACAGCACATATACCTACAACACACATGTACAGCACATACACCTACAGCACACATGTACAGCACATATACCTACAGCACACATGTACAGCACATATACCTACAGCATACATGTACAGCACATATACCTACAGCACACATGTACAGCACATATACCTACAGCATACATGTACAGCACATATACAGCACATACACCTACAGCACACATTTACAGGCAGCATCCACACAGCGACACGCCTCCATAAGGCAAAGACAGAGAAATGCACATCACTATAAAACAATCTACACGATTAACACTGATGGCACCTGATAAGGTAAACACTCTCACACAGACAGGCACAGTCACACACACACACACACACACACACATGCACGCGCACGCACACACGCACACACACACAGTACAGCTACCAGAGCTACATCAGAGAGAGCAGACTGGCAGTGGCGGTCTTACCGTAACGGTGGGGATGGCGGTGACCAGGGAGTACACCAGGACTGGAGGGGCTTTGCTGTTATCCTCTGGGCCAGGGTAGGGTTTGGAGAAGGCTTTGTCATAGCAGAAGAAGCCCTGGATGTGGACTGGGAAAGTGTCCGTGTACTCAAAGTAGTAAGCCAGGAGCACCGTGCCGGCCATGATCACCAGCTGGAAATAGAACATGGTCCCAGTTTTAGGCAAGAAAAGACAAACTCAGATCCTGTTTTCTTGTTCTCTGAAAAAATAACCATAGAAGAAGCAGAAAATCCAATCAAAGCCAGGAACACAAAAGAATAGTCCTTTGGAGAGGAGGCATGGAGGCTTCCACTGAGAGAAACAGAGATGTGTGTGTCCGTCCGTATGTGTGTGTGTGTGTGTGTGTGTGTGCTGAGAGACGGAGCGACGCTGCTACCAGCAGGAAAGAAGCGCTGCCCTCATACCAAGGAGGAGGATGAAATAAACAAATACAAATATGAAGATTCTGCTGTGCAGCAAGGAAGAAAACAAAGAAATGAGATGGCAGAGAGAGAGAAAGAGAGAAAGGGAGAGAGGGAGAGGGGAGGGAGGGAGAGGGAGATGGTGAGAGTGAGGGTGAGAGAGAGGGAGAGAGAACAAGTGCACGCTTCAGAGAGAGTAGGGGAGAGGGATGAGGAACTGTGTGTGGTACTATTCAGGTGTGTGCATGAATCTACTGAGGATGAGGGGGTGTATTCATGGATGTGCGTGTGTGTGTGTGTGTGTGTGTGTGTGTGCGTGCGCGTGCGTGCGTGCGTGCGTGCGTGTGCAGAATCTGATCTCTTGTTGTCTCTGAGCATTTAATCACTTCAGAGGTTAAAAACACAGCAAACCGAGGCACACATGATATGCTCACTTTATCGCTCTCCCTCACTCTCCCTCTCTCTGACCTAGCCATCTCTAGAAGGGTTAAGGCTCCCCGTACACCCCAGACACTACGCGCTGACAGAGGGGGACACTGTGGCGTAGGGGGAACATGTTTCAGTCTCAATCCCCTTTGGCTAATTTCTTTTGCACTTCAACTTCAACCGTCTTGCCAAGACCCCAGACACCAGGGACGTGCGCGGCACACTCACACAGCGGCTGGAGGTACGCGGTTATTTATAGACACATTATATCAAGCACATTATTTTCCCGTACCTTTGTGCGTTTCCCTTTACGCCTATACCATAGACGCCGGCTTAACTGCTCATTAAATACGCTCACTTTTTATTTTAGCACACAGCGTAGTCAAATGTCTTTTTTTCCCTCCCCCATCCGAAGGCAGGTTGTCATGGTGAAGGGAGCATCTTTGAAAGTCATCAGCGCATGAGCACGGAGCCCGTTTCTTAAAGATTTCTGCCTTAAAGAGTTACGCTTTCAAGCGCTTCCGAGCTTATCTTATTAATAGCAAATAGCATAAGTCAATAGCAATCACAGCCTACTTATTATTTTAAAGCATGTCAACAGGCATCCCTTGCCATTTTCCTATTTAAACAAATCCAGTAATGTGCATAGTTTTAAAAACAGTCTCCTAGCTACCAAATAAACTTCATCCCACTCCTTGAGTAGAACACGTCTCTGCATAAAATATTGAGCAAACATTATAGGCACTTGAAGACAACGTCAGGTCTTATCCGCCTCTGCCTCTTCTACTCGTAGGGTTTGGCTTTAACTTGCAGCTGAGAAGCTGACTTTAGGGCTTCCTCTGTTGACATAGACACCAAGATAGAAAGCTCAAAAAGTGAAAATGCTAACGCCACATAGTCTCCCAGGAGAACAGCAGTGAGTCAAAATATGATTTGATAACTCATTATTACGCCTACCCCTTCAACATTAATACACTCAAGGTCCTTCCAGGTGATCACAAATATAGTCTCTTCAGAAACTCTGCACACTGCACTGGGAATGAGCCCCATTTGAAAATAACACAGACATTTTCGCTGCACCTCCCCCAACACATGATTTGGGGTTCAGGTCTTCAGAGACTCCTCCCTAAACCCTCCCAGCAGTTTGTTCATCTTTGTCTGAGGCTGGTCAAAGCCGGTTCGGTCCTCATAGATAGAAATACGCCACAACCCGAGACCTGTTCCATTTGTCTCTCTTTGTTTCCACAATCCCCCTTTCCTCCTCCTCCTCCTCTCTCCTCCTCCTCCTCCTCTCTGCCCACTCTTCACATTCTGACAGATGCTCCCCCTCCCAAGGGCTCTTTTCTCCGTCACCTCCTTCGGCTCAAACAGACCCAGTCTTGCCAGCGCAGGCTGGGCACTACGATGCAGACTCAGTCCTGCCAGCACAGAGCGCAGGCTGGGCACAGGGAATCCAGGGCAGTGCTTCCGCACCTCTGACGGAGAAAAGGCTCAGGGACTGGGGGCGGGGACGCCGCGTATATGCCACGCCCCTTTCAGGAAGACGCGGCAGCTTCACGCGGCTCGGGATATCAACCGCTAAACATGCTCTGCGGGGAAACGATCACGTGCTTTGGACAGAGCCAAGCATACAAGCATCACATTTAGTTTAGAATAATAAAATAATGCCATAAAAATGCTTTCTACTTGATGTTTGCTTTATATATTTTATATCCTCTGATGCACTTAGTAGAAGCAGGGAGACCAGACCATGTGAAATGGTGGCTCGTGGATTCCTTCATATCCATGGCTGCAATCTACTCAACTGTAATTGGATTGATCCTCCACTTGCACGACAATGCCCAACTGTCAGAATGTCCCAAACTGGCTTAAAGGACGTCGTCTCACCTGACTCAGAGCTTCAGATATTCTGTCAAACTGACACCCAGCTTGTCAATATACAGCCTTCAAAGGGTGGTATTCATCTTTCTTTAAAATGGCTTCAGTCTTGTAATATACCATTACTGTTAATATGAAGGCTCGTCCTTCACATGCTGCCACCCCTGCCATTTTGTAGAATCATTTTCCTGTCAGTCTAAAAAGAGGCTCCTCATTTCAAGCTAATTATTCAAATCCAAGTTGACCCCGGGCTAGCAACAGTATATTCTCCTGTCAGTTTATATTAGAGCTTTCTTTCTTACCTTCCGTGCACTGTTATTGATTTTCTTTTTTTTGATAAAGCTGCTCTACTTACAAGTTTAGCCGTCTCACCCAATCGATCGCAGCTGTTCCAATTGTTTTGACGGCGAGTCCGTTTTCAGATTGTTAAAGCATGCGCTTGGGTTTTGTCAGCACGTCTGACTCTTCCAGTGCTGAGATTTTTAAAAAAATGCATGATTGACAGACTCACCTGTCAAAGCCTACCATCAAAAACCCCTAACCCAGGGATGGGTAATTCCGGTCCTGGAGGGCCAGTGTGTATGCAGGTTTTGGTTTCCACCAATTACCCTGGCTAAATGAGCTAATTGGCTGTATACACCAAACCTGGATTACTGTGAGATTAGCTCACAGTGAAACATTTCATATAAGGACACGAGAACAGTCTTCGGCTGTCATTCATGCGCTTATTAAGAAATGTAGCCAAAATGTCAGATGGCGTAAATGTAGGTCTATTTAACTCATTAAGGCCAGAAGTTGAAAAAACCAGAAACAGATACGGCCCTCGTTGCCCACCTCTGCCCTAATACCCGCCATATAAAACAAGCCATGATCACTCCAACCTGGCTGATACTGAGGGTCGCTTTCGCCTCTCCTTCCGTATCCACCTCTATGTCAGGGACAAAAAAAACGTCTCTACGTTACCCATGCTTTGTGTATGTCCGTCTCTGCATCTCAGATCGTGAGCTTTTTAGAGGAATGGAAAATGTGCACATCCTTTATGGTGAGCCTGCCCTGCACCATAGAGTTGGCAGGCCCACGATATGGCACTCCCTGCCACTATCACAGAGGATTAGAGATAAATGGAGTAATTAGACCATCTGTACACTGCCGTAATCCTGGGACTCTGTGCTGGGGGGTTCATCCCGTGTTTAATGTTTTATTCTCTTTCATCGTATATGTGGCTGCAATATGTACGCGTATGGGGCGAGAGAGAGAGAGAGAGAGAAGGAGAGAGAGAGAGAGAAAAGAGAGAGGGAGGGCATTGCTCTGTGGATGAGTGGGACATTGACTCTGGGCTAATGGGGAGCCATTATCACTGCCACTGAATGGTGTCTGCATGGCTCCCAGGTCCCCATGCATTATGGAGGATACAGGGGTGCTGGATGGATGTAGTATAGTGAATATATAGTAAGACATTGTGCAGGTTAAAGGGATAGTTCGGAATTTTGTACATAATGTCTCAATTACGACTTACCCATGATGTAGTTGATTGATGGAAACCATTTTCAGCTAATTCCATGCTATCCCTTCTTTTGGACATACATACGTTGGTAATGCTAGCGCAACTCTATGGCAACCGATAGCATCCAGTACCAAACGCACTTAACACTCCACAGTGCACCCAAAGCAAATAAAATACGACGACAGTCTATAGGGGTTATTTTGAGTGGTTATACCATTATTTTTGAAGTCAATCTATCGTTGAATCCTTTACTTTGTGCTGACCTAATATTCTCTGTGGAAGTACGGCGGCGGAGCGAACGTGGCCATTGCAACTTGTTGCTCTTCTTTGTTGTTGTAGTCGACCAGTGCCGGCACTACATTCGTAGGTAACGTAAAGCATCGCACCCCCGATAGACTGTCGTCGTATTTTATTTGCTTTGGGTGCACTGTGGAGTGTTTAAGTGCGTTTGGTAGTGGATGCTACCGGTTGCCATAGAGTTGCGCTAGCATTAGCAACGTGTGTATGTCCAAAAGAAGGGACAGCATGGAATTAGCTGAAAATGGTTTCCATCGATCAACTACATCATGGGTAAGTCGTAATTGAGAGATTATGTCCAAAATTCCGAACTATCCCTTTAAGGCCAGCATGGGGAGGAATAGCAGGTTTGAGATTGTTCAGATGTCTCGGGCACAATGATGGCCAATTAACATACGTCTGCCAGGAACACAATGGGTCACCTTGCGTCTGCGTCTGCCACAGACGGAGAAAATTCCAGTGTAAATCCAAGTGTGTGGGTTTGCCAGGTCTGTTGGTTCTGCATTAATAAGCACTGTTGCTCTGCTGCTCGCTGATAACAAGGTTCACCCTCAAGCTTTGGCCCACGTGGACCAGACCCGTTATGAAGGAGGTCTGAGTACAGGACAGTAGTAATGAGTTCTTGGCAGGCACTCATAACGTTGCAGGAATTTATGAATATTTGAACATTTCACGGCTTTTGGCTGTTCAGAATAGTTTTGTTTCAGCAGGTCAACTGATATCCTGGCTTTCGACCAGGTTAAACCCAATTATATTCTCTCTCTCTCTCTATCTCTATCGCTCTCTCTCATTGAGAACTTTATTGCATTTCTAAATGTTATTGCATTTCTAAATGTTGCCAAAGTGTAAAATTAAATGTGTACAATAACACAAATGAGTAATCATATATAAATAACTCTAACTCACTATAATCTCTCCATTATCTAACCCGCTTATTACTGGTCAGGGTTGTGTGTGTGTGCCTGTGTGTGTGTGTGGGTGTGTGTGTGTGTGTGTGTGGGGGGGGGGGGGGGGGGGGTGGGTTCATTGGGCAAGAGGCCAATATCTCTAAAAAACAAAATATATATATTTATATATAAAACGTCACGTAGCGCTGTCTATGTCTTTTTTGTTGTTGCTGGTGGCTACAACTGAAGTTCCCTAATGGGAAAATAAAAGTTATTCTATTATATATATATATATATATATATATACGTATATATACACACACAGTTGAAACTGGAAGTTTAAATACACTTAGGTTGAAGTCATTAAAACTCATTTTTAACCACTCTACAGATTTCATGTTAGCAAACTATAGTGTTGGCAAGTCAGTTAGGACATCTACTTTGTAATTTTTCCAACAATTGCTTACAGACAGATTATTTCCCGGCCTTTTAATTCACTATATCACAATTCGAGTGGGTCAGAAGTTTTCATACACTAAGTTGACTGTGCCTTTAAGTTTTTAATATTTGGTCACATATCCTTTGCAAGCCATGACTTCCTGATGTCTGTGACCCAACAACATCAAAAGACTCTTGATATCTTATTGGTACATCTTATATCTTATTTGATATCTTATTATCTGGTACTCTTACAAGCGATACTATAACGTCTTTGCATTTGAATGGATCTCTATGGGAATTGGGGGGTGGGACTAGATTTAGCTGTAAATTACACTGGAACAGTATGGAAACACATGGTTGGCTAAATGGCTCCAAGTCATCAAGGGTCTGACGTATCAAACAAGCCTTAAACCATCACTCTGCTGCCAGAAATACAGTAGATATGGATGGATAACTTGAAGCGTTTCTTCTCCTGACTTATTTTTCCATAGAGTTCAATAGGAACATTTGTCAGGAGAAACAACCCTTAAAGTGATCCATCCATATCTACTGCATATCTGGCAGCAGAGTGACACTTAGCTCAGTTATTTTGTGGCTTTGGCTCTGCCACTGAAAGGGGCCCCCCAGCCCCCCTCTCCCCTGGCCTCACTCTGTCTGATGATTAGGACCCCTGTGCAGATCACAGAGAATACAGACCCCCCCACCCGTGGGCAACGAGCAGATGCTCTCACATCCCACACCAGTATAGATACAGCCAGAGGACAGCCAGAGCTCCACTCATCTAAACATATTTATCTGAAATGCGTGGATATAGATGTACTGCAAACGTGTGTGTCTGCATATATACATATGTGTCTGTCCAAGAACATGTGTGTATATGCATGTGCGCCTGAGTGTGTGTGTGTGTATGTATGTGTGTATGCGCGCCTGCATGAATGTAGGTGTATGCGTGTGAGCGTGTGTGTGTCCACCTTTGCTCTCCATTGTGGAACTCTTCCTGATCCTATTGGCAGTATGTGGCAGTCTACGTGCCAAATAAGGACTCTCTTTTCAATTTAATCGTGCCTCTCTGTGTAAAGCCCCACTTCCCCGTCATTAGCCGCGGCAAAGTTTGGGAATAGAGCGTGTCCCCCGGTCCTCTTCACTGCGACGCACGGCACCGCACGGCATCGCCGCGGTGATGACAACATCTACGCCATTCCCTGACAGAGGGAGGGGAGTCTACCATTCCTCACGATGACAGCCTTTATGAATCGCAGCAGGGGCCTTACCACGGGTAATGAGCCAGGTGCTGGGAATAGGACCAGCTGATGCATGGTAATCAGCTCTTATATCTCTCTCTCTGTGGCTTAATTGCACGTTGCTCCCATGGGGCCCGTACCTTCCCTTAAAACTCAGGTTTTCTGTATGGAATACGGTGGCAGTGCTGACTGTGGCAGGCAGCCCCACTAGGTAACACACAATAGACTATAGCGTCGACGGGAATGGGAGGGTTTAAATCGGCCGGGGTTATCCCTGCTGGCCAATGGGATGACCGCACGTCTTGCCTGTTGAACTGCACACAAAGGGTCTGATTTACTAAGACCTTTACCACGGGTAAAACCTTTTAGCACATGCAAATTTAATAACACGACCAATGATTGGTGCAAAACAAATACCAATACCATCGGTCATGTTATTGGTTTTGCGTGTGCTAAAAGGTTTCGCAGGTGCTAAAAGTCTTAGTAAATCAGGCCCTAAGTGTCCTCCTCCAACTCAAGTCTGTGCGAGCCTGACTTACAAACTGCTGCAATAAGAAGAGGTGGCAACTTCACGTGCTTCAGAGGCGAGCACGCGCTTGAATCGATAGCGCATACTCCAGCAATGACCGCTGATTTACAATACATGTACAATTGGGCATTCCAGATTGGGGAGAACAATGGGGAAAAAAACAAACAAACGAGTTTCGTGTCTGTGTGACACCGTGCCCACATCAACCCAATTCTGCCCATTAAAGAGAACCAACACCCCCACCCCCACATCTCAAATCCACCTGGATCGAATTCAATGGGCAGGAAATTTGAGTGTGAAAGCTAATTTGCACAGCTGTACACATTTGGGAGCGGGCCTGGGCATGGGAGTTTCACTCACTCAAGGCTGCGTTCATTCATGGGCCAGAGAGGAGCTGAAGGGCAGAGTCGGAGAGCTTTAAGGAGAGCTGCGGCGCGCGGGCGGGTGATTCCGCGCGGGAGTGAAGCACTCCCACGGCCCGGATACCTGAGCGCCAAAACAAAATCACACTCCCGCTGAGCATTAGACTGATATCCAGGGAGGCTACAGATTACAGTTATTACAGCCACTTATAACAGCGCCACTGAGCCCCGCCGTAATCACGGCCCTGCAAACTACAGGTGCGTTTAGCACCATTTCAGTTAATACCGGAAAGGAGACCGGGGCACAAACAGGTGACTTCATGTAAATAGCCGCGAAAAGATAAGATAAGACCCAGAGAGAATAAGCTACGGAGGGAAAGGCCAAGCTAATTCACCAAAGCACAGGGTGCACTGGGCGAATCGAGTACTCATTTAAGTACTCTTGCATGTTTGTGAAATAATGAGGGAGATTGGGGCCTACTGTTGACATTAAAGTCCTGTCTGTGGAGGGCTCGTATTTACCAGAGGTTCAATGAAATGACTCGATACTGACTCACTGGCAGTAAGTTGCCTTGTATTGATCCCCCCGCCTTACTCAAATATCTTTTTTATGCAATATTGAACACCACTGGTTATATTCCATAAAATATTCACAGGAGGAAAGATGATCATAGATATCTTTGTAGGTCTTTTGAGGCCCATTATGCCTCACGCTAATAACACTCAGTCTCACACAGGCAAAAAAAACAATGCCCGTACAGTTCTTTTGCTTTTTGCCCATTGACACCAGCTAATGTGAAGCCCTATGATAGCATAAAGCCCTATGATAGCATAAAGTAAATAAGAAACTGCACAAATAAACAGAAAGGGATCAAGGAAAGGACAGGACAGTGTGTGTGTGTGTGTGTGTGTGTGTGTGTGTGTGTGTGTGTGTGTGTGTGTGTGTGTGTGTGTGTGTGTGTGTGTGCGCGCGTGTGTGTGTGTGTGCGTGTGAGTGTGTGTGTGTTTATGTGTGTGTGAGGGAGATTGAATATGTGAGAGAGAAAAAAACAGGCAGCGAGAGGATAGAGATGGGGTGGGATGTCTTGAGGGAGGGGGAGAGTGGCGGAGAGTGAAATGACCACTCTGCCCCCTGGTGCCAAGTGTGTGCAATGCAAGAGCCCCAGAAAGCGCTGCTTGTAAGAGAGGAGTGCAGAGGAAGGGCGGGCCGTTGGAGGGCCGTTGGAGAGCAGCGACAGCGGAGAGAAAAGGAGGGAGAAAAGGGAGGGTGGGCAGAGTGGGCCACAGCTGACTATTTAGGTGGGCTCATGTTTTTGGGGAGGGAAAGTCTGCAGAATTTGAACTAGGATGAAGAACGACTGTGATTGTGAGCAGCACTGTTACACAGAGAGAGCGAGAGACAGAGAGAGAAGCAGAGAGAGAGAGAGAGATGCGTGGGTTGGAAGAAGATCAAAGCCTCCCTCCCCTCCTTTCTCTCGCTCTCTGAGCATCATTACTTGCCGTTTCTCTGATCTCGTCTTTATTTTATTACCGAAAGATCAATCAGACTGGGAGGGACAGGCACTTAACTCTGCTTGGCCACAAGTACAAAAATCTAAACTTAATAAAAGGCTGCGTCTTACATTCACACAAGGGAATAAGGGGTGGCTCTTGAGCACCAATGAAACACACACACACACACACACACACATGCACACACACGCAGACACACATGCGCACACACACACACACACACACACACAGAAAAAAATGTGCATACTAGTAATACTTGTTTGTCATGCATCAGTTACTCTAGAAAATAGATGTGTTTACTGGACACACTTTCTCTCTCTGCATAATATCAGCTCATTGCATTTTTGTGTCTCTTCTAACCTTAAAGCATTATGCTCCTGTTACATTCTCTCATCCTGATGAGTGCAGTAATAGTTCTGAGTCAATTAGACACATTCAGCGATTGTCAGAATGACATAAAAATACATCTTGCACAGCTTTGTTTTCCCTCCGAGTGCGTTGGTAGATATTCCTTTAAAAAAATCCTCCAACAGGTGTGAGTCAACAGTACCCAGCGTGACAAAGAAAGAAAGAGAGAGAGAGACTTTTTTAAACAGTACCCAATGTGTGTGTGAGAGAGAGAGAGAGAAAGACTTTTTTAAACAGTACCCAATGTGTGTGTGTGTCTGTGTGAGAGAGAGAAAGACTTTTTTAAACAGTACCCAATGTGTGTGTGTGTGTGTGTGTGTGTGTGTGTGTGTGTGTGTGTGTGTGTGTGTGTGTGTGTGTGTGTGTGTGTGTGTGTGTGTGTGTGTGTGTGTGTGAGAGAGAGAGAGAGAGAGAGGCAGAGACAGAGAGCACTAACAGGAGCTATTCATAGAAAAGGTGAAAAAGAGAAAAACAACAGAAAAGCAAGAGCAGTGTGCCCGTGTTCTCTACTCTCACAGACACAGTGAAACTACAGTATGCATTCGGTCTCCTGTGCCCACGCCTGTATGAGAGTGTGTTCTCTACTCTCACAGACACAGTGAAACTACAGTATGCATTCGGTCTCCTGTGCCCACGCCTGTATGAGAGTGTGTTCTCTACTCTCACAGACACAGTGAAACTACAGTATGCATTCGGTCTCCTGTGCCCACGCCTGTATGAGGCTGTGTTCTCTACTCTCACAGACACAGTGAAACTACAGTATGCATTCGGTCTCCTGTGCCCACGCCTGTATGAGGCTGTGTTCTCTACTCTCACAGACACAGTGAAACTACAGTATGCATTCGGTCTCCTGTGCCCACGCCTGTATGAGGCTGTGTTCTCTACTCTCACAGACACAGTGAAACTACAGTATGCATTCGGCCTCCTGTGCCCACGCCTGTATGAGACTGTGTTCTCTACTCTCACAGAAACAGTGAAACTACAGTACGCATTCGGTCTCCTGTGCCCACGCCTGTATGAGAGTGTGTTCTCTACTCTCACAGACACAGTGAAACTACAGTATGCATTCGGTCTCCTGTGCCCACGCCTGTATGAGGCTGTGTTCTCTACTCTCACAGAAACAGTGAAACTACAGTACGCATTCGGTCTCCTGTGCCCACGCCTGTATGCCTGTGTGTGTGCATGAGCAACCAGTTATGATTCTGCATCCATTTCTCTCTCTGTGCTTTAATGGACGCTCCAACTACACATAGCTGCCAGAGCTCGGCTATAATGTGTAGCCTGGGAGAAGAGACCCAAAATTACTTTTTAAAAGAATGCCCACTTCACACGACAGACCCCAAAGCTGTCCAGTGGGACAGAGACAAGATTCATCTCAGGGAAAACCATACCATTTATATTATGGCCAAATAAAAAAGAATGTTCTGCACACAATGCTTATTGGTCCATCAGGGAGCATTGAAATTCCCATTCAAATCTGGCGTTGAAAATTTAAAGGTGCAGTCAAAACAGTTCCCTGCTCTATACGGCGTGGAAGGCAGGCATTCTTTTCCTGAATCCTGACCGAGAATTTAAAAAAATAAAATGGGAAAAGCGACTAATACTGTGGCAAGCCAGTATGAAGAGCTTTGACAAGATGTCCTTCTTATACAAAAGAGGTCAACAAATATTTTGCGCAGAGCTAAAACTAGGGCAATACCCTTTCCGAATCGAGAAAGGGCAGTTGTTTATAAAATGGCAAAGACATTTTCAAGTTTGAGGTGAAGCTAGGAAAAGATGTAGAGATGGAATCAACGTAAGACTAAGAAATTAAGTGACAGAAAGGAGTAAGATTTTAACATAAACAACCTCAATAATATACAATGCCATAAGCGTCAGTTCACGCGGACACACATGCACACTCACACAGGCCAGCGTTATTTGAAAGTATGATTTGGCAAACTTTCTGTCCATGGTGAAAAATATTTAACAAAGCAAAATTACTGAACCAGTCAAAACAGGAAAAACTTGTTGCCTACAGAAGGCAGGGTTGGGACAGTCCCCCACTTTATGCTCTAAAATGATAAATATTATGAGAAGAGGAATGTGCATTTCCCCAGAATAGCACAGACCTGCCCAAATTAGCACACCCTCCCAAACTGGGACAAAGCTGCAGTCCTCAGGGTAAGTCCTCTGGTCAGAGTACCAGCAGCTTAGCACTTCACTGAATGACCCTGACTTAGTGGTGCAAGGAGGGACCAGAATAACAATGAAACAAACATTTATGTCCTCATTAATAAATAATCTTATTTAAAGATTCAGTTCTATTACAGCACTGTTCACATAAACATGTATCAACTGTCAAATGTATTGTGTTTAAGTGCTTGGGCAAAGCTCTCTTCGTCTAGGCCAATAAAGCCTATTTCAATCAAGGTGACTTATTATATTACATTACATTACATTACAGACTTATTGAAGAGAAAGAGTAAATAATACAAATTTTACCTCAGGCCAGAGTATAGAGTACATGCTGACACTTAATTATTTTGTTGTGTTAACCTGTGTTGTATGTCTTCAATTAAACTTTTTGATTGAGCAAAACCACAGCTGTCACCACAATGGCACCCCCTAGTGCGATTAACGTAAGTTTGGCTGAATCAATGTTGGAGAAGGTATCTGCCAATAAACAACTGCACACTGACAAATCATTAAACAAACAACCAAATTAAATTAGGTCGAACTGATCGTTGCCAGGCTGGACGGAACAGACAAAAGCGTAGTCGTGTGTGGACTTGCAGGAAGAGAACCTTCCAGGTCCTGTAGGAGGGAAATGAAACCCACGCAGTACTAAATATAGCCACTGGGGGCTGCGTGCTTACACTCAGCGCCTCCCACCTGCGCCTGCACCCTACCAATCAGAATATCATATTAGTTTAATACAGCTTATGCAAATGGTATTTCACTCAGTGTGAAATCAGGGGAGTCTCTGTGAAAGAACTAGCAACAGCCACAATTAACATGCACCAGTTTTAAATACTAAACAAACACTAAATATCTCATTTTAAATGTACAGTCAAGAGTCCTTACTGAGGATGTTCTTATAGTGAGATTAGTGAATGTGCTGAGTGTGTGCAACATGTTTCAGTCAATGTTTAAGGGAAAGGGTGGTGTCATACTCATTAAGTGACTAAATATTTAACGTGTTTTGCTTAACTGAAAAAGTCTATGGACTTTGTATTGATACTTTATGCCAGCCATGTAAATCTTTAACACAATAATTGTGTACCTTTCTGTTTAGTAGGCTCAGCAAATTAGTTACTCTGGTAAAATCATGAAACATCATTTGTCTGTGTAGAAACTAACATAAGTCACATTAGTTACTAATTAATCAAGATCTGACTGTACACTAGACATTTTTGGCTAATTGGTAGGATCGAAAGCACATTATTACTTGCATTGAGAATAGAGTTCTGAACATTGGTACTTTATTTTTGTGAATGCAGTAAAATAAATTGAATTGAACTCATGGAACAACAAACACATCCTCTTCTGTTCTATTCCCACCCCAGCAGAGAATTATATCTCTCAATGACACTGTTGAAAAGCAAGACACGTTGAAAATCAGACACAGAGAAACTGCAGTGAATGCTGCATTGATCGAGATAGAAAACTTTTAACAGCCCCACGTTAGCGTGCGACCTTTACAACGAGCGGGACAACGAGCCTTTCTTTCTTCCCCGAGAAACACCACTCAATTATTAGTGGCCCTCCCCGTCTCCATCCACCTGCTCAGCAGGAATAAAAAGCAAAGCTGTGTGCTCCCTTCCACTGGCGTTTGTGACGTACAGAGAATGTGAAATGAATGGGGATGAAAAGACGGTAAATAAAAGGAAGGGGAAAAGCACCGGTGTGTTTGCGTACGGAAATAACTGACAAAGATGCTAATTCAGAGCTCAAAGACGGACGCGTACGGAAATAACTGACAAAGATGCTAATTCAGAGCTCAAAGACGGACGCGTACAGAAATAACTGACAAAGATGCTAATTCAGAGCTCAAAGACGGACGCGTACAGAAATAACTGACAAAGATGCTAATTCAGAGCTCAAAGACGGACGCGTACAGAAATAACTGACAAAGATGCTAATTCAGAGCTCAAAGACGGACGCGTACAGAAATAACTGACAAAGATGCTAATTCAGAGCTCAAAGATGGATGCGTACAGAAATAACTGACAAAGATGCTAATTCAGAGCTCAAAGACGGATGCGTACAGAAATAACTGACAAAGATGCTAATTCAGAGCTCAAAGACGGATGCGTACAGAAATAACTGACAAAGATGCTAATTCAGAGCTCAAAGACGGATGCGTACAGAAATAACTGACAAAGATGCTAATTCAGAGCTCAAAGACGGACGCGTACAGAAATAACTGACAAAGATGCTAATTCAGAGCTCAAAGACGGACGCGTACAGAAATAACTGACAAAGATGCTAATTCAGAGCTCAAAGACGGACGCGTACAGAAATAACTGACAAAGATGCTAATTCAGAGCTCAAAGACGGACGCGTACAGAAATAACTGACAAAGATGCTAATTCAGAGCTCAAAGACGGATGCGTACAGAAATAACTGACAAACATGCTAATTCAGAGCTCAAAGACGGACGCGTACAGAAATAACTGACAAAGATGCTAATTCAGAGCTCAAAGACAGACGCGTACAGAAATAACTGACAAAGATGCTAATTCAGAGCTCAAAGACGGATGCGTACAGAAATAACTGACAAACATGCTAATTCAGAGCTCAAAGACGGACGCGTACAGAAATAACTGACAAAGATGCTAATTCAGAGCTCAAAGACGGACGCGTACAGAAATAACTGACAAAGATGCTAATTCAGAGCTCAAAGACGGACGCGTACAGAAATAACTGACAAAGATGCTAATTCAGAGCTCAAAGACGGACGCGTACAGAAATAACTGACAAAGATGCTAATTCAGAGCTCAAAGACGGATGCGTACAGAAATAACTGACAAAGATGCTAATTCAGAGCTCAAAGACGGATGCGTACAGAAATAACTGACAAAGATGCTAATTCAGAGCTCAAAGACGGATGCGTACAGAAATAACTGACAAAGATGCTAATTCAGAGCTCAAAGACGGACGCGTACAGAAATAACTGACAAAGATGCTAATTCAGAGCTCAAAGACGGACGCGTACAGAAATAACTGACAAAGATGCTAATTCAGAGCTCAAAGACGGATGCGTACAGAAATAACTGACAAAGATGCTAATTCAGAGCTCAAAGACGGACGCGTACGGAAATAACTGACAAAGATGCTAACTCAGAGCTCAAAGACGGATGCGTACAGGGGCCCTCTCCGTCTTTATTGTACTCTCAGTTCTGCCACTCAAGGATAAAAACACTGCACATGCCAGAGAGACAGAGAGAGAGAGAGAGATAGACCGAGAGAGAGAGACACAGAGAGAGAGGGAGAGAGAAAGAGAGATAGAGAGAGAGACAGGGAGAGAGAAAGAGAGAGAGAGGGAGAGAAAAAGAGTGAGAGACAGAGAGAGAGAATGAGAGATAGAGATGGCACCTTTTATCTGGGCTAGACAGGCCTCTGCGCTGCGATATACCAACTGTGCACGACGGCGGAGCCTCACACAGGACTGCCATGTCACAAGCACGGCCACAGACCCCAGGCAGAGCCGCTCCAGGGCTCCGTATCAGCGCGCGCACCTGAGTCACTTCCTGTTTCAACGGTGTGCGCCCTTGCACTAGACACTCAAGTGGCACTCAGCGTAGCCCGTGCCTGTTGAGTGATCATGTGACCCTGGTGTTTCCTCACAGCTCTGCTGCCGCAATCTCACCCAGTGATTAGCGCAGCTGCTGAGGGGCCGGTCGCTGTCGCGCGCTCACCGGACTACGGCGACTCACTCCGCACAGCCGACACCGCTGCGACCTCAGCTATTCCAACGATCCCTTCTGCCGGGTTATTAGTCAAGTGGTTAGCCCAATTAATGAATCCGCTTACTGATGAAAGAAGGGACTCGTTCATTAATGTATTACCCATATAAACCCACTGTGCTGTGGGACACAGGTGTGCTGTGAGAAGCAGGTGGCGTCCCAGAGGAAACGTGCTATATCTTCCCCTGGCACCTCTCTTTAACCGGCTTTGCTAAGTTGTGACTTGGATGAAAAGGTTATGCCATATAAATTGTCGGCACATTATAATGATTGATTCTGATTCGGATTCAGATAGCCCAGAGGATTTATAATTCTGGAAAGTCTATGTGGGCTTAATAAATCCTAACTGGACGATGATGTTCCCCTTCGCCCTCAATCTCTCCACCTTTGCAGGTCAACCATAAAACTGTCTGGCGATGGCAAATTGGTTACAGAGATCTTTATGCTCAATAGAACAGAGCAGAGGCTGGCATGGTACAAACCTTTTCACTCCCTGAGCACAGCTGTTTTCAAGGTCCTGTGCAAGGAAAACTGTTGCACTGTTGCGCAGTCACACTGCGGAATACACATGAGCCCCACAGTGCAGGCATTACAGGTCCTATACTGTTGCGCAGTCACACTGTGGAATACTCATGAGCCCCACAGCGCAGGCATTTCAGGTCCTATACTGTTGCGCAGTCACACTGTGGAATACTCATGAGCCCCACAGCGCAGGCATTTCTAGTCCTATACTGTTGCGCAATCATAGGACACTCCCGAGCCACTCAGCAGAGATTTTTTGAAGGCTCTATGTCTCGGGGGCCTGTGGGTTTCCATACTCAGCCTCTCGGGTGTTCCACGGCCTTGTTGAAATATTGGTGCGAAGGCTAATTGAGTTCTGCATTAATTACAAGGACTAATTAAGAAGAGCTTGCGAGGATATGAGAACCCCCCCCCCCAGAGTCATTTAGGAATTAAAGAGACGAGGGAAACACAAGGGAGGAGAGCAAACGAAAAAGAACAAGGAGGTCAAAGAACAACCAGAGAACTTTGATCAAAGCAATAACATGCGGCCTCTGAACCTGAGTAACGATATTGCCACAATCCAGCATACACGGATTCAATCAGCCAATGAAGACGAAATGGCAATTGAAACTGTACGTCCGGCTGAGGCAAGAGACAGGGGGCCGTGCAGACTGGACATTATGGAAATTCACTGCAAATCGAACAAAGCAATAAAGCTGAGGCAATGGCCATTTGAGTTCATTAAACGCGTTGAAAAAGGAGCTCAGATGCAGAGGTGGGATCAATGTAAGATGGAAATTAAGTGAAAACAAAGAAGTAAAATCGAATAGAATTGACCTTAATGGTAAAAAATGCATTAAGCATCAGTTCACACATGCACAAACACACACACACACACACACACACGCGCGCACACACAGACACACGCACATGCACACGTACACGTACACTTACATGCACGCACACACAGACACACGCACACAAAGTGCATTCAGCTGAAAGGCCAGAGCCTTACTACCTGGACCCCAGTGCAGGGCACTCAGCTCCACACATAGGAAGCAGGGCACTCAGCTCCACACACAGGAAGCAGGGCACTCAGCTCCACACACAGGAAGCAGGGCACTCAGCTCCACACACAGGAAGCAGGGCACTCAGCTCCACACACAGGAAGCAGGACACTCACCTCCACACACAGGAAGCAGGGTACTCACCTCCACACACAGGCAGCAGGACACTCACCTCCACACACAGGCAGCAGGGCACTCACCTCCACACACAGGCAGCAGGGCACTCACCTCCACACACAGGCAGCAGGGCACTCACCTCCACACACAGGCAGCAGGGCACTCACCTCCACACACAGGGTGCGTCCCAATAGTCGAAAAATGCCACCTTTCCTCCTCCACTACCACTCCTCTACTCCGTGCCCCGGAAACGGATCTTTGTGTTTTAATCTAATGATGCTGATTACATCTTAATTACGTATTAATGCTTACATATTAATTAATGCCTCGACGCAAACCAAATGTCATGTACATTGGATACTGTACATGCAAATACTTGTACTCAAAACGTTCAGGCAGTTTTGCATATTTTCCGGGTAGGAGAGGAGTGGTAGTCGGGGAGTGGAGAAAAGGAGGTGGGGACTGAAGAATATTGGGACGCAGCCACAGGCAGCAGGACACTCACCTCCACACACAGGAAGCAGGGTACTCACCTCCACACACAGGCAGCAGGATACTCACCTCCACACACAGGAAGCAGGGTACTCACCTCCACACACAGGCAGCAGGATACTCACCTCCACACACAGGAAGCAGGGCACTCACCTCCACACACAGGAAG